>JARHVA010002674.1:1077500-1677500 GCA_037957365.1 Torreya grandis
GATCAAATCGTTCAGAATCATTCATATATGTAAAGCATAGAACATACAAAAATAAATTAATAAAAAAACATGGGACAATTATTTAATTAAGAGTTATAAATGTCTTTTTGTGGAACCTTACCATATAAAATTAAGTGTCTAGGTTAAAATTTGGCTACTGTACTTATAATAATGTAGTGTGTGATTATATAAGGACATGTTATACATTATCTACATTATTTTCATTTGGAAAAGTGATATGGACCATTTCACATGTAAATATTAACAAGATACATTAGAATTTACTTTGGAGAGTTAATTGAGTTGTACCATTCTTATAAATTAGTTTTTAAATGTCATAAATTATGGTTTTGGGAGGACCTTTGGTTATTTTATTACTGATTGGCAAATCTTGAACCATGGTTTAAAATTAAAGAATAGATTCAACAATATTTTGGCATCGGGTGTCTAGCTATATATAGCTTCAAGATAAGAAAATAACATGGAATTATCAGAGTTGTTTCCAGAATCTAGATAATGCGAGTGCAATGGAGACGTGATCACATGAGTTGAAGCAAGTGCACACCACATAGATGTTAAAACAATTTGAAAATAACACAAGAAGATAAATTGCACAAGACAAAATGGAGAAAACCAAAATCTGATTAACATGAGATGGCCAAAGTGAGGAATACATATAGGAGAGTACGTAAGTAACTCCTCCACAAAAGGTGGACAAGGCACCCCAAGAATAGACAGTAACTCCTCCATGAAAGGTGGTGACAAGGTGCTAAGAATAGAGAAGTAACTCCCATCAAGGGAGTTACTTATGACATTCTTATGACACCTATGACACATTTATGACACACACCTCCACATAAGCTAGCCTATCCCACAAATGTAGGAAAACCCCAAGTATGTTCAAGAAATACAATTTCTCTAATTAATAAATAGGGAAAAATAAAAACCTACACTAATACCCCCCATAAGCATAGCTTAGGTGGGCAGTGTGGAAATAGAAAATGGGTCCTAGTAACTAGGCCTGATGAGGTACCAATGTACAAATGCAATCTCCCATAAGATAGAGAAAATGAGAAAACCTATAGGAAAAAACTCCCCCCCAAAAGAGAGACATAAAAGAAGTGAAGAGGATAAAAGCCCCCCTGAAGATGATGCTACTATAGATGTAGACCGCACCCCAAGAAGAGCTCGTAGATGAATGAACTTGCTCTCAATGAAAGGTTTGGTGAAGATGTCTACAACTTGCTCTGAAGACTAGCAAAATATCAAGTCAATGACCTAACTATGAATAAGCTCCCAAATGAAATGCATGTGAATCTCTATGTGCTTGGTCCATTGGTGCTGAATTGGATTCTTGCAAATTTGAATGGTACTGTGGTTGTCACAATAAATGATGGTGGGATGCCTGATAGGAATGCCAAACCCAAAAAGAATCCCCTGAAGCCAAATAGCCTCAGTAGCTACATTAATAGCTCCCTTGTACTCTACCTTTATGGATGATATAGCAGTAGCATTCTGCTTCTTGCTAGACCAACTGATATGACCTAAACCTAGAGAGAAACTGTAACTAGAAGTGAACTTACGAATCTGTGAATCGCTAGCCCAGTCTGAATCTATATATCTAACCAAGTCAACCTCTATGTCAAATTTGTAATGAATCCCGTATCTATGTGAACCCTATATGTAATGCAAGATCCTCTTAGCTACTTTCCAATGTAGCTCACGAGGTTCCTGCATGAATTTGGAGACAAGTCCCTCTATATATGATATGTCAAGCCTGGTGTGAGTCAAGTAGATGAGACTACCAACAAGTTGTTGATACTGAGTGGCATCAACCAATGGTGAAAAACAATCAGCCTCAAGCTTGACTCCTGATAGAAAGGGAGTCAAAGATGGCTTGCAATCAGCCATGTGAAACTGAGCCAATCAGTCAAGAGCATACTTAGGCTATGCAAGAGAAATCCCTGAATCTGATTGTGAGATCTCAATGCCAAGGAAGTAGTGCAACAAACCCAAGTCTGTCATGTCAAATCTATCCTAAAAATATGCCTTCACCACTGTACTAGCTGATGAAGAACTCTCGGTGATCAAAAAGTCATCAACATATAGAACCAAAATCAAGAGCGAATCATCCTACCATAAGAAGTAGACATTAGGATCAGAATGGCATCTAGTGAAACCCACTATGAGAAGGAAGGAATCCATCTTGGCATATCAATCCTGAGGGGCCTATTTGAGGCCATAGATAGATTTCCTAAGTCTACATACTAAGGAAGAATCTTGAACAAATCTTGGCGGCTGCTCCATGTAGATCTCCTCCTCTAGGTCTCCATGAAGAAAGGCACTCTTCACATCCATCTGATGCACATCCCAACCATGTGCTGTGGTAATAACTAAGGTGAGTTAGATAGAAGTCATCTTTACAATGGGTGAAAATGTCTCTGAGTAGTCAATGTCTGCCACCTGTGAGAAACCCTTGGTGACCAATCATGCCTTGTACTTATCAACTGACCCATCTATTGAAAACTTGGTCTAATATATCCACCTACATCAAACCATCTTTATTCCCTTAGGAAGTCAAGTCAAATCCCAAGTGTGATTTTTGATTAAGAATATTCTTCCTCCATAGCACTATCCCACTCAGGTACCCCCGATGCCTCTCAAAAAGTCTATGGATTTGAAACTATAGCAATGAAGGCATGTGAATCTCTCTGAAAATCCCCCCTAGTATGTCTGTCATCTACAAGATCTCCTGTCCAAGCGCCAGCACTCTCAAGTGTCTATCTGGCCCAAAGTGGCCCAAAAGTGAATGAGTTAGGTGCTAACTCCTCATCCTTTGATTGACTAGAGGTGGATGACTCTACATCACTATCCTCACTGTCTAAACTTGAAGAAGAAGAAGATGTCTCTAGCTCAAAAACCTATTGTGGCTGATATGAATCTGATGAGGAATAAACATGAAGAAGTAGATCCGATGAGGGAGAAGAAGTGTCAAGTGTTGAGTCTCTAGGACTCTCCTAAAAATGGACACTTTTCTCAATGAAAAACTCATGAGTGACTAGATCTAGAAGGCGATATCCCTTAATACCATCCAGATATCCTACAAATATGTAAGGCTTGGACTGACATTCCATAGCTTTGAATTTCTTCTTTAGAATACGGACCATGATTGGGGATCTGAAAACCCTAAGGTGCTCAACATCAGGTTTCCTTTTATGCCAAGCTTCAAAGGGTGTTATCCCTTTCAAAGCTTTGTGAGGAACCATATTTTGAATGTAGCAAGCACAATTGATGGCTTCGGCCCAATACTATGGTGCTAAGGATTTGGAGTGAATCATACAACTACCCATCTCTTTCAAGAACCTATTCTTACATTTTGCAACCCCATTCTATGAAGGACTATAAGTGACTGTGCATTGCAAATCAATCCCCTCTATGGTGAAAAATTGCTCAAATCTGATGCTGACATACTCCCCTCCATTATCAGTTTAAAGAACCTTGATGGATTTCTCACTCTGTTTCTCAACAAGAACCTTAAAGTCTAGAAAATTTTCAAACACTTCAGACTTTTGTTTGAGAAAATATATCCAAGTGTACCTAGAGAAATCATCAATGAAAGTGAGGATGTACTTGTCCCTTGTGAAAGATGGTTTGGGAAAGGGTCTCGATACATCACTGTGGACTAACTCCAAAGGTTGTGAAGCCCTCTAAGCTTTGCCTTTGTCAAATTTTGCTTCAAGATGCTTCCCAAGGAAGCACCCCTTGCAAAGTCCTTTTGAGAATTGGACACGAGGCAAGCCAATGACCATGTCATGTTTGCAGAGTTGCTCAAGGTAGCAGTAGTTAAAGTGGCCAAACTACTCATGCCACAATTTGCTATCTCCATCTGAATGAGTTAGCAATGCTATTGGAGAAGAATCTGATGAAAAATGTGAGGTGTATAACCTTGCTTGGTGATTTCCCTACCCACTGCCACTATAGTATCACTATGTAACTCCTTGATAGCCATTTAATCTGGTGAAAACTCAACTCTCATGTCCCAACCAATGTGAATGATTTGTTACACTGATAGGAGATTGGTTGAAAGAGAAGGAACACTTAGAATATTATTTAATGTTCCTCCTTCCATTTCAACTGAGCCTCTCCCTACAATAGAAATTGATGTGTCATCACCCAAACTAATTGAAGTCATGCTACAAGGCTCTAAAGATGAAAACTCAACTAGTGAAGAGCCCATGTGGTGAGAAGCACCCGAATCAATGACCCATGAAGATGTAGAAGTTGTTGTAGCTACAAGGGCCTTGCCCTTTTCTTTATCCTTACCCTTTCCTTTTGCCTTGGTAGAATCTTGGGTAGATGAATTCTACTTGATGGACTCAGGAACACCTATATTGTTCTTCTCTGGAAGATGAGTTAGGTGATCTATTTGTTTTTTCATGCATTTGTGTTCATCATGCCCTGTATTTTTACAATAGGCACACTTAACCTTCTCCTTCCTAGGTTTAGCATTGGAAGAGGAAGTCTCAGTGTTATTTTTGGTAGGATTGTTGTTTTCTTTCTTCTTCTTTTGGTCTTTGTTCTTTTTCTTCTTCTCCTTTGTTGAAGTCTTATCCTTACCATTTCTATCTATCAAAGCTTGGGGTTGAGTAGACTTCATTGTGCCCATTTGAATTAGCTTATCTTGCTCCCTAGTTAATTTGGCAATGAATGAATCCAAAGAAGACATTTTCCATGTAGTGTCAAGGGCACTTTTTGTCACATGGAAAGTGGAGACAAAGACTGAATAGCTTGGACATAACTTTGCAAGAATTGAAAGTATGAGTTGATCATCTTTCTTCTCTATCCCGCATTATTTCAATTGCAATCTAAGGGCCTTAAACTTAGTGAAGAAGTCATGTAGGGTGTCAAAGTTGCTAGGACTTAGACTTATGAGTTCATTTTCAAGCTCATGACCTCTCATCTCACCAAGCTTCCCAAATAATTTTTCTAAGGTGTCCCATATGTCATTGGGAGTCTGGGAGGATTCTAGATTAAAGAGAAGTTTTGGAGACACAGACAAGCTCAGTAATCCATAGGCTTCATCACTATGGTTGTACCACTTGACCTTTTCAGCATCAGTGTTGGGTTCTACTTCAGTACCCATGGTGATCCTATATAACCCTTTGCTTCTAAGAATGACTAACATTTTAACCTTCCATTCATGATAGTTTAAGGGTGTTAGGGGTTTAAGTTGAAAATAATCCATTTTTATTTGAATTTAGGTGAAGTTGTGTTGATTGCAAGTTGTGAATTTATGCAGAAAGGAGAATGAAAGCAAATATTTTGTAAGTTGTGAAAAGCAATCACACTCCCCCAAAATATTGAGCCCCCAAAATATGAAATTTTATGCTCAAAATATGTTAGACTCAACCAAGAATGCATCTTAGAGCAATCAGTGCAAGACTAAAGCAAACAGGACATCAGACTCAGCAAAAAATGCGTCCCCAGAGACCCAAATTTTTAGCACTTTATAAACTAGTGCATTTTTGACAAATAACAATCCTACACTATGGAGAATTGAATTACAAATACTTTTACAAAAAATGGCACCCAAATTTGAGCTACAGTTTGCAAGATATTAAAGGTTCAATTTTCTTGTAAACTAGTGTTTTTGCAAAAAAAGCACTAAAACATTAAAAAAATGCCTATTTTGAGAGAGAAAGTGGCCTTCCAACCACTCATTAGATTCAGCATGAAATGAAGAATCCAAAGGAGGTTTTTGTGAGGGGGAATTGGCCTCTTTCCAACCCGGGCCTCACCCTTTGTCTTCGTAGGTTGAGGATACAAGTTTAAATTGAAAAACCCCCAAATTACAAAACTATCTAAAAAATCAAATATTCAGTCAAATTGACTGATTTTTGTTTTACATGTCAATTTAAACTAAAAATAATGAAGCATAGACAAAATGAAGGATTTCCATGTGTCCAAGGGGTGCCACATGGGATGCCAAGTAAGGAAGGGGCGCCAAAATAGCACAGTCCAAAATTTTAACTCAGAAAAGACAAAAAAATAAATGTGCAGCCCTGTTGGATGTCATACGGCCTACTTGGCACCTTGTTGGGCAAGAAAATAAGCTGGAAGGACTACCTGAGGCATAGAAAAATTGAAGGCACTGCTGAAGTTGGCACAGACTTGTAGACTTGCACACCGTACGGCCTGGTCAGCTATTGGAAAGTGCAGACTACTGCTGCTAGAACTGAAGGCTATTTTGGATGTCATACAACTGATGGTGTGGCTGGAAGGAAGGACTTCTTCTGCTAGAACTAAATTTGTTTAGAGCTGCTCCTCCCTCTGCTCCTTGCACACAACAATGGTGCCCAGGCTAACTGCAAAACTAGCCCCTAAAGTGAAGACAACCAAGACACCCAAAGGCCAAGGATTCCCAAGAAAATGATACCAAAAATGATATATATATATATATATATATATATATATATATATATATATATATATATATATTAGATCAGATCTAGAAAATAAAAAACAAAGAGAACTCCACTCCTCTTAATTTCAAAATGAACTAAAAGCATAACCATACACACGATTACTATTCTTGCTCTGATACCATATCAGAGTTGTTGCCGAAATTTGGATAATGTGAGTGCAATGGAGATGTGATCACATGATTTGAAGAAAGTGCACACCACATAGATGCTAAAGCAATTTGAAAATAATACAAGAAGATAAATTGCACAAGACAAAATGGAGAAAACCAAAATTTGATTAACATGAGATGGCCAAAGTGAGGAATACATATAGGAGAGTATGTAAGTAACTCCTCCACAAAAGTTGGACAAGGCACCCCAAGAATAGATAGTAACTCCTCCATGGAAGGTGGTGACAAGGTGCTAAGAATAGAGAATTAACTCCCATTAAGGGAGTTACTTATGACATTCTTATGACACCTATGACACATTTATGACACACACCTCCACATAAGCTAGCCTATCCCACAAATGTAGGAAAACTCCAAGTATGCACAATAAATACAATTTCCCTAATTAATAAATAGGGAAAAATAAAAACCTACACTAATAGGAATCACCTTCAAATTTTCAATGTCAGCCTTGAGCATACTACCTTAATTTCAGATCTTAATATTCTCCTCCAAACTATTCACATCCCTAATATCTATAAAGTGGATACCTTGACATGGGCGGCCACTCCAAGCGGTGAGTATGAAGGGTGGTCAGGATATAACCATATTGTCCCACCTAATCTAGAGACTTTTCACTAGTCCAAAATATAAGATAAATATTTGATCCCAAAATTCAACATATTCTTTGACTTTGTCTTCATAATAAGATTCTCACTCTTGACAATTTAGCTAAACATGGTCTCACTATGGTCAATCATTGTGCTCTTTGTGAGTCTAATTTTGAAACTATTCCCCATCTCCTTATACAATGCCCTTTTATTCAAAAGATAATGGGTATTCTCCTTGATAAAATCCACATAAATTGGATTCACCCTATTACTCTTATTGATTCATGGGAGGCTTTGGACTCTCCATTCTCCAACAAAACTCTTAGGAAATTATAAAATTTCTCCTTCCCACACTTAATCTGGGATCTTTAGGTAATTCTTTATAAATTTTGATACGATGTCTATAAAATTCTTTAAATATATTCACATCCTTAATATCTATAAATTAGACACCTTGACATGGGTGGCCACTCCCAGTGGTGAGTATGAAGGGTGGTCATGATATAACCATATTATCCCACCTAATCTAGATACTTTTCACTAGTCTAAAATATGAGATAAGTATTTGATCCCAAAATTAAACATATTAATTTTACTTTGTCTTCATAATAATATTCTCATTCTTGACAATTTAGCTAAACATGGTCTCACTATGGTCAATCATTGTGCTCTTTGTGAGTTTGATTTTGAAACTACTCCCCATCTCCTTATACAATTCCCTTTTATTCACAAGATATGGGATCCTCTCCTTGATAAAATCCACATAAATTGGATTCACCCTATTAATATTATTTATTCATGGGAGGCTTTGGACTCTCCATTCTCAAACAAGACTCTCAAGAAATTATAAACTTTCTCCTTCCCACACTTAATCTGGGAAGTGTGGAAAGAAATAGATAATAGGATATTTAGGGACTCCTTTATAAATTTTGATATGATGTCTATAAAAGTCTTTAAATATATTCACATCCATAATATCTATAAAGTGGACACCTTGACATGGGAGGCCACTCTCAGTGGTGAGTATGAAAGGTGGTCAAGATATAACCATATTATCCCACCTAATCTAGAGACTTTTCACTAGTCCAAAATATGAGATAAATATTTGATCCCAAAAGTCAACATATTCCTTTGACTTTGTCTTCATAATAATATTCTCACTCTTGACAATTTATCTAAACATGTTCTCACTATGGTCAATCGTTGTACTCTTTGTGAGTCTGATTTTGAAACTATTCCCCATCTCCTTATACAATGCCCTTTTATTCACAAGATATGGGTCTTCTCCTTGATAAAATCCACATAAATTGGATTCACCCTATTGATATTATTTATTCATGGGAGGTTTTGGACTCTCTATTCTCCAAAAAGACTCCTAGAATTGTTTGAATGGGGTGGTGTGTTATGAGATGAAAGGGGTATTTTACTAGCTATATATCAAGGCAAAATATGTCATCAAACCAACCAAAGTCTGAGGCACATGCAAAATTATAGGGTATTGAGGTGTCCAAAAAAATTGGAATTAGCAAGCTCTTAGTTGAGGGTGACTCCCTCAATATTATCAATTTTCTTAACAACCTAAATAAATCCTTATGGAACATAGACTACATCATTGAATAGATATTATAGATAGGCAAGGGTTTATAATAGGTCAAATACCAACACACTTACCATGAAGGTAACCACTTAGTTGATTTATTCACCAATAAATGGGTATCGATGATAACTTTCAAAATTTGTAATAAGAATGATATACTCCCTCATGATTCTTATCAAACCATTAAAAGATAAATAGCTACTACATTACAAATATGACTATGATATTTTATTTTCTCTATAGACCCCAATAAAGAATGACAATCATATTTTTAACACTACTATCCTCCTAACATGTAAGACTCAAATTGATATTTTTTAGATTCATCATTTGCCTAGAAAAAACCTATTACTTTCACCCTTCACATTTCTAATCACCAAAGTCACCATTATTTTATCCACAACATACACATTCATACCACTATATGAGGGGACTTAAAAAAATTATAACTGATGAATTATGATCATGTAAAAAAGGATAAAGAAGTCTAGGATATATTAAAAACTAACAACCTAACCAATTTCATCTCTAACATCTCTAGGTATGAAAAACACCTTTCTTGTAAATTTTTAGAATTATGAGAGGATCATGTGATAACCAATAATAATGTCACAATCGATATCACTAAAGGCCTTATTGCTCAAGTCATAGGCTTGAAAATAAAGGATGTGAAGTTTACTAAGTTTAGTAAGAACTACAGAGGAGTGGGATAAGTTTCTCAAGGACAATGAGTAAATGTCTAAATGTATAGGTGGTTTCCTAAAAAAATATGTCCCCAAGCCCTATGATAGAGTTATCAAGTAGATCATGAATTATGTGATGTTAGATGGTAGATATACCCTTGTTCATAATTTTCATTTACCCATACTCAAATATTTCCATCATCAAATCCCTCTTAGTCTTCCATTTTATATTCTCTATACCTTAGAATCTTCAATCTATGAGATTAAAATTAGAAAAAAAGGAACCCCTTCACCATGTCACCATCTTTTTGATCCACATTCTTCTAGGATTCCATTCCCAGCCCCGCTATTTGGTCCAAATAGGTCAAGCCAATTCCTAAATACAATATCCCACCAAAGACTTTGAGAATATATGCTAAGACTACCTCAAAGATTTCCAAATAATACATTGAAATAGAAAGTGATATTGATATTAATATAATAGTGATTAGCATTATTTCCCTTCTTCAAAACTCAAAAAATGGTTAAGAAAATTGTTGATCTTATGAATGTTCCTTTAACCCTTACTAAAAAAAGGAAAAATGCAAAAAAAAATATCCCTTATCTTCCCTTAATCCCTCTTCCCCTATCACCAACCCTAACCCTCATCCTCTACCCTCACTTAATTCCATTCATAACCACTCCCCTCCACACTCTCATAATCCCAATACCCATGTTCTCATGCCTCCTCCCAATCCCCCTGAACTAGATGACAATAGTAAATTGGCTGACATTGACAACAGCCTGCATATGATCAAATAGAGCCTCCCTTCTATTTTTGTGAATGATTGTCCCATGTATCCCCATCCTACCCCCTTCTCAATGCATTATAATCCTCTACCTAAATTCAAGAAGATCATAGAAGACCAAAAAAACCAATTTAGATTGAATAATATCAATGATAAGGTTAAATTAAACAAATCCATCCTTCAATGGTATGTGAAGGACCAAAAAATATTTAAGGATGAACTCAACAAGTTAAGTCACAATGATATCATTTATTATACCAAATATAATCTCATTTTAATTATAATTGAACTCCATCAAATTAAGGAAAGACTACATAATCTAGAAAATAAAAATGTCTCTTTAAATGAAAATATCAACACCTTGGTTGAATATAGTAGACTCACATTGATGGAGAGTCTATAAAGCATGGAAACACTAAACTCTCTTGCCCCCAAAAAGAAGAAAATGTTAAATCACACATAAATGATACAAAATTGAATGGTATCTCTAATGAGAATCTTGAGCTCCATCCAAGAAGAATTTAAAGTATTCCTCTAAAGAATCTCACTCAGAATTTATCCAAGACCTACAAAGATTGGATGGGCCTAATAATATAGTTTGTTTCCCTTCTACTACTTTTTCCATACTTTTTCATGTCTACTTTTTGTATATTCTAACTTAAGCACTATCATATCTGGTTTCAATACCTTTTTTTCTATATCATTGTAAGGGGTAGGGTCCCCATATAAAACACACTTTTACCAATATTATGAAAACATGATTTAATGATCAACCCTCTTTATCTTTTATGACCAGGGTTTTTTTAATTCATCAACCATTTTATCTCTAAAACCTATAAACACAAATATATAATATTTAGTATATAAAACCACTCAAAAGTTTTGTATAATGTTAGATTGAATCAATTTTACATTTAAATATAACTCCTACCAAAAAAATAAAAAATAAACAAAAATTTCCATTACATTTAATCACCTGGAAAATTTTTGCCTTAATTAAAAAGTAGACATGGATTATTCTGATCAACTACAGATGGTACCAAGATGTTTTTAATATAGATATACTAACGCCATCACAAAATTAAATCATTTGTCATTTTTACTTCTCCTACTTTTCAAATTAGGGGCACATTCTAAAAAAAAAATTCAATAACACACAAATTACCTTCCATGGGATGTAGGATTAATTTAGAATTAAAAGCAAGTTATTTTTGAACTCAATAGATTTTTGGGGAAGAAATTTTATCATTTAATTTTAAACTTTTGAAGAAAAAATGAAAAAAAAAAATGTACCATTAAAATGCATGTATAAAAATAGAGAGTTTCATGAGTAATTTTATTATCAAAACTTGAAGGTTTGAGTCAACATGAGCCACTAAACACCATATACCACCATGCCCAATCTCATGGAAATGGAAAAAAATAATCCAAGATCAGAAAATCATGCACACTACTCCATAAATCCATGCCATAATGTTTCCAAGATCATATGCCACCAATAAACTATTGACTTTAGTCTAATTAATGCCCATAACTTTCTTTAGATTGGAAAAATAACTATCAGTTGCCCCCATGGTGAAATAAAATCTAGAGATTAAATAAAATTAGTCCATATTTGGTTTGTTGCTATGATAAGTTGATTTAATTTGTGTTTTTTGCTAAGTTTTTGTGATTATTCTTCACTACCTTATTTTTTTAATTTTAACTCGCATAATTTATTTATAAATTTATTTGGTCGGCTTTGTTGAAATGTTATATAATATTTACTGTAATTTTTATATACATTAAAAATTTATTATCATATATTATATAATTTATATTAATATTATAATTTTTTTATTTTTACTAATGATAAAATTGTTAGAGCTATAAAATCCATTGTATGTAATAGTAATTATGAATATCTCTCTTTTTATTTTGATTGTATACAACATTGATTACAAAGCTAGAGTTCTTATGAATGGTGTGAAAGAGGTAGTTCTATCAATATTTTCTCCTCTAATTTTCAAATATTTACATATTTACATTCTTTCATTCTTGCAAATCATTCAAAGGTAAATTTAGGAGAGATGTACATGTCATTGATTGAATGTATTCTTGAACAATCAATGTTTCTAATGTAAATTTTTGCTTTATTGAGTGTCATTCCTTTTTATTTGTGTATGGTTAGTTCCCATCCCATTTTTATAGGTATATGTTAGTGATTACCTTGTGTAATAAGATCAATTGTTACATGTGTAGGATTATTTTCATCCCATGGGAGGGGGGGTGTAGAGTATTTATTGAATGCAACAACTACATATATGGGTAAGAAGGGTGGCTTTGAATCTGAGTTGTAGACAATGTCTACAATCTCTCCAATATCTCCATTAACTAATCCTAATTTCACCCATTGATTGGATGTTAACATAATTTTTTGTTTCTTACATATAAGCACAACTAGATCAAGTTGAGTGTCATTATGATGAGATGTATTTGTTTGCCTACTTTGTTTAACTATGCATAAGGAAATTGGCATATTTAGTGATTTCAACATTTGTTTAGTATGAATTATTACCAATACATTTATTACATACAAATGTTTAGATAATTTAAAATTTTCTTATTCTTCTAGAGGTATGAATGATGATGTTTTGGACACGAGCATATTTCAATCTTCTTCTGTTGGGTTTGCATCTCTGATGTTAGTTAAAAATTCTTGAATTATATTTGTTTTGTTGTGCATCCCTATTGGAATTTTTTTTCTAATGTAATAATTGTATCAAATGTGCACCATAATATGATCCCAAAAGATCTACCTACATACATTTTAATATATCATATATAGGTGGGAGTTGTCCTAGGTCTCCAATGAGTGTAATTGAGAAACCACCAATGTCTTTATTATTTTACTCATAAAATGCTTTCCACAATCAATTATTTAAATTAATAAGCATCTTTGGCCATATCAAACTCATTTCATCTATGAGCACATATTGAATGTGTCTCATTTATTCCTGGAAAGTTGTTAACATTTATCCCTCTAGCACTTTCATTTCTTGGATAGGGTTATGAAGTGTTGAATGTATTGTCAATTCATATATGTTAGATGTTTCAATTCTAGTTGGATCAAGAAGAAGTGGGGGAGACTCGTTGTTTCCTACAAGCTTATCCAGGGTGTGTTTAATTATGATTATCAAGTAATATTTTCCTATCCCTATTATTCCTTTTAAAATAATTTGTAGTGTACCATGTGGTTCTTTTTCAGCATGTTGGTGAATTATGTTAAAGGTTATCTGCTAAGTTCTTGACAACTCATATGATATTGGTATGCATCTACCCTCAATGTTTGCATCTTTTTAAATTGCACATTATGAATATATGAATTGGTGTGAAGTTATGTGTAGGTTGGGTAGGATATCTGAATGATTCTAGTTATGTATGTTGTCAAAGTCATGGAGTTCAATATTGTAATTTTCATCTAGCTCGACATTTCTAGATGGGTGAGTATGAAATATGCTTTCCCACTCATGCATTTCTATGTCCTATTATAGATGTTCTTCATTATCACTTTCATCACTGCTTGTTTTGACATTTTTAATTTCTTTAATAGGTATTTTCCCAATATGCCATAGATTACAAGAATCTTTTATTCCTCCCAATGCCTAATAATGTCTACCTTATTCAATCCAATATCCATTGCAATGTTACATAATGGTTTTTAAAGTAAGAGTTATGACCAACATAAATCATCATATAATGTTGATTCAATAGCAATCTTCAAAGAGAAATGAGGTAATATATGAATAACTGATTGATTTCATTTCTTTTTCCAATGATTAATTTTCCTCTTACTATTGTCAAACCATGTTAGAGTTGCCTCAATGAGTGTCATTTCATAAAAAAATAAGGGTGTTTTAGATACGCGTCAGTGAAATATGGTAGATTATTGTTCGTATATGTAATTTGAACAATTTGTCTAAATATTTGTTTTCCAAAAAATAAGGTAGTGAAGGTCTGACTGCAAATTGTTAAAGGTAGATTTTGCAACATGTGACATATGCCTTATGTACCTATGTTTTGATCAACAATAGTTCCTATTATAAACTTGCTATATATAGTATAGATTATGATATCAACTCTAATTATGGATGATATCCTTGTTAGCATATGATGGTAACTTTTAGATTTGATATTAACTTTTACCACATATTTTTTTAGATATTTGAGCATAGCATGCTGACAAATAACTAGTTGGCAATATATATTTGCATGCCATATTGAAATCATGCTTGCATTATAGATATTGAATCTTGCATAATTTTGTATTGGAAGGTAAGTGTTTCAGCCTTGAATATCAATGAACATACTTGAATTTACTTGTAATAGCCATGGGGTATTATATCTACATTGTAAAGTTGTTCCTTTTTTATGTAAGCATGTAGACTCACTACACTTTGTATGATGTTGGATGCGGTTTAGAATTTCCTCATAATCAATTTTAGGATCGCTATGCAATATTGCATTAGTGGTGAGTAAGCATGGTTCATAAATATCAAAATGGTGGATTCTTTGGTGGAGGCTATCATTTTTGTGTGGGTTCCATGCAGTTATGTGTTTATCAAAATATTTCCTTGCAAAATTAACCTGAGCTACATTTTTACAATTTAATGTATCCATGTTCAGTGCATTTAATAACCATATGTGGTGTAGAATTAGGTGTAATAGAAAATAATAGTAGTGTGTGTGGCTTCAAAGTCTATTTTCTTGATATCTAATAAAGTACAAAGCATATTCATGTAGTTGGATCTTTTTACTACAAGGTTGTTAGAACATGCAAACACCTATTTGAAAAAGAATAAAAAATGCCATAAAAAATAATCCTTTGATGTTTTTTTCATTGATAGGTGAATTTTTGACATTTAACTAATTAATCATAGGTGGGTTTCCACTATTTTTGTTGTTCACATAGTCTCTTACGCAGTCAGACTCTCTTCGTGCATTTGGAAGAGAAGTTACAAATGATGTTATTTTTTAGTGTTGTAGATTTATAGGTGCATCTATGTCATCTTCAAAGTTGATATTCATATTTAGCATATCTTGAATCTCTATTCTAATGTGATGAAAGAGTGAGGATATATTAGTAGGCCTTGATGATAGAGCATACATTTATTTATAGTCAACTTGGAGATCTCCATAGTAGGGATCATTTTCAATTTTATAATGCAGAGGTTTGTTAGCACATGATTTGCTTACAAAGTAATCATATGGTTTGTTTTCCAATCTAATTCATGTTAATACTAAAATATCAAGGTCTACAGGTTGATGTGGCATATACTTAAAAATAGAAGATATATCTTTTGGAAAACTAATAATATGGCCACTATATTTGTATTGTCAACCACGTGCATGAGTTACCTTTAGTATTGTATTAACTCTTGCAATGAACAATTCATCAACTTGAGTGAGATCAGATAGAACTATAGGCTATATTATTGGGCCCATATTATTTTTTGAACAAAAGTGATTAATATTTGTTTCACCAATGCATAGATAATAAGTAAGGATAGCATGATAATTCCTTGTTTGAATACGTGGATATGATTCTTTACAAATGGAGAATGGATGTATTGAATAAATCCTATCTATTATTTCACAAAATTTCTTTTGAGGTTGTTTAATAGCTTCATATTTAAGTAGTGGAATATATATATATATATATATATATATATATATATATATATATATATATATATATGGTACTGAAGCCATCAACGTGCATTTATTTCATCCTATGTATTGCATAATTTAAATTAACATTTTTATTTGAGTGTTTGCTTCCCATTATTATTTGTAGTGGTCATAATATAAAAATTAATGACTAAATTATTAAAAGATTTATGTATAACTAAATTTATACTAGTTGAAAATAATATACTATTTAAATTTCATTTTATTAGTTAATTACATATTATTAAAAGTTTTATTAGAAAACCTAGTGATTGACCAAATACATATAGGAATGCTTTTTGTTTGCTTTTCTAATATTAAATTTTTTTTTTCAATTTTTATATTAGTAGTTATTGTTCAAGTATTATTTAGCTATATTCTCCATAGTCTATTTTATTTTTTTATGTAGTTAAAATTATTTGGAATTAGATAATGCCTTTTCCATTACATTCCCATACATACTACTTAATATCAAAAATAATATCCAAATGTGTATGTTCTTCAGCCTCTGTGTTTTCTTGTCCAATTGGTCATTGGGTTGTTTGAAGAGCCATATTTGTCAGTAAAAACATATCGAATAGTAGGTATAAAGAAAATGTTGCAAAAAAGAGTACCTGAAGTAAAAAAAAGAGTGCCTAAAACTAAAATAAAAAATTATAATGACATGTTTATTTGATTTTGAGTTTAACAATGATCCTTTCATATATATATATATATATATATATATATATATATATATATATACAAAATTAACCATGGGTTAAGATTTTAAAAATACTAAAAAAACACTTAGATTAATAATTCACCATTTTAGAAGATCACAAACTGTTTGAATATCTAATTTGATGCAAATGTTTCACTAAAATTTTGCTTATTTCCTTAAGAAGAAAGAGTAAGACTTGAAAGAAGGGTGATGGATTTGGTTTGCACTCTATGATCAAGACAGTTGTAGATACTCATTTTTGGCTTGGGAGGATGACTTGCAGATAAAAAAGCACTAAAGAGATGATTGATTAGTTGGGTAGAAGTGTGAATTACCTAGTAAGCTAGATCCAAGAAGTATATGGCTTCCTTAGATTTTGTCAATCCATATTTTAAGATAATTTAATGTTAAGAAACTTGATGATAAGAAAGGTTACATAACATAAATTAAAGTACTTAATCATGGGAAATAAATACTTTTCAAAAAATGCTTATTTTAACAAAATAACATTAAAGATAAATATTAAACTATCAAAAGTAGGTTTAGGTGTGGTCAAGTTATTATTTTTAGTCTTGTATAATGGCAAGGAATGAGAAACATGGTTTTAGTTGAGGTTGATTATTGATAAATGCTTGCTATTAGAATTGTCACACGGTGACCATCAATGATTGGGGTGAAATCATCAGTGGTTGGGTAACTTTTAGCAGTTGGGTAGCCATCAATGGTTATGGATAAACCATCAATAGTCATGGTGACCATCCATGGTTATTATGGGTTTTGGTCTGGGTAAAGGTAGGTTTGATTGGGAAGTTTTTTGAGTGGTTTTGGGAAGTGGGTCTTGGCTAGATGTTAGTTGCGAGGTAGAAATAAAGTAACTAATTACTTAAATAGATATTTAGCTTTCTCATCACTAATCTAAATAATGTCAATGTGAGTGGCTAAAAACTCATTATGGATCTTGGAGTAATTCCAATAGAGTGCTGATAGATTTGGCTATTGATTGATGAACAATAGTACTTTAGATCTCTAGCCTAATTACTAGAATCTAGAATAACACCTACACAAGATCTAATGCACAAGACTCTGATGATTGGTTCTCCTTAATTTTGGATCCTTTTTCACCTCATCCTCCTCTCTTTTTATATAATGAAGGGAAAAGTGAAACAATAAGTTAAAAATAAGGTTCAACAAGATGTTTACTTTTAGCATTAACATGTATTGATCCTGCACATGAAATAGATAGCTAAAAATGAAAAGCAAGTTTTAGTTGTGTTGGAGTTAAACTATTTAGGTAGTTTAAGACTGATCATCAATGGTCGAGTGTAACCATCGGTGGTTAGGGTGACCATTGGTGGTTGATAATTCAAATGTTAATTTGGTCAAAATTAGTCAAGGGGAGTTAGGTTTGGTGGTCAAAAGGCTATCAAGTGATCCTGATGGGGTCTAAGGGTGGTATAGAGGTTAGTTCAACATCTAGAATTGATGTGTATGGTTTTTAGTGTTTATATTTTCCCCCTTTTTATTATGTAGTTTATATCATCAAGATGTAAAATAAAAATGTATTGCAAGTCAAAGGTTAGGTTTCCCTAAGAATGGGAGGATCTGTTCCCACTCAAACTAAGATTTGATGAGGTAAAATAGAATCAGCTATGGGTTTGATGAGTGGGTAAGTTGGTAACAAAGTTGGTGAGAGGTTGAGTATTGAAACACAAACATGTGAAAAAATTATGACAAAGTGTGATAGCCAAGATTATGCATTAACTAGGTTTCCATGGTGGGTAAAAATAAGGTCCACACTAGAAGGACAAGTGACAAATAGACCATGTGATTGCATTTAGGTGTGTGGTTGTGTTATACTTGTAAATGCAAGTCTTTTAGGCAAGGTTAGTATTTTTTTAGGTATCTAAGGTAGGAAGTGATCCTAGGAAGACATAATTAGTTGGTTATGTGCAAAAGGTAGCGTAAGTTCAATTTTTTTCAATATGGTAATTTAGTTAGTATAGTCAAAAGGACCAAAGAAAGGTCATTACAAAACATGTAGAAGTTGGGCCAGAATGACCCAATGGCAAGGTTGATGTTGTGGGTGGTGGTTGTTAGAGGAAGTTATCTCTATTGGTAGGTATTTGGGGTAAGGTAGTAAAATTTATATTGATTATGGGTTGAAATGAGAGGGTAAGGTGGGGTTAAAAAAATCCCTAGGTAGGTCGATGTATTCATAGGTATTGTTGACCAAATTTGAATTTTAGTCAAATTAGGTCAACCATAAATATTGAAACTTTTTAGAAGTTCCCATATACCCAATAGTGTCTCATATGTGTCTAAATACCTTACCTATCCCTACTCTGGCCTTGGTCTAAGTCCATCTTCCTTATGCTTATATAGTCAACCAAAGTCAACTTTGGTCAACCCTAATAAAACATGGTCAAAGGTTAAAATTATTCTTAAAATGTCCTAATGTGGTAATTTTAACGTTTTGAATTATTCCTAAGTCATAAATTGGTCCTTTACCATGTCTCATGTGAAAAATATGCTCTTTAGTCATATTGTTGGCTCATTTAATGACTTATACGGTTTGTCAAAAAAGAAAATTTATCACCAAGAAAGTTTCAATGTGAAGGAGGTCAGAAGATGTTAGGAATTGGTCAGAGTCATTTCAAAAAGTAGTTTCATTCAGAAAGAGGCATTTTTTCCTTAAAAATAGGCCCTTAGTGGCACTTGTATGGACTTGGGAAGTCCACCTTCAGCTAAAAACATGGAAAAAGTATCTCTTCAACTCCTTAAGATCTTTACCATGGTTGGTTTATAGATAAAAGGTAAAATGAATCAAATTTTGCTTATGTTTCTTCTCTCTTACCTTTGTAAGCCAAGGAGAGTCAACTTTTCATACTTGGTATAAGCCATATAGGTGAATTTGAGAGGAGTGCTCTTGGGGATTGAAATAGATATGAATCAACTTCAAATCATTTCTAAGAAGCTAGGTAGCTTTTATGCTTCTTCATACATGAAGGGTCTTCATTTTTAGCCCATTTCATAATATTTTTCTTTGGTCTGATGAATTTGATTATTTTAGATGTTTCTCAAGGTTATCTAACACCTCTCCATAGTTTGTGCATTGTTTTTTGATTTTGTATGTCCCAAGAACTCAAGGAATCTCTTTTAGACTTGTCTCATCTAGGCAGTCTTGAAAGTACATTAAAAGCATTAGTACAAGAGAATATCACATTGAAAAAAAGTTTGAGAACTTGTTGCAAGACCCATAAGGTGATAGATTCTAATTTAGAACATTTCTCATGAGGTCAAAATATACATTTCTTCTACCCCATGATCATTACCTAAGCTTAGTTTACCATCAAATAATGTAGTTTCAAGTGCTTGGGAGGTGAATTCACATTGAGCAAGTGTGTTTATGTTTGTTTTAGACCTTTTAGGTATGAATATAAACATTTGGGGGCATAGAAATGAACCTATAATTCATTTATGAGCAAAGCAACATATTTCCCAAGTAACACATCCATTTACCTATATCCTAAGAATCACCACCTATAGGTGGTACCACAGAGTTTGGAGACCCTTATGTGAAGGATTCAAGTCTTAAGAAAGCCACCCTCAAAGTCTTAATTAATTTATTGTAGTCATGGTAGACCTAGTTATAATATCATGAGCATTGAAAGAGGCAAACCATGATCAAAAGGTAGAGGACTGTATATTCAAGGCTTTTGTCCCTAAAAACACTAAATAGAGGTCTATAAGCATTTTAGAAATAACATATTTCATAGTTTCAAAACATCTTTGATGCTCATAATTATTTGGCCTTGTATCCCTTGCCATGGATAATGAATGCACCAGGTTGGAAGGGGATATACTAGAGGGAGAATTATCTTCAAAGGTCCTCAAAAGTGCATATAAAACAATGAGTTTAAGAGGTAAACACCTACAATATTTGAAATTAGAAAGACCCTTTACACCTAAGATTTTGGTCTTAAGCCTTGTTTTCATATTTGAGAAGTTTTTCATAGTTTGGATGTATCATTTTTAACCCAAGCATCATTTCAAGGTGTGATACCTAATGTTCCAAGAACCAAATCATCTTACAGGTGTTCCTAATTAAGATATCAACCACCTACAGTAGGATTTCAACTCTTTGAGAAAATTCTTTTGTCACAAGTTGGTAATAGAGAATTCCACACATTTGAATGGTTCCAATGGTAAAACATGGAAATTGATCACATATTAGGTTTGAATATAGTGCTTTGCTTCTCTAGTATACCCTGATTTCCATACATAGGGTAGATTGCAACCTATAGGTCAAAAAAGTGGGGTAGAAGATAAAGACATAAGCATGTTGTATTGATGGTTGTTGAACACAAGATGGAGATAAAAATCATGGAAAAGTGTTTTGTGGTTTTAATGAGCAAAAAAGGATCTCTAATACCATCACCAAACATCAACCAAGGCTCAAATATACACCTACAAACTAAAGTGTCTCAATATTAGGTAGTGACCTAAAAAGGGGTACACTTAGATGCCCATATACCATGAGATGAAGAAAAAATACCTTAAAAAGTGTGATACAAGATATATGATCCATGGATAGGTTTAAAAAATTGCTTTTTGAGGATTAAACAACCTATAACACCTATAGGAGCCATCAAATAAGGTGTCTCAACGCTATGTTGCAAAGTTTAGTCTGATGTCTCCATCATGCATATGATGAATGAGGGAAGGTTTTAGGGGTGAATAATAGTTGAAACACCTTCATAAAATGGATGGAAACTTTCAAATACATTTTTACCATGAAAATAATATCAATATAGTTCAAATTTGTGCAAAACTTAGTCAACTCTTGAAGTGTCCTACAGATAGTTTGTCTTGTTGAAAGTTTGCCTAGAAAATGGAGAGATTTAGGGGTCTTATACTTAGATTCAAGAGTTAAAAATTGGTATGGAGAATAATCATGACCTATATAAAACCATTTAATAGTTATTTTTGAGGATTAATTAGGGAAACATTCCTCTATTCTATCTCAGAGGTAGGGCACGTTTTCCTTGTACCAAACTGGTAGTTTTGAGGAAAAGAGATGAAATGGTAAACAAAAAAAAAAGACCCTTAAATATGATTTATAGAGCTAGGAAACATGTAATAAATCATGAGAAACCAATCTAAGAGGTATGAATCCAAGAAGTGTTATTTTGACAATAAGGTTTGTAGGTAGGGTACTTAGACAAGATATAAACCTAACTCCAAAAGGGATTCACTCCTAGTCCCAACATTTAAAAAAAATTATAATGATTTGAATCATGTCCATGAGGGTATAAATGAAGTTTTTGGATGATAAAATTGTATGGTAATCCATTAGGGAGTCAGGTTGAGCCTAGATTATAGAAAAACCTATTGGACAAGGTCTAAACCTATTGTCAAAATGGGGCCAGTTTTAATTCTAGCTATTGATGAGCTATTATAAGATTTGAAACATGTTTTTAAGATGTTGATAGAGGTATTGGAGCCTTTTTTTTGTAGGAAAACTCATCATAAATCAATTTTTTGTCTTGGAAATTCTCAAACCCTATATAATGTATAAAATCAACTCGAGTGGCAAGCTTAGAATGCTTAGAAATTATCTAACCCTTTACAATGGATCTCAGCATGATCAAGGGAGTTAAAGAGGCTCCATAAGAATACCTCAGTGGTATTTAAATATAGCTTCAATATGGGATCTTCATGAACAAATTCTAAGACCAGATACATCTCTAAAACCCTCACAAACCCTCTCTCAAAGTCAATGGAGAAAATCTTGCAATTGAAGCATCTAGATGGAGAGTAAAAGCAAGGGAAGTGATTTGAAGATGCAAAGGACTTTCCAGGGACCTAACCCATGCAATTGAGTTGTACCCTACTTGTATGAAAGAGGTACAATAGGGATTATTTTGATATACTTATGTGATTTATAGGGATGGAAAATTTTCAAGGGTTACAACCACATTTAAGAGGAATAGTAGGACTTGTTCTAAGTCCTCATGTTCATATATTGAGGTATATAAAATCCTAAGTGTGTTTGTTATCTCCTTCATTTCAGCTAATCACAGTGAACAAGTAGTGAACACTTAGTGAAAATGGTGAAAATATAATTGGGAAGAATTTTAGGTCTTAATTCATGAACCTAATGACATGGACACTCTTGACATGTGTCATCCCTCCTTGTGTATGAATTATATTATATAATTGGAAATGTTTTGGGTGTCAAGTGTGAGAGGTTCATGAGGAGTCATTTTATAACTATTTGAGATGATTCCTCATGGCTAGAAAAATATGAATGATTAGGGATTAATACAATGAATTTTGAGGATTTTTAGTAATCCATACCCATTATATCAATCTTCAAACCTAACCTTATTCAGTGATGAGGTAGTTTTGTGAAGGCAAATCATGAGGGTAGTTTCTTATGCAAGTAAGGGAGAATCTACACCACATATGGAGGAGTTAGATGAATTAGGAGACATTTTTACTTGATTTCCTTGTAGGACCTATCTCATGATAGAATCCATTGATTTTGTAACTTATTCTCCTTTCTTGACAAGTATCTTAGTGACTCTTGAGCTTCCCTTTCTCTCTTTCCTCTCATAATTGCTATAAATATTGGCATTTTTGGCATTGTATTGGATCTCTCTAATTGGGTATGGAGAAGCTCTACCAAATTTTTGGCTTGAATTAATGAATAATGTTGTTTTACCTCATTTAATATTTGACTAAGTGCATGTTTTGGTTTTTTCTCTTGTTCAAGTGTATTTTTCTTACCTTCACGTATTACTCTTCCTAGTGCCTTGTGTGAATTGAAAGCTCTCTTTTGAAGGTTAGCAAGAAGTGTCTAATGTGGATTGCAGATATAATTAGTATCTCATTCATTAGTGTTTATATAAGACCTATTATCTAAGTCTTCTTATCATAATCTCTCTTCAAGATCCCATGCTTGAAATATTGATGTAGAAGAGGAGTGTTGAATTGGATGAAGTGTATGTGTGGGATTCTCTTTAGTTTCAAGTGCACTGTAAGTGGTGTGAGTAGAAAATATATTTGGTATATCACCTCCCATAGATTAATTTTTTTTATTGATCCTTCTCCCTTTTCAACCCCCAATGTTTAGTAGTACATTTGATATATAGTCGTATATCAAGGGAACTAGCTCTAATCTAGAGATCCACCTCAAACTTAGGTCACCCACAGCCCTGAAGTGGTTCCATTATGCCATTTGAATGAGGAGAAGACTTTTCATCTCCTCAAAGGGTTAAATTTTAAGTTAAAATAGGTATCTAAGGTAGGATGTGATCCTATAAAAATAAAATTAGTCACATGTGTTAGGACTATAAAGGGTCGTACTGTGAAGCACTTAAATGGTTAGACACAAAAGGTAATGCAATTTCATCAAATATGGTAAGGTAATTGATGTAGTACAAATGACCAAAGAAAATTTGGGTTGAAAAAGTAAAAAAGGTGGCCCAAAATTATGAATTTGAAGTTAATTAGTTTATTTGGTTGGTGGAGAATAAGGTGCTTTCCAATGAGTGCATGGTTGGTTGGTTGGTTGGTTGGTGGAGGTGTTATCTTAAAGAAAAATACATAAAACTTCTCAAGTGGTAATGGAAGTAGAAAGATGTTGAAATGGTCTGATTGACAAAGACCCTAATGGAAAGATCGATGGTCTTTAGAACATAATCCCCTTTCATGCATTGCATTGGTGTTGGTTAAAAGAAGTAGCATAATCACGTAGTGTCCAGTAAGCTCAATATCCCTTGATTTGTAGAGGGTAAAAGGGGAAGATGAATGAAATAGTTGAATGGATTGTAGTGTAACCTTATTATGGGGATGGCTTGTACCTTCTGTAAGTGACCTAATAACCATTATATACAAGTCCATGCTTTATGTTTGGTATAGACTGATTGATGCAAGAAGTTTATGAATGTTGTGTGAAAGATAATGGAAGATTTCTTTAGGATTTCTTTTTTTTTTGAATTTTGACTTGAGGTCTTTTTTTTATGGTTTGGGGAAGCTGATCGATGTGAAAAGCTTCCAAGTGATTGCCTAACACAAGTTGAATTATCTATTCTTTAAGGGAGTGGTCTAAGATTTGAATTTTTTTGTGTGATAGTTATCCTTTGAGGGAACAATCTACCTTTTTAAGTAAACTTTGGTATTTTTGGGCAGTTGCCCTTTAAGGGAGAAGTTTTTAATGCTAGATATTTTTGACTTAGGTGATATTTGGTATTCCAAATTTTAATGTTATGTTGGTTTAGACATGGACTAGTCTATATAAGATGAAAGGATTTCCTTTATAGAGGTAAAACCATAACATAAGAAGGTTAATGATGGGAGAAATATGTTTAAGAAATAATGACCATGGGGATGCATCTTATAAAGGCTAGAAAGTGTCCATGAGAATCATGCCATAGGTAGAGCCATGGTACCCATGCTTAGGATTAGGCTAAGGTTATGATGTATAATCACATGATCCTATTTTAATCTATTTTCCTTAAAATAAAGAGATGAAGGTGGTTGAAAATAAGGGATGATATTAAGTTAGACACAAGATGACTAAAATCATGGTTTAACAAAAGAATGGGACATGAATACAAAACATTGAGAGGATTAGGTTCTGATATGCCCTAGATCCACACTTACATGCAAATATTTTGAGCCAATATGGAGTGAATATGTCCCCTCATTGATTTTTGATACTAGATCAAACATGGAAAAGTTGTTGAAATGATGATGGTTAAGTAGGCAAAATAAAACAAAATGATTCCATTTATATCCACAAAGTTAGTTAGGTGATGGTTGGTAGACTTCAGTTAGTGGAAATATTGTTTGGTCATGGTTGGGTAGGAATTGGTTAGGTAAGTTTAATTATTAGTTTGGGTTGGTTTTCTAGGTAAGTGTAGGCAAAGTTTTAGGTAAGGTTCTGGTTATGCCAACAACCTTTGTTGATTAGTAGTCAACCAGTAATGGCTCAGTAAAGGTAAAAGAGGTTAAAGGGAAGATTAGTTATGGTTCAATAGTGACCACCACTAGTTGAAGTTTTAATCAAAAGAGGCCTAAAAGGTGGTTAACATTCAAGGCTTGATTAGGTTTGAGGTTAAAGGTTGGGTTAAGGTCAAGGTTGTCTTAATAAGTTTGATAACATTGGTTATGGTTTGATAGTGGTTGGTTATGGTTTTACATTTTTGTTTAGGTTTAGGTTGGTTTGGGTTATTGATAAAATGTTTGTCAAGGAATTTGGTTAAGTTTAAGGTTGGTTTGGTGTTAGGCTAGGTGTAGGCTAAGGCATAAGTTCTAAGGGTTGGTTTGGTTAATTTTTGGGGACAAAAGGTTAATGTTTGGTTTGGTTCTTGGTTAGTCTAAGCCTTTGGAGGTATAATTACCCCAAATTATCTTTTCATGAATGTTGAGATGGGAAAATACTCCCAAATAAAGATTTTGGTTAGTAAAGAGCATTTAATAAGGATGAAGATGAATTTATTTGCCTCCCAAGGGTGGTTACTTGTTAGTTGTCAATTATTAGTTGTTAGTTAGAGATCAATTTGAAGGTATTGGTTGAGGTGGGATCTCCCTTAGAGTTCTATGGTGAGGGAAACATTTTTAGGTCAGATTTAGGTAGGGTCAAGGTCTAAAAATGATGTTGGGAACATCATATTGAAATAAATATAGGCTGGATAATAACGTCTAGTTGTCCCAATGAGGGAGCTTAGGTGAGGTATGGATAGCTTGGATGAAATGGTGATCGAGACCAAAGAAATATTGCATAATGGGTTGATTTCAGTTTGGGTTGATAAATAAGTTGGTGAGGGTTGGGTTAAATGGTGGGCTAATTTTGGTTAATTGATTTGGCTTAGAGGTTGGTTTTATTGGTTGAGAGAGGTAGTGTATAAACCCTAAATTGTTCAAGCAACCACACATATCATGTCTTTTCATAGTCCTTTCATAGGAGATTCCAAATAGAGAATATGAGCCTTGTTCACATTAGCCATGTCTTTGTTTTACTTATCTTAGTCTTATTTATTGATTTTATCACCTCTCTGTTATCTCAGTTAACTAACTTATACCTCTAAGAATCCCTATAATTTGTCTGTGTTAGTCCTAGCCTATTTTTATGAGTCTTGGACAATAGAATTATATAGGACTACAATGCCTTATGCTCCTATCCTTTCCAATGATATTGTCTAATATTCATTTTTTCTTATTTAATGGGTCTTAAACCCTTCTTACCCCATCCCTTAAGTTTTATTTAGATTTTTGATGTCAGTTGATGAAAATAAAGATCCCAAATTCAAAATAAAGAGTCTCCTATATAAAGGACTTCACAAGGCATTTTATATCTAGCACTTACTACGTTGGCACATTACATAATAAAAATTAGTCAATAATATAGATCAACATTCTGCATCACACATAAACTTACATGCTTGATCAAGGAAGGCCCTAAGAAAAATTTATTCTTACATTTATAGTGCACATTAATTATGAATGTTACCTAAGGGAGAACTAAATTTGATCCAAGACCTTAGCTTGAGGGTTAATGTAGGTAGTGATCAGAATAATAGGGGTTCTAGATCATGTGATCATTCTTCATCTAACCCAGTTGTTCCCCCTTTTGATGTATTTGTTGTTTACATGTGTGTAGATTGATATAGGGTTTGGAGATTGAAATGAACCTACAATGTGCTTGTTTACTTTTAGCCTCAAAATTTTTATTTAGGCTCATACCAAGGCATTAGACAAAACCTAAAAAAATTAGATCTCCTAAACAAGAATGATAAAGGTATACTAAAACATCGGTGCCACTCCTATCCACTTTTGATGCTCTTGTCCAATCATAAAATGAAGTACATATCTAGACTCATGATAGTGTCCTAGTCTTGCACCTCAATTTTTAGCCCCTGAATCATTCATTTTAGTCTATTTTTAGATAAGTTCATTTCTCTTCCTCATGTAAATTATTAGATAAAAGTTTGTATTTTTCCATATTAAACTAGATTTTCCCCTTACTCCATACCCTTTATTGTTTAGGAAATAAACACTAGATTACCAAAAATAATAATTTTTTCTAGTAAACCCAACTTACTTCGAACAAATCTAAAACCCTAGGCACCCTTAGGTTTTTTCCTTCATATTTTGTGCAAAAATTTAATTTCTAATTTCTAATTTTTGTATAATTTTTTGTTCATTTATCCTATTCAAAAGTATTTGTATAATTTAAATTATTATCATAATTTTTGAAAATTCTAAAACCCTAGCTCAAAACCCTAGATGTCTAAACTAGGTCCTCAAATCCCAAGCCTTCCTTGCAAATTTTAGAAAAATATTTTGGAATTTTTGTAAATTGTTTACTTTGTCAAAAATAATATCAAAATTTCAATATGAGTAGTTTTCTTGTGTAAAAATTTAATTTCAAATTTCAAATTTTTGTATTAATTTTTGTGTATTTATTATATTCAAATTTATTTTTAGAATTTAAATTATTGGCAAAATTTTCCAAAATTTTAAAAACCTAGATTTCCAAACTAGGTCCTCAAACCCCAAGTTTTCCTCCCTTACAATTTTTAGAAAAATATCTTGAAATTCTTGAAAATTGTTTACTTTGCCAAACATAATTTCAAAATATCTATGTTAGTAGTTATTTTTCCATTCATTTAATTTATATTACTTTTACACACTCTCTTTGGTGAAAGAACTAAAATGGCCACTAAGGCACTTCTTCCCTCTCATCCCATAGATCAATTTCTAAAATTTTCTCATAATTATGACAATGAATGGACAAATTTTCAAAATTTCACATTAGCTAAAAATGTGGAAAATGATTTTATTTATAATGAAGATAATTAATATTATTTTAATGAGGCATATGATGATATACGTGATAGTGATAATGAAGTAAAAGTAGATACATCTTCTTATCTCAAACCTATCTCTTTTATTTCCTCTTCTAAAGAAAATAATTTGATAAATGGGAAAGATACTTTTCACCCCATTTTCCTATGCACAATGCACCAAATGAAAAAATTAGTCATGCACTTCCAAGTGAACCTCTAATTGGTGATAATTTTCTTCCATGTGAATCTAATCTAATCTCTCTCTCTCTCTCTCTCTCTCTCTCTCTCTCTCTCTCTCTCTCTCTCTCTCTCTCTCTCTCTCTCTCTCTCTCTCTCTCTCTCTCTCTCTCTCTCTCTCTCTCTCTCTCTCTCTCGCTACTTCTATGTTCAAATTACAACACTATAAATGCAATATAATAAAATTATCAATGCATAGTCCAAATGATGCATCTCATGCTCTTAACCCTACTTTATCAAAAGTTATAGAAGAATTAAATTCTTCTCTTACACCTTTCCCTAGTTACATTGAAAGTGATAATGAGTATGATAGTGAGCATCCAAATGA
Organism: Torreya grandis; assembly: GCA_037957365.1. Classification (NCBI taxonomy): domain Eukaryota; kingdom Viridiplantae; phylum Streptophyta; class Pinopsida; order Cupressales; family Taxaceae; genus Torreya; species Torreya grandis. The sequence goes on from JARHVA010002674.1 coordinate 1,106,649, forward strand.
ATATAAAAATGAGAGTGACTATGAACAATATTTAAATAATGATAATACATGGAACAATGATTATTATTATGCACATAGTGAAGAAGAATATAAATATCATGTTTTAAACTCTTCTCTGACTCTTCTTCTCAAGCATAATGCACTACCAAATGTTGTTCCTACTTCTATGAATGACTCTATTTAAAATAATGCACATGTTCATGATAATATCACATCTTCTGCTCAATTACAATGTGATACACTAAAACATAAAGATACCAATGAATCTGCCAAGCCACCCCTCACTATAGTAGAACCTAGTTCTCACTCTTCACCTAAAGAGAATGGTAGCCCACATCCCTCTAGTAAGGTCCAAGTTACCATTAATCCCAAGGTTCAAGTGATCACACACCCTATTTTTAATCCAATTGCTAAATTTGGCATTCCCATGGCTAAAATTAACAATCAAATTCAATGATTAAATGAAATACTTCAAGATGCTAATATACCATCCCAAGAGATTATCTCTTCAATGCATGCAGTTAGTGAATTACAACACCAAATTCATCTCCTTACCTTGGAAAACAAGGCCTATAAGTCTTAGATGGATGCTAATTATTCACATGGTAACCCTCTTCTAAATACATTCATAAAATCTTCATTGCCTAAGCATTTCTAGATACCATCATTGCCTTAATTTGATGGAACTAGAGATCCATTCATATACCTTTAGGCCTTTCTAAAGGCTTTGACATCTCATGTGAGTCCTTTGATTCTATTGAAATTATTCCAATAGACATTAGTGGGTGAAGCATAGAATTTGTTCTTTCATCTACTCTCTATTGGCTTCTTGCACATATATGATGACTTAGAGGATGAATTTCTCATGCATTACATAGTAAACACAGGCCCTCGTGTTAAATATGAGAAACTTGAAACTTTAGATCATAATACTTCAGAGCCAATTATTGGTTATATCTTATGATTCAAGAATCACATGTTAAGATTGGTATACAAAATAGAAAATTTAGAGATTCAACATATCTTTATTAAGGGGCTTCGCCAACCTCTACTTGAGCATCTACTGTATTAGATAGAGTATTATTTTTAAAACTTATGCTATATAGTTCTAGCTTTGGAAAAGAAATTGGGATTGATTAAGGTAGATTAATTTGATCAAACTACTCTAGATTTCATAGTAGTATCTAAAACTCCTAGCATCCAACATCCACCATGTCCTAAATAAGATAAGAGACCACAATTAGAAAAGTAACTAGTTAAGAGCAAAGAGCTAGTCTCTAGAGTACAACCTATAGTATGCACTAGAGAGAACCATATCAAGTCACCATTACAGTTTGATTCAAATTAGTATATCCCATCTATCATGTTATCAACACTATTAGAGAAGAGGTTAATCACATTTCATTCTACTCATCAAGGGGATCCACATCTCCTACATAAACAACCACATTGGCCCATTTATAACTATCATCATATCTATGGACACAAAGATAATGATTGTTATGAACTCAGATATTGCATTAATAGATGTGTTGATAATGACATCATATCATTCACATAGGGGGCACTAAGATCTCCTCCATCATGGAACTATCGACCTCAGTCATCCATGACTGAGTCATCCTAGGACATTCCTTTACAGGAATCATCAATCAATCATCATGAGAGTAATGTAGGTTATAGGATAAAACCTCATAGGAGATATTATATTCCACCTATTCATAAGGTTTGGAAACCTATACAATGAGAATAACCTACTTATAACATTATAGTCCAAGGAGTACATAGTGTAGTTCCATATACATATCCAACATAGTCAAAGGCACTGCAATAGAGTACTACTCACAAGAAATATTCACTACAGCCAGATTTTTTGGGTCATATCTCATGTAGCAATCTATTACAGTTAAGATTAAATGAACCTACATCATAGATTAATGCTCATAATAAATATTCACTATGGCCAAAATTTTTGGGTTCTATCTCACATAGAAATCCAGTATAGTTAAGATTAAATGAGATCCCATCATAGGTTTTAGCTCCATCTGGATCTATTACCTAGTTATACACATCACATAAGAGGCCATAGGGTATATTATTATGGATAGATGAGCCTTCTTCATAGCACACAATTCCTGTTAGATGTTGAATAAAGTTATATTTTGCAAAATCTCCACATCCATCTGCAGTTAGTACACAATAGATAGTTTGAGATATAGAGCATATTCCTACATAGCATGAGTAGTATGGGCACTATTTCAATCGGCCATCAGGGTTCAGATAGAGATACAATATAGAGTGATATGATGAACATTCATACCAGCATTAGTTCATAGCTTTACTTAGTAAGCTAATAATGGAGCCAAAGGTCTAAATAACCTTTATATTATTAAGTCATTCTTAGGGAATTAATACACATAGTGTGTTATCTTACATTCCCACATAATAAAAACTAACATTCCTAACTCCTAATAGCTATCCATAGCCAAAAAATATCTTATCAAAAATCCTTATCTTACCAAATCCTATTTTACCAACATTAAACCAACTCAGTCCATCCAAACAATTTACCAATCTCAAACCAGCTCAATTTATCCCAATAATTTCCCAATTGCAAAACCAACAAAATTTTTGCTCACATATAATTATAAAAAAATAAAATTCTTCCCTTATATATTGAAATTAAAACCTAGCATCACACTTATAAAAATAATCAAATCACATATCCCAAGTACCATTTTACCAAACATACATAGCCTCAACATTAATACCAAATCAACTACTTATAAAACAACCATATGCAATGAATATAAAAAAATATTTCAAATCCCATAACATAGTATGCATGAGTCAAAATCAAAACAATATCCATATATTTATCAATGTTTTCAAAACATATATATCACATCAAGATATGATCAATCATGAATGGTCATCATGCCCTCACTCTCAGTCTCACTCTTTCCTCTATTACTAGTCCCAAAGTCAAGCCTAGCACTCGATGACCGCACACCTCCTTGAGTTCCTAAATGCCTCTTAAAGTATCTCTCTCACTCTAGTAACCACCCATGTTCCTCATGAAATTCTGCATACCACCTCTAAATATCCATGTACTCATCCATAATCTACATATTCATTTATCTATAATCAGGTGGAGTCATCATATGCCTATTTAGCTCAGCCCTCAACTCATCTCTCTCTCTTACTACTATAACATATATAACTATCAATATAGGATATATATCAATCAAATGAGCATAAAAACTAGATATAACTATTGCTCACTCTATCAAACCCTCCTCTACTACATCATCAAGAACATACCACATAAGCTCTCAGAGTGTCGACTCAATGATGGTCTCTTAGAACCCAATACTCAACCTTCTTCCCTAGCAAGTGATTCATCTTGAGCACCTCCCACTCCACCTGCCTGTAAAAGTTTAATACTATTTTATCCATATGCTTTCAAAACAAGTTGAAACAAGCAAAAATTTATACACAATGAAAATATTATTACTATTTACCTCCCATCATCTTGATCAGCATAAGATCCTCATACTTGAGAGCATCCCATCCATTAGTAAGATAAAATGGAGCCGACTGATATGTAGCCCACCATGTGGCATATGTCTCTATACATACAACATCATATACATCAAGAATATCTATAACTATGTCTCACGCATCCAAAGGTAATGGTGGTAACTCAGCCTTAGTAGGCCTCTCATGAGCTCCTACCCTTGTTGGTGCCCATTTAATCCTCACCCATACCCATATTATAGGGGGCACATCCTATAGTACCCCAAACTATCTAGTCACATGCTAATAATAAAAATTTTCATACACTTCAATTGAATGATCATGTAACTAACAATTGACCCTCATATACCACAATTGTACTCCATCCTCAGGCTACCTAGAGAATATCCTATAAGACCTACATATGATATGTTTGGCCACCAATATATATAAAAATCATCTATATTGATCTATCCTAAGAGACTATATAAACAACATACTCATCCACCACTCTCCAAATGGCTGTGGAGGTGCCCACCTCTCCCTCGATAATCCTATCAGCCACACAACCACTTTGTGTTCATAAGCCTAACAATACAATAAAGTAGCCACACTCACACCACACTAAATACCTCATAAGTAAACCTATAAAGGTCCCTATATAAGTGGGTAAGCATAGTCCTACCCCATGAGAACACAGTACCATATACCTCTATATTGTGCATGATCCTATGCATTCTATATGTAATCGACACCCCACTCCCATCCACATCAACAATTGAAGACAACAACATGGCCAACCACTTCCACAAACATGGAACACTCAACTACACAATAACTAACAATAATACCTCACTATCACTACCTCTTTGATGTATGCTTGAAGGCACACCATCAAAATATAATGATGCATGATCAATAGCATCAGTACCCATGTCATCTTGTAAAGTCACACATCATCCACTAACCAGCAAATGCAAATTATGATTCACATCCTTTAGAGTAATAGTAATCTCCCTTATATGAAGATAGAAAGTACATGTGTTTGCATTTCGCCTCTCACATAAGGTGATAATCAGATACCTATCCCACTACACAATACATAGGTCACACACATAACCCAACCCTGCCCTATCCATTATCTCATCCACTAACAAACATAATAATCTTAGTGTCTCCATCGCCTGGCCTCTATTAAATTCCCTCATATGTACCTTACCTTGTAAAAAAACCAAAAATATAATATATTTCAATCAACCATGCCAAGGAAAATAGTTAAGTTCTAAAACAATAGGCAACAACTCAAAATCCTAGAAAACTAGCCCCAATGGACAACAGTGCTCTAAAAGGACACTATCACTAGACAATAGTGCTAAAACATGGACAATAGTACTGAACACTAGATAGGAGCATTGAATCCTAGATATAAGTGATATAACTAGTGGAAATTTCCTAAAACACTTCAAAATAGCTCAAAAAAAATAAAAAATATGCTTCCTAATAGGCAAAAAACACACATTTCAACTACTTATAAGGGTAACCTCCCCACTAGCCTCAACCTGGGCTACCAACTACTCAAATCAGGTCATGGAAGGTGCTCATCTCCTTGGCATATCTCCTACTCCAAATATCAACATACTCAATACAAAAAGTAATTAAGAATCAATCCAATTATCCTATATCAAACAACTTTCTCATTCAAAGCAACATACCATTTTTCCCATAACTAGAACCCCGTAGCTCCATTTTTCAAACCATTTTGTTCCACAAAATCATGAGAATGATACCTTCAACATAAAACAAGCCTTACTCTCTTAATACATCATCCACATACTATGAAAAAGACATATCTATACCTATTTTATATCCAAACATACAACTTGGTCCTAACCAATCAAAGACTCATTCAACTATCGAATAATTTAGCCTAATTAATAAAGTAAACTTTCAATCACCTCACAATAAGCCAACCTTATTTATAATTACACCACTAGTCATCAATTTTGGCTCAAGCTCATCTATCAAAGATGTCATCCCTCTCCCCAAAAGGGGGCATCATTCCTACAATTCTTATTCCTACACTTATCTAGCATGCCTATCCACTCTCATAGATGGATACACTATGGTTCATATACCTCTAATATTCAAATTATCAAATTTAGCTTAGATCAATTGAAATATATAGTGATTAAAATTACATTGGTAATTTAGCATTACTCAGGACATTCAAAGGGACATACCTTTAATTTAAAGATACATAGATTAGTCAGATACAGTGATTCAAATTACATAGGTCACTCAACATTACTTAGGACATTTAGAGGGACATACTTTTAGTTTACAAGTACATAGATTAGTTAGATACATTAATTCCAATTATATGGATTCATAGTGACTTTGATATAGATTTAGCCTAGATACCAAATTTATGGGCATGTACATTCATACATGTCTCATACATACAACTTCATATCACATGACACAGTTATAAGACCAAATAGCAGATTATAGGCATAGTGTAGAGCCCATTGTTTTGATCTCCAATTGTGCACATGCGACATGGCATGATAGATTATGTCATGTTTGGTTATACATATTACTATACTATACATATGCATCACTCATGTACCAAATTTAGGGGCATGGCATAGATGTTCATGTTATTCATCATCCAAGATTATATAGATTAGAATGGCAAGACATGCCATTCTCTTCTTGCACATTTACCAGATTTTTAGATTGTACCCAACTATACCTAGGTTAGACTGTATGATCATCTATAATGATTGGTACATAGCATTACCCAGACCTAGACTACATGAGTTTATGTGGGACAAAGGACAAACATTGGTTTTGGGCCTTCAAGGACTTCTTAGTTCTAGTTTATATTATTCAAAGTGGGGGCATGATAGACTTTATTCTTAATAGTATATAAATTCTATGCACACATTCAAGATTACATGAGTTTGTGTGGGATAGAGGATAGACAGTAGTTATGGGCCTCTGAGCATTTCTCATTTCCAGCTAGATTCAACATAGGGGGAAATTATTACCCTCCTTTTCCATGATTATATGGATTCCATATTTATATTTAGTAAAATAGGCATCCATTTCAAGGATTCCTTTTTTTTTTCTAGGCATTATTTGACTCTCCATCCACTTCCCTAGCTAGGAAGTGAGTTGGACCATTTTTCAACACACTATCTTCACGTAGGCAAGTTCAAGTATGCATTTTATTTTATTTATATTACTCTAGTACTTAATTTCATTTCATCACTAGAATAAAAGGGGGGGAAATTTAATCACCCTAAATTGGTCAAGAAACCACACATATCATGTCTTGTCATAGTCCTTTCATAGGAGACTCCAACTGGAGAATATGAGCCTTGATCATATTAGCCATGTCTTTGTTTTACTTAACTTAGTATTATTTCTTGATTTTATCACCTCTTTGTTATCTTAATTAATTGACCTATACATTTAGGAACACCTACACTTGGTCTGTGTCAATCCTAACCTATTTTTTCAAGTCCTAGACAATAAAATTCTATAAGACTATAGTACTCAACACTCCTATCCTTTTTGGGACTATTTTATAATAGTCATATTTTCTTACTTAACATGTCCTAAACCCTATCACATTTATTATGTATGTTTATTATGCATGTTTCCTAAGGGAGAAATACATTTGATCTAAGACCCTAGCTTGAGGGTTAATATAGGCAGTGATCAGGATAGTAGGGGTTCTAGATCATGTGATTATTCTTCCCCTAATTGAGTTTTCCCCCTTTTTTTTGATGCATTTATTATTTACATGTGTGTAGATAGATATAGGGTTTATATATTGAAATGGACCTATAATGATTTATATTGACTTATAGCTTCCAAATTTTTTTACACAGGCTCATACCAAGGTAGTGAATAAAACATAGAAAGCTTAGATCTCCTAGACAATAATGGTAGAGGTGGAATATAGTGCCATTTCCACTCCTATCCACTTTTATTTCTCCTATCCAATTATAAAATGAAGTCTAGATCTAGATTCATGATAGTGTCCCAGTCTTGCACCTCAATTTCTAGACCCTGAATCATTCATTTTAGTCTATTTTTAGATAAGTTCATTTCTCTTCCTCATATAAATTATTAGATAAAAATATATATTTTTCCATATTAAACTATATTTTCCCCTTGCTCTATACCATTTATTTTTTAGGAACTAAACACTAGATTCCCAAAAATAATAAAAAAAGTAGAATGGATGGTTGATTCACTTTGTTGGTTAGGTTTACTTGTTTGTTTGGTTTGTTTGGTAAGGTAAGGTGATAAAGATTTGATCCTATTCAAAAGGGAATCAAATAAAAAAAATGCCATTCGATAGATGAAAATGAGTAAATTATAGAGGAATTGAATGGGTTTGGTTTTAGTTGAGGTTGGGGTTGAGTTGATTTAAGGCAAGGTTAGATTAGTTATAGGCGAGGTGTTTTGAGTTTGGGTTGGCTCCAATAAAAGGGTAGGTGAAAGAGGTAGGTTGGGTTGGTTTGAGCTTTTCTCCACTAAAATAGGAAGTGGAAAGGGTAAGGTATCTTTGATTGGTTCCACCCAAAAGGTAGGTGTAATAGGTATGGTTGTTGGGGATGATTCCACCTTTTGAGGGAGTGGAGGAGGTAGGTTGATTTAAGGTTGATCCACTAAAATGGGAAGTGGATGAGGTAGGTTGGTTTCATTAATTATGATTTTAAAGAAAAGTTGAGAAGGTTCTTATTGGCCAACAATTGGATTGGTTTGGGTTTCAATTATGGTTTCCTTAGTTATAGGTTCACTAAGGACCAAATCTAATGAAGGGACCTCATTATGTTGAAGGCTTTATTTATGGGCTTGCACAATAATAGGTGTAGAAAGAGGTTCAATGATATATTGATTGAAGACCTCCAAGTATAGGTTAAGGGAACACAAATAATATCCTTTGAAACCTCCTTTTGATTGATAAGTTTTTGGAAAAACATTTCAAAAGACTCACATCTATCTGCCACATGTCTATTTGTGTGATGATAAGCACAAAACTCATTCTCTATAAACCAAATAAGTTTTAGAAGAGAACGATTGATGGGTTTGATTGAAGTAATTTTAATGATATAATCCTCTAAGAGTTTTTTAATTATTGAGGCATATGATTCCCCCAGTGGGTTATACTATCTAGGAAGAGGGTGGACCAATGGATCTTGAAGTTGTGAGTTAATTGGTTTATTTGATGAAGTTTTTTGATTTGACATAGTTAATGAATTTAATAGGTTGTATAGGTTTGGTAAAATTGTTGGGTTTGAAAGGTTTGGTTAGTAGTTATTGGTTTTATTTTGGAAGGTTAATAAGGTTGATAAGGTGGGTAAGGTTGATAAGGTAGGTAAGGTTGATAAAGTGGGTAAGGTTGATAAGGTAGGTTGGTTTGAGAGGCTAGGTAAGGTTGATAATGTAGGTAAGGTTGATAAGATAGGTCAATTTGAGAGGTTGGGTAAGGTTCATAATGTAGGTAAAGTTGATAAGGTAAATTGGTTTGAGAGGTTGGGTAAGGTTGAAAATGTAGGTAAAGTTGATAAGGTGGGTAAGGTTGATAAGGTAGTTTGGTTTGAGAGTTTGGGTAAGGTTGATAAGGTAGGTAGGTTTAAGAGGTTGGGTAAGGTTGAGCATGTACATCAGGTTGATATGGTGGGTAAGGTTGCTAAGGTAGGTTGGTTTGAGAGGTTGGGTAAGGTCAATAAAGTGGGTTGATAGTTGTTGGTTGGATTTGATAAGGTTGGTAAGGTAGGTTGGTTTAAAAAGTTTGGTTGATAGTTGAGGGGATAGACAAAGTCTTAGTTTTGAGGTAAAGAGGGTTACCACAAAGGGGGTTTAAAAAATTGATATGATGGTCAGGGTAGATAAGCAAAATTTTGATAAGGTTGAGCTAGTTGATATGATGGTTGAGATAGGTAGCCTGAAGATTGGTGAGGTTGAGATAGTTGAGGTTGAGGTGAGTTATGACAATGGTCAAATAGGTGTTGAAAGGTTGTTGGTTGATGATGATAAAATGTTTGTTGATAGGTTGTTATTTGATAAGGATGGATTGACTATAGGCAATGTTAGGTTGGATATAGGTGAGGTTGGATTGATTATAGGTGAGGTTGGGCTGATTGTAGGTGAGGTTAGGTTGGTTATAGGTGAGATTGGGCTGATTGTAGATGAGTTTGGGTTGATTATAAATAAGGTTGGGTTGATTTTAGGTGAGTTTTGTTTGGTTATAGTTGAGGCTAGGTTGATTTTAGGTGAGGTTGGATTAGTTATTGGTGATGTTGGGCTGATTATAGTTGAGGTTGGGTTGGTTATAAGTGAAGTTGGGTTGGTTATATGTGAGGTTGGGTTGATTGTAGGTATGGTTGAGATCATAATTGGCTCTTGATGAAATTTAATTCTCTAAGGCAATATGTTTGTCTTCTAGGAGTTTAAAAAAGTTAGGATCTCCAAGATAAAGTATAAGAGAGATCCCCATTGGGCAAGGCAATAGAGATGAGGTGGGTGAAGACAAGATGGTAGAAGGTTTTTTCAAGGGGGGTAGATTTCTCACAACTCAAACAAAGAGAAGACAATAAAAAATTCAAAGAAGATAAAACACATAGAAAATCACATTAAATCTTAAGGTTCATTTTGTCTCTCATGTGGCTTATGCCTTAAGTTAGAATTATGTGACTCAATTTGGCTTGTAGAGCAGGTACTAGAAAAAAACTCTATGGTTGGTTTTAGGTTGTGTTTAGGTTCTAAAAGGTATCTATATTGGAAATAAATATGTGTTTTGATATTGGGGCCTATCCCTTCACTTCACATATCATAGTGATAAGGGTGTCTAGTGCTTAACCAAGATATATCAATTGCTAGAGATTATACTCAACTAAAGAGATGAGTTTTGATTTCTCTCCTTGGTAATGATGTCCAAGTGGGATAGTTAATGGGTGAAGGTCACCACTAGGGGATGAAACTCTAGTTGGGCCTTATACCAAGTGTTATGATGTTTTATTTGGTGTAAGTGGTTTGGTTTGTGTATGCAAAGAAGTGAGGATATAGTTTATTTAATTCATTAATTAAGCTATGTGAACTAATTATGAAAGTAAACAACATATGATAGGTTAATTTTAAGCCCAAAATAATGTTTTATTTCATTTAAATGAACATAAAACAAGAAGAACAATCACTTAGATGAAACTAGGTCCCACCAGGTGTGCCATAAATGTTTCACTAAAATTCTATTTATTTCCTTAAGAAGAAAGAGTAAAACCTAAAAGAAGGGTGAGGTTAGTAGAAGTTATATCTAGTTTATGCTTCATGATATAGATGGTTGTAGATAATCCTCTTTGGCTTGAGAGGATGACCTATAGATGAGAAATCACTAAATAGATGGTTAATTAGTTGGGTAGAAGGGTGGATTACCTAACAAGCTACATCTAAGAGGTGCATGACTTCCTTTGAGGTTGTTAATCAATCTTTTAAGACAAATTAATGTTAATAAATTTGATATTAATAAATTTTTCATAACATAAATGAAAGTAATTAATCAATGGAAATAATAATTTTCAAAAGAAATGTTTATTTTAACAAAATAACATTAAAGATAAATGCTAAATTATCAAAAATAGGTTTAAGTGTGGTTAGTTTATTTTTTATGGACTTGTGTAGTGATAAGGACTAAGAAATAGGGTTTTGGTTAAGGTTGGTTATTGATAAATTCCTTTTTTTGAAATTTTCACATAGTGACCATCGATGGTTGGGGTGAAACATCAATAATTGACTATTGGCAGTTGGGTAATTATCGATGGTTATGGATAGATCATTGATGGGTAGGGTGACCATTGGCTGCTACTATTATTATTGGTTTGGGTAAAGGTAGGTATAATTAGTAAGGTTGCTAATTGATTATGGGAAGTGGGTTTTTTCTAGATGTTGGTTACAAGGTAGAAACAAAATAACTAATCAGTAAATAATAGATACTTAGAATTATTGTCATCGATCTAAATTATGTTGAGGTGAGTGGATGGAAAATTGTTGTTGATCTTGGAATAATTGCAATAGAGTGATGATATATTTGGATATATTGATGATTAACAATGCTTTGGATCTCTAACCTAATTGCTAGAATCTAGAAGAACACCTGCACAAGAATATCTAATGCACAAGACTCTAATGATCGATTTCTCCTCCCTTGAATATGGATCTTTTTTCACTTTCTCCTTCTCTCTTTTTATATAAGGAAAGGAGAGGTGAAACAATAATTTAAATAATAGGTTCAATAAGATATTTATTTTTAGCATCAACATGAACTAATCTCACACAAGAAATAGATAGCTAAAAATAAAAAATCAATTTGTAGTTGTGTTGGGGTTAAACTGTTCAAGTGGTCAGAGTGACCATTGGTGGTCGATAGGTTAAAGATTAAGTTGGTAAAAGTTAGTCAGGGTAAGTTAGGTTTGGTGGTTAAAAGGCTATCAAGTGGTCCTAAGGGGTTCCAAGGGTGGTCTAGGGGTTAGTTCAACATCTAAAACCAATGTGTATAGTTTTCTAGTGTCTACAAAAAAATTCAAAGAAAGTAAAGGTATAAAAAAAAATTATGATATTGTGAATAAATTTTTTGAAAATGAATAATACCACTAAATGGTTTTCAAAATCTATTTTATTTACATATTACATACATGTAACTAAACATAAGATACAATTAATTACATCAGTTGTAGAGTTAATATCTATTAATCTGCATCAAAGAAAGATGTATTTATTGGTATAGATTCATCTTTAATTGCATTCAATATGGTATAATTCAATTGCTCTCTGTCATTGTAAATTTCTAATTTTGTTGAAACTATGAAATGGTAATTATAGAATAACACTTTCCTAATAATTTCCCAAACCTGATTAGGTGATGTTGATATCTCTTGAAATATTTTTGCTATGATACCCATTATTGTAATAGCAACATTATCAAATTACATGGTCCATATTTTTCCTATAGCATCTTCTAATACAAAATTCATTGCATACTTATATTAACAATTTTGAACATTAATGTGGAATTTTAAATAATGCCACATTGCATCATTATTTTGAATCATTTTTTTTACACTATTTATTATTAATTAAAGCATCATAAGAAAGATTTAAAAAAATTGTCATTTTAATGTGTATTATTGTGGCATCTAACGTAAATGTATTTGATTGTCTGAAAACTCCTGATTTATGGATGCCCCCAATATTTTTATGTTTAATCCATCATACACTAATTGATACCCAATGTAGAGTTTTCCCAATTTATTCAAACCATGTCCTAACCCTATGCACCTCATGGATGTTTGGATTGATGAAAATTTGTGTATCCAAATCAGTCCCTATTATTTTCCCATTATATGTTTGTAATTTCTACTTTCATATGGCAATAATTGGAGCTCATTGTGGCATCAAAGCACATATATTTATGAGTATTTTCCCCTCTTCATCATAAAATCCTCCCCAAATGGTTACTTAGATGTTGAATTCAAAGCTATATTATAATATTAGTGTTCTTTTATCATCTAAGATTCCATCTAGCCTTTTATAATGAGATGCATCAATAATATATATATTGATACCACTAATGTCAATCTTTGTGTTTGAAGTTTCATCTTTAATATTTTTAATTTTTTTGAACTCAAACTAGAATAATGAATAAGTAGAATCTTCTTCATAACAATGTTTAATAGAAGATATCTATGTGAGAATGATCTCCCACTGGATTTTTGATTTGTTGTATTTATTGTTGGCATATTTTAATGTGCCATTTGAAAGTGCATATCTTTTTTGAATTGATATAATTGAAGTATAGATTTGCTACCTAACTAAAGCAAGTTATAGTAATGTCATCTCCCTCACTATCAAAAATGTTTAAGATGAAAACCTGTCCCAAACCATTGTTGTTTGTGGAGCTATGTAATATCCCCTTTTTCAATACTCTACCCTGAGTAGATTTTATATAGATTTAATTTTTTTGATTGCAGTTCAAGTCATCATTTACATGTATTCTTCTCCAACTGTTGAATTTGATGGCATGATGATTTTAATTTATTTGCCATGACTATCCATTATTTGAGATTGGAAATTATTGAATAGGTGAAAACGTCTGATGAGTTTGTAATTTGTATGGGTGGTGCCCTATAAAATAAATTAGAAATATAGTAATGATTAATTTAAAAATATTCTACTTTCTACTTATAATATTTTTTAAATACAAGATATAAAGTTTATTAAATATGAATCACAAACCATTTATTAAATAATTAATTATAATAATTTTTTTGATCTAGAATAAAACATATCAAAAATTACCTCTATGTTTTCTCTCTAATAAAACCATGTAACATATTGGACACAAATATTTAAGTAAAAAATCACACAAAATATTCGAACAATATAAAATGTAATCTTTGAATTTTATTATTTACATATAAACTTAGAAATCAAGTTGATTTGAATTATTTAACATTCTAAATCCTTTTTGCCCTATTTTGACATTGTGATTTGGGCCTAGGATTGGGAACATGGATTCCATTCAGAGTTAATATACACTCAGGTTCATATTTTAAAGCATCTTCAACTATATTATATATTAAGCCAAACTCTCTAGAATATTTTTGATTAGTTTTAAACCCTGTGATGAAAATTGTTTGAGGATCAATAATTGAGAAACGATTCATTAAGTCCTATTTTATAAAAACCATAGGAGGCTTCTACATTTTGTGATGCACAATATGAATGAGAAAATGTTTTCTACTGAAATTATCATCATTTTATAGTTGTTTGATGATCAAAGACCATGTTGGAGTCTCATTTGGTATAATAGCATTTTTTTAACTCCTAATTGCCATGTTGTTCAAATATATCTAATTAAAAAAGTAGACAATATCACATATGAATATGGATATTATTAACATTAAATGTGATGCATGAACATAAAAAAAATAAAAATATAGATATTATTAATACTAAATAAAATGCATAAATCTAACTGTTTAAAAAAAACCTTATTTTATTTAATAATTTATTAAATTTGAAATGAACTTACGCAAATATGTAAACAAACATGTAAATAAATGTTGTGCTTTAGGTTTTTTGTTGATTCATATATTTTAAGTCTCATTATAATTTAAATGTTTATATTATATTAAAATAGAAATGAAAGACACCTCAATAATTATTTTACATATTTTTATTTAGATATTTTGTAATTTTTTATGTTTTTTAATTTATATATATCTAATTTTAATCCATATGTAACTAATATAATTTTTCAAATTTGAAGTGAACCTACACAAACATGTAAATAAATGTTTTGATTAATAGTATTTGTTGTCATTTTGTTGCATGCAAATGTCCTAATCATCAACTAAAAGATTGTTTTTTTATTTTATAGAATAAACTCATCCCCTGGTACCAAATAAGGCACTTGCAAGTCTATATTCTGAGGTAGCTAAGTGCCCAAACCAGTTGTGTAATGCTTGTTTTATATTTTAAAGATTATACAACCCAATATATTCAAAAAATATGTATATTCTTTATAACAAAATAATACTAATTTGAAATAAAGCAAAGAAATTTTCACAATTTAATATATCATTTTATGATTTTCTTTTAAAAAATCATATAATTTGATATATTAATAAAACAACACATATATTGAATTTAATATTTTATAAAAACATATATATTTAATAAAATAAATTGATACTTGTCCAATGATTGTTTGCATATTTGAAAGAATATACAGTTCAGTATACTTGAAAAAAAATCATAACATAACATTCTACAATTTAATAGACACTTTTCTAATTTTTAAAAAGAATCTAGTTAATATATCAATATAAAAGCATATATCAATTTAAATGTATTATGAAAGCATATATATTGAATTACATAAATTGACATTATGAAAAAATTAGAAGATGCAATTTAATTTAAATGACTATGGTAAAAATATATGTTTTAAAAAAGAGTTTAATTTAAATAAAAATTAATCGAACATATAACTAAAGGTCTATGATTCAAATCTATATGTAGTAGTTTACATTACACTCACAGTAAACTAAGTATGGTTGAAGTTGTTGGTAATAGTAATTAAGAGACATTATTTCACCAAATTGCCAAGAAAACATGTGAAGTTATTAGCAAAATATCCCTTATTTAGTTGTTTGTACGATATATTTATTAAATAACTTAGTTAAGAAAAATATACAAGGACCCCTCCCATCTACATAGATCGATAAGTGAATAAATAAACACTAAAAATGTGGTGAAATGGATATATAAATATATTGTGTATAATATTTTAATAATATTATAGATATAAAGTAATATAATTATTTTATAATGTTTTATATTTATATTCTTATAACATTACTATATTTTATAAGTATATATCTATTTTTATTTAATATATACAATATAATATTTATATATACTATATAATTAATATATAATAGTACATATTACTATACTATTTTATATAATTATCATTTAAAATTCTATATCTATATTTATCTAATATATACAATATTTTTTTGAAATAACCTAGTTATGGTAAATAAACAAGGACCCTTCCCCTTAGTTCGATAAATGAATAAACAAATATTGAAAAGGTGGACAATTGTTTAGATGAACATTCGAGGGGCCATGGGTAGATGTTAAAATATAGTAATATATAATATAAACATATTACATGTGTATAATTTAACAATATTATAAATATAAAATAATATAATTATATTTTAATGTGTTATATTTATATTTTTATTACATCTAATTTTATCTAACATATACAATAAATATATTATACTATGTAATATTTTTATATACCATATAATTAATATATGATATTAAATATTACTATACTATTTTATATAATGATCAATTTTAATTATATATTTATATTTATATAATATATAGAATAAATATATTATAATATATAAAATTCATATATACCATATAAATAATGTATAATATTAATAGATCCCTAGTGAGTATGGAGCCCCATTACAATCGAATCAGTGTTTGTGATGTCCTTGTCAACTCTTAACAATAGAAAACAACTAATCGAAGATGCCACCACCCTAAAAGTTATAACATATCACCTATATATGGTTTTTTCTCAAGAGATGATAGAGAGATGACAACCCTAATTATCTTATGCAACTATTTTTATCTCTCTTATACATTCCCTCATATTATACATATTATATTACTATATATTGTATTATAAAAATAAGTTAAATATAATAATACAATATAATATGTATGCATCTATGTATGTATGGGTGTGTGTGTGTACACACACATACACACATATACATATACATATGTGTGTTTTTATGTATTAAATTTAAATATAATGATTTATATGTGTGTAATATTTTTGTTAAATAAATAATATATTATGATTATTTACTAATGAAAACCTAATACCTAGACACCCTGGACTATCCTACACCTTTTAAATGAATTAAGAGACTACATGCATGAGACATACACATTTATTTTTACATTTTTATTTATATCCCTAATGCACATGTTCTTGTTTACAATTAAAAACACTGTAACCATGTTAAATATTAAAAATTCATTTTTAATAAATATAAAATGGATGTGTAACATCATGACATGGTAAAAAAATTCATCATTTTCAAACTACCCATCATGGAAATGTGAGGATATATTTATTTAAATATTTTATTTAATTATGTGATCAACTCTTTGAAAGGCTTTATAATGTATATATTGATATTAAATATGAGTGTGACTATTAAATTATTTAAATACCTTTCATCAATATAATGTTATAGTGTGTATAGTATTGACCCATAGTTGTGTCACCTCCTATTTTCTTGATCAACGATACATGGATCAATCTCACACAAACCTTGTCCATCTAATGCCACTATAATCAATGGTCAAGCCTATTTCCTTAGGGATTTTAGACATGTTAAAGGGCATCTATCAATGAATAATTAAAAAACCTAATCACATACTCCAAGAAATCACTGCATGTGTTTTTTTATCCTTTATAATGTTCATGATGCATAACTACAAAACTTTTAGGTTGATTACAAAAAAAGAGGAGGTAAAACTGTGAGGGATGATTTATAGTGAGGTTGATAGGGGTGTTTTGACAATAAAATGGATCTCTATTATTTCTTCAAGAGGGATAATGGGATTGCAAAGGGTATGGTGGGTGAAATTAGTGGTGTCAATACTATAAAAGATTAGGTAGATGTAGAGGATGAGGAAGAGGCATCACCCCATTCTAGATGAATCAAATGTAAATTCAAGGACAAACTAGGAAATAATAAATATTATTTTTGAGTCATATGGAAAAATAGTTGGGGAAATGGGTGTCAGAGATAAGAAAACCCTAGAAAAGGATGCGTAAATGGTTAGTAATATTTTATTCAATTGAAGAGGTGACCCATTGCTATGACTTGTATCCACTTTAATGTATGGATTGTAGTGCAGTTTATTATGTAATCCATATTATACCCATCTACCTCTACTCATACCTTCACCACTCTTAGATAATTTATTTAATCACATGTAGAAAAACATCCCCTCATCCATTATGGTATCTAATCTCAGAATCTCATCAGATCCATCTATTGGTTCCTTCATAGCCACTTTATCTATCCTTGATAACTTATAAGGAAAACCAAATTTTGTCTAGGTGTCATCTCCCCTTAGTGTCTCCCCCTCCTATCCATACCTTGAAATTTATTCAACAGACATGGATCTTGTACCATCTTCCTCTCCAACCATTCTAAGGTTCCATCTACATTTGCTTATTTAAATATATAATTAAATTTAATATTAATAGTGTTAGAGTATTTATTTTATTAAAAAAATATATGTATATTGTTTTTTTAACATATATATACATTTGAAAATTGTATAGGTATTAAATATTTTAATAATATTTCCAATTAAAATATTTGAAAAATGTAACCATATATAATAGTGAAGGGATGTGTTATTTGAAGAGATGACAAGGATGTGTGTTGGGCATGTATGTTTATATTATATAGGAAATGAAACCAACGGGGATGAACATAGCCATAATGGGTCAGATGATGAAGTTGTATAGAGATAAATAATTAGGGAGATGGATTCATATCTATGATGGTCAACAGGGCCTTTGTATAGTTGGTCTGGTACCCTTCAAGTTTAAATAAATTACCCTACCTAGGACAATGGAATGTGTCTACTAGGTAATATTTGAGATTTTTTTTAAAATAAAACCTTAAGGTTTTATAAAATTAGTGACATATATTCTCATGAAATATTTGGTTTTGTAGACATGCATGTTTTCTAACCATGTTCATGTCTTCCAAAATATATTTTCAATCTATGTATTTTTTATTATTTTTTTGATATACTATATTTCAATCCATATTTTATTGAATATATTTTCATATATTATTTTCCACTACCTAAATTTTATTTCTTCAATTGAAAATATATTTAAATTTCTCATACATGTATAGAACAAAGTTATACTTTATTAGAAGATAGGTCCCTCAAGGGTTTTGATTTTTAAAATAGAGTTCCCTAGTGAGAAAGAGTTGTTTGTTCTCCTTTTTCCTATAGAATTTAAGTCTAGAAATAGAAAATTTACTCTCACTTTATTTATGTATAAATATTACAATCTATCTAAAACCAAACCATAATATTAAAATTACATACAACTATTTAACTAGAATCAATTTTTTAGTCTCAAGTGATTGGTGCATCAAATATACATCTCATCTTTATCCAAAATAGACTTGGTAAATAGGGTTGTGGTAGGTTAAATATAGGAAGTAGAATAAGGGTAGGTGTTAGAGAGGCCTATTGATATAATTACCATGACATTTTCCAGATACTTGTCTAGCCACATATCAGCCCATGCGTTTGATGCCTCTATGCCATAGACCAACCTAATAAAAAGAAACCTATTAAGAACATGTTAGTAGTTGAATTATTTTAAACAAAAAATTATATTTCTTATCTCTTATGAGACAAATCTTTGGGTCTTACACCACCATATAAGCCTCTAGCTTAATTTAAAAACATAAAGTTTCCATTGATGGATTGGAGACATTTAAAAGGTGGAAACTATGCCAATTTTAAGTGAGGTGGTCCAAAATAGACACCAAGGTTTTATAGTAGTATTTAATGTAGTTAAATCACAATCAATATACATCATAACATATAAATTCATG
The DNA here is from genome assembly GCA_037957365.1 of Torreya grandis. NCBI lineage: Eukaryota > Viridiplantae > Streptophyta > Pinopsida > Cupressales > Taxaceae > Torreya > Torreya grandis. Next base: position 1,126,454 of record JARHVA010002674.1, read on the forward strand.
GATTTTCAAAAAATGATCAGGTCATTATCATGTATTTTTAGTAAGATAAATATGTACATTTAATATTTATTTTCACTCAATAGGATTTGTCAGACATAAAATTATCCTACAGTTTCTTAGGATAACAAATGAGACATAAATATTTCATTTAATAGGATTTATTTGACTTAGAAACTAAACAACTCTTAACATAAAATGTGTACTTGGTCATTCATTATAATACAATTATCATCATATGGCCATATATTAAAATTTTAATAATGTAATATACTTTATCTTGTTTTAGACCAAGGACTTTTTTAATAGATTCAAACTCTTTAATATCCATTTATATCCATGGGTGGTTTCTATAACATTTAAGAACTTACCTCTGAGAGGGAATACCCCATAACAATTTTAACAAATAAAATTTATTCCTACCAATTGATAGCACAAATATATCTAAAATAAACAATGTCAAATTGTAAATTAATGTTTAAACATGTCATAATACTCCCCAATGGAAATTTTTCATTTCTTTAATATCATGAGAAATCACTTATAACAAGAGTCTTCGCTAAGTCACCCTATTAAAATAAAAGTGAATTGGATATAATCCATTCCCCTTGCTTGATTTGTATTGTCAAATTTGATGATGTTAGTTATCTTTCTCTTTGTTGTTCCATAAGCTCTATCGATTATGGTATACTTTCAATTACACACTTTTCCAATGCACTCCTTATGTCAAATAGAGTTTAACTTAGACATTAGACAAATGAAAAAAGTTACATGTACTCAGAAATGTGTAGTATTCAATAACCTAGGCACACTTGATTTCAAAAAATTGTCACTAATCTCACACATAGAACTAAAACAAAGCTAACGAGTTATCAATGTATCTTCTATTTTTTTAAAGTCAACAATCTTGACATTTACAAAATGAAATGTTAGGTTTATGAGTTTGGTGATGTGTTCTGCCATGTCATTTTCACCGGTCTTCCATAAATATCCTTAATCCTAAAATAAATATACACATATTTTATATGTATATTATATAATAAAAATAATATACAAAAAATCACATTTTGTTAAAAACAAAGTTCATTTTTCTATCCTCCTATTTAACTATACAATAAGTTTAGATTAGAAATATACTTAATGGCCATTATATCCCTTTGATATAAAATATTTTGTTAGAGGATTTACAAACCATGTAAAAAAGTATATTTTAGATCTACCTCCAATATTTTATTTTGAAATTGGTGAATTTACATGTACAAAGATAATATAATTTATAGGGTATAATTTATCATCAAATACATTTTAATCATAACTTTATAATTTTATTTTAATAAACAAAATAATAATAATAATAATAATAATAATAATAATAATAATAATAATAATAATAATAATAATAATAATAATAGAACTATTCATTTACGAAGATGCCACATATATTATTATACTCACTGGATCTCAATCTATGAGACCCAATACTTGAAAACCTATCTTGGATTTCATTTCTTATATCTCTAAGACAACATTTATCTCATTCCCATGCATATGTCCTATATTTTGAATTATTTTGGGCATTCATTTTGAATTTGGCATATTTATTAAACTCTTCCCATGTCAAATGTAACTCAAATTCTTTTCTCTTTAGAAATGACTTCAAAAAGCATGGAGATACACAAATAAATATTACCTTTAGCATATTTATCTATTATATTTTTTGAATCCTATCATCACACCTAATTTTTTTAAAAATAAGATCACATATGGATAAAAACAATTCTGATTGATTCATCCTTCCATGATAAAATTCTAAATCTAAACAACATATGATATTAATCAAAGAGGGTAATGCTTAAAATTTTGTTTTATACTGAAGAGAACAGTTTCTGAGAAGAATTAAAATGTAAGTTGTGTTCCCACTTCAACATAACCATGGTACTTCAAAGGTATATGAGAGGAATTAAAATGTAGGGTATGTGTTCGCACTTCAACATATCCATGGTACTTTAAAGGTAGATACCCCTCCCCTACCCCCCATTTTCATATAACCACACATTAGACTAATCTTACGTTAATTCTACAAAACATTCTTGTTTATATGATAGTCTAGTTTACATCACCCTCTAATATTGGACAAGGATTATTAAATATTAGTTAAATTTTTTGACTTTATTTTATATATTAACAATTTTCTTTTATTAAATTAGAAAAAGCATTCACAATATGGATTGTGAAAGTAGTAATGGCAATTTTTGAATGGGTGGGAAAGATGTTACAAACCCTTGCTTGAGGAATCCATACCTAAACCTGATAATTATATTTTGGAGGGAAATATGGTAACTATTTTCCATTATAAGGAAGAAATGGTGGTTTACCTCTAGATTCTGGACACTATTATGAATCATTATTTTAAATGGATAAAGGATACCCTCCTATCAAATTCTCTAGGAGTAGAATAAATATCAAAAAAATTAGGGCATGAGTTAAAGTGAAATGGGCCTTGAATGGTTTGGTGGATGTGAGAACAATGGTTAACATGTTTTTCATGGTAAAATTATTTTACTGTAATGACTTTGAAACATACCTTACAAAAGGTCCATGGCTCATGTGTAAGTCTTAGCTCTACATTTCAAAATAGAAACTTCGGCTAGACTTATATAAAGACCCCTAAAAGATCTTATGGTTTGTGTCAACTCACTATGACTTTCTCTAGAATTACAGTGATTTATTATTTTTTGGGAAATTAGATGTTTAATTCCTTAATAATAAATAGGTCTAAGTAGATAAAATTAGTAAATAATATGCAATAAATAAGCTACTAATTTGTGAAATTTGATTGTAGTTAGGCATTTTCTAAAAATAGTAGTGAGAGAGAAAATTAAACGTATCTAATTCTATGTTGTTTCGACAAAGATAGGGTCTAAAAATCTGTGTAGGCTTGGGAGACTATCACAAACATGAATCTAGAGTTTGTTTATTTATTGGATAGGACTATCAAAAATAGGACACCTTGTTGTCTGGAGATATACTCCTGGTCTTGCCATTGTTGTCTAAACTATTCACAAAGATCTATTTTTTTGGGGTTTTATTCACCACATTTGTGTGAGCTTGTGTACCAAATTTTAGATCCTTGATATCAAAGTAACTCCATGTAAAGATGATTATTCATGTGTTTTTATCTTTTATACAATTAAATGGAGCTTTGGAAAATAGAGAAAATGGGTTAGTGTGTAAAGGATATGATAGACACACTTCACACCCCATGTGTGGGCATTCTACCTCTATACCAATACTCTAAGGAGGGATCAAGGTATATGCAGTTCTCCCATTAAAGTGCTTGGTGTAATAGTGTGATGAAAATGAAATTAAATGAAAAATTGGGTGTACATTGAATGACTAGGGACTGGTATAAAGGTTTGAATAAGCTTGAAATACAATTGGATGGTTGTATGTAGAGAATAGGGAAGAGTACTTGAGTAGTCTTGCTTGTATTCTTATTTCTCTCTTGTAAATGAGTTCCAACCCTTCTAAATATAATTTGAATGGCCTTTTATAGGGGATTCAATGATCATGGGTTAAATGAATTTATTTTAGGCCAACATGAGTTAGGATAAAGATTTAGAAGAATATGATAGTTAGAAGCCAAAATGCACTTGGACAATAATGCCAGAAACAAGACACCCTAGGTTTCAACATTGTAGTCTATGTTTGGTCATTATTGTTTGAAGGGTTCATGACCTAGGGGGATGGATTAAGCATGGAAAGATAAGTCTAGGTCTACAAGGTTTTAGTTTAGGATTCTATAGATGAGTGGAAATTAGTGAAAACATGGTTATGAGGGTCATGAGAGCAAGCAAGATGGACCTATGGATTAGGTGTCATTAGCCACACTAAAGTTACCAAATTTCACATTTTATATGACTACATTTTCTCCCACTTTATTCTAGTGATGTAGCAAAGCAAAATATTAGGATAAAGGAAAAATATAAAGCATACTTGACCATTTTGGCCCTGCAGGGCAAAATCCGTCTCCTTCTTCCCGTACCATTCTAAGCCAGTTCAATTTCTAGTTTGTACAAGCCTTTCAGCAAAAGGAGGAACCAGTTCAATCAGGTGATTCAATTGTTTGGTTCAATAAAAAAGTTTAAAGGGAGTCTTGCAAATCTCAAATGATAAGTGTCCTTGTAAATGGCAGTCAGGCACAAATTGGACTTTTCAAGTAGGCCGTGGAGGGCAGTTCTAGACCCAAAAGGTACCCTTGCAGAGGAATCAAAGACAAGGCAAAAGGGTAGAGTTTTCTTTCAGAAAAGGGATAAGGAAAAGATAAAAGAAAAGGCTAAGGCTGAATTTATTTAGACAAATGTCTAAAGGAATTCCTTCAGACATTTTTTTTGAAGAAATCCTTCTGAACAAAATCCCGTGATGATAAAAGACAAGGCAAAACCCTTAGACAAAAGTTTGAAGGAATTCCTTTAAACTTTTTGTCCAAATAAATTTGTGTGATAGAAATTTTGAAGAGAGAAACCCAAAGGAATTCACCTGGGGAAAAGATTGACCAAAAAAGGCAAGTGGAAAAAAACATAAAGGAAACATATCCTTCAGACAAAATGCTCGAAGGCCTTTGAACATTTTGTTTGAAGGATGTGACTACCAAAAGGAGCCTGAAAGACCTCGAAGGGTAGGTACCCTTATGGGGGACTCTCAGGAAAAAATGAAGGGACCCTTCTCCAAGCCTGAAGGGACACCTTCACTTTGCGAGAGTTAAAAGATAAAGGCTTGGACAAAGGAAAAAGGGCTGAAGGAAAAAAGGCCAAAAGAAAGAAAGCTGAAGAAATTGCCAAAGGGGATGACATCCCCAAAGATATCAAATTTAGGCCAATGAAATAATCATTGGTATTTAAATTAAAGGCACAAACCTAAAGGAATTCAAAGGCTTAAAGCCAAAAGGAAGAGACCACCAAAGAGGGAGCCCAAAGATCCAAAGAATTAGTAGAAGATAGCCCTCGAAGGATGAAGAAGCCAGGAAGAGACAAAAGAGCCAAGTGTAGAAACAAATAAAATAATCCAAGTGGAAAAGGAAGGTGTCGACTCAAGGAGTTACTCCATTGGTTGACATAGTATCTACCAAGTGGTCATCAAGGGGTGTAAATAGTGAATGGGGTGACCTATTTTTTTCAATTTGCATTGATGAGCAGACAAATTGTGTGAATGCCTTAAAGGAGCGATCTTGTTTGCAGACATACGGTGCAGCCTATGTTTTCATGAATGACATTTAATGTATTTAAAACACATAAAGTCAAAATTGGAGCTGACACAACATTCTCTTTCAGTGGCTTCCTCTTCCCAATGCTCCCAACACATGTAGGCCACTTGTCAAAGGGTGCCAAAGTCTTTTCCAAAAGGGGCACTTTTGTTTTCTTCTCTATATATATTGTAACTTCTCATTTGAGAAAAAGATATCTCTCATATTCTAAGGTGAAGCCCTGCCAATTTTCACCTAGAATCAATAAAATATGCATTTTACCTCTTTTTTGGTTGGATATATCTCTGAGTGTGTCTGAATGTTAGCCATGTGTTCAGTCATTTCTTTCTTAATGCTTTCACAGGCTTGATACCAACACACCTGGTATAGATAGAGATCCATTCCTGTAGATAATAAGAAGATCTATATCTAGAGCGTAGAGGTAGAAGAAGGTTATTAGACAGTGTCTTTTTCCTATAGTGCCTGTGGTAAGTTCATTTTCTATGTGTTTCCATTAAAGCCTCCCTATTAAGTTCCCTGTAGTCTAGTCATTTTACCAGTTAAAGTGTATGTATGTGTTCTTATGGTTCAAAGTGTGAGTATGAGTATATCAAACTTGTTTGGTGTATCACCAGCTTAGGTTAGGTTCTATTTTTTTTAGTAATCCTTCTCCCTTTTTAGCCCCCCCATTATATATATGTATCGGCACTATTACTGGAACAAATAAAAGATGCATCAAAGGGAGCTAGCCCTTATCTAGAGACTCTCCCCTTAGTTTTTCCAAAACCACAAGTAAGAGAGGAGTTTCCATTTTTCCACGTGGAAGATAAGAGCTCAACATCCTATCAAGGGTGCACTCTACTATGTCAACAATTTTTGGCACACTTGGTGGGACAACGTTTTAACACTAAAAAAAGTTCCAGGATTGATGCTAGTCCTACTACAACAAAATAAACCATTTTTAGCATCTGGTAACTCCACTAGTAGGAACATCAGTCTCTGATCAAAGACCAGTCTGATCTCTTATGCCTAAAATCACTACACATTCTACTACTAAGGGTGTCCCTTTTGAATTCATGGAATTGCCTTTGAACTTAGTAAAGTGAATGAGGTTTGAAAAAATGTGTCCTTATTCAGCAAATCACCTTCCTAGACCTGCTATAAGATACACCTATGCAAGAAGGCCTCAGTTGAATCATGTCATAGTCATGGCTTTACCTTTTGTCACCTTTCATGGTTAGAGTCCTTTGAATATCCTATGTTATAACCCAATTATAGGGGCAGTCCTTAAAAGTATGCCTCCCTTTAATGGAGAAGGGTCCGTTACTACTATTGAACACATAAAAAATATTGCTAACCTCTGTAATATTCATAATGTCACTGAGGAAAACATTGTGATTAGATTACTGGCATTGTCCTTCAAGGGCAAGGTTCTGGACTGGTATGGGACTTTTCCCATGAATTTAGCCGATTCCTAGAACAAATTGGGCACCCTCTTAATGAATAGATTTGGGGAGAAGAGCAACCAACTTTCACTTTCTGAGTATTTGACCACTATGAAAAGAGATCCACACAAGTTCATGTATGATTTCAATACTCATTTTTAGAAGACATGGGACATAATCCCATTCTGGTAAGGCCAACTCTGATCTATGCTTTCCTCTATTATTTGAAAGTGTTGAATAGTGACATTGCTATTATGATATAGTCCATGGGAGGACATGTGCTTCTTGCTACCTATGACATAGTTATAACAGCTAAGAATTGCCTGGTGTAGGCTAGAAAGATAGCCCCTAGGCCTCATATGCCACTCTTTCTTGAATTGCTACCTCCAATCTAGATTATTGAACCCACCTTGGCTCTTCTACCTGGTATAGAAAAGTTGGTTGCTACTTCATCTAATGACCTCCATGAAGTCAAAACACTGTTACAAAGTGTAACAAATGAACTAGTGGCTCTTAAAAGGCAGCAAGCTCAAGGCAATTGACCAAATCAAGGATATCAACAATATGGACAAGAAAATAAACCCCCTTTCTAGAATTACAATCAAAGCCAGGGTCAATTTACATAGAGTATACCTTTTCAAGGATATAATATAGGCACCCCTTCATCATCCAAGGCTCTAGCACCCACTTAAAACAATTTGGTATAAGAACATCCCAATTGCTCAACCATGGGATATGGTCAAGATCAGGCTATTTATATAAATGAAATGTTGAGTCACTACAAAAATGCATAGGACAATCATGTATCCACCCAATTCTCAAGCTTTGAGGCTTTAGTGCAACCCAGCATGGGCAACAGTCAGACTCAGCCTAATTTTACTCTCATGAATCAGCTGGAAGGTGAGTTCTATGCAGTCAACTACATGGGTAGTGTAGACAATCAGGGCAACTATGTCACAGCCAACACAAGGTCCAAAATGAGAGCAATGGAATCAGCTCAAAGAACTACTCAAACATCAACACCACCTTCTTCATCACATGTAAACCAAAAGGTTCCAAACTTTAGACCACCGGTTACACCTTCAGCTCCTTAGCCTGCACCTCAGGCTAAAGTAATCCCAAATAAAATTTGAAAGAAGGCAACCCTCAAGTCAATGTGGTAGACAAAATGAAGAAGCTACACATGAATATATCTTTATGGGATTCATTATCAATACTGGGACAAAAGGACATGCTACAAAAATAATTGCATGGGCTAAATGAATAAGCTATCCTAGAAAAGGCTGATAATGTTCTGATGATGAATGGGCAACCTTCCACATCAAGCCAAGTTAAGAAAGAGAAAAAGGTTCCCCCTTTTTATTTATCCTTTTTCATAGGATATTTATTGGTGCATAATTGCATCATTGATAGTGGAGCAAGCACCTCGGTAATGCCTAAATGCATATTAGATAAACTGGGACTAAAATATGAAGAGATGACTAAAGGAGTCCTGCAACTAGATGGAACACTAGTAAAGATAGTTGGAATGGTAAAAGGTTTGAGGTTGATGCTACATGCCTACCCAACCTTCTCAATTCCTCATGATTTGGTAGTGGCAGATGTCCCTCCTTACTTTGCTATTTTCTTATCCAGGGATTTCACATCCAAAATAGGTAGCTACCTAGCAGTAAACTGGTCTTATCTAGTTTTTAGAACCAAGTATGGGACTAAGGTAAAGATTTAATTGGAGCCACTCCAAAGAGATCATCTAAAACCATACTCGCTCAAGGTAGCAAATGTTAGCTATGCCATTATTGACCAAGAAGAATTCCAAGTGGATCAATCTCCATCCTCCGCTCTTGAAGGAGTTGCTGACCTACTCTTAAATGAATGGGGAAGTGATGACTTTGAGCATTATCCTTACAAGCTCATAAAAGTGGTAGGCTTTGGGATTTATTGCATGCACAAAGAGGGTAATTTTGTACCAAATCTGATGAAAGTAAGCCAAGAAAGCTCAGGGTTATGGCAGCTATTCTTTGATGGCTCAAGAAGTAAGTTCGGAGTTGGTGGTGGAGTGGTGCTAGTTTTTCCTTCAAAGGAGAAATACTTTTTAGCTTTTAAGTTTCAATTGTGTTTCATAAGAAATGTTATAGAGTATTAATCCCTCATCCATGGTTTGGAGTGGGTGAGGAAAAGAGGAATTAAAGAGCTATAAGTTTTTGGTGACAGTGAGTTGATTGTGAATCAGGTAAGGGGCCAAAATCTGATAAAGAATTCTTTGCTTAAGTCCTACAAACATAGGGTATGGGACTTAGTGGAGAGTTTCCTTTCTTTCAATGTTACCTCCATTCCTAGAAAGTAGAACAAGAAAGCAGATAGGCTGGTAGTAGTTGGTGTCCAGTTTGATATCCCTAAGGAGATAGGCTGAGACCACAGTCTATGCCATTTGAAGGTATTAATCTAGCCCTCTATACCTGACAACATCACTAACTAGAAATTGTTTGATAGTGACTAGAAAATAGCACTCTTCTTGAAATAAGAGCTTGAGTTTGTTGCTAAAAACTAGGCTAAGCTATAGTAGTAGTATGGCAACCAAATTGTTCATCTGAAGAATAATAAACTTCCAAAAGGCTTGGTCACTCTCGAGAGTATCTTCAATGAAGATGACCAGTTGAAAAGCAATAAGGCAAGCATCACAATGAAGGATGAGAACTATGATAAGGTTTAAATATTCAAGAATAAGCTACTTGCACTTGAGAAAGTGTACACGGACCATGAAAGGTAGGCCTTCACCTTGTTGTGCCAAGAGTTTGTTGATGTCTTTGCCTGGGAGTATAATGATTTGAAGGGTTTTGACCCAAGTTTGGCCCACATACCATTGAGATGGAGGAAGGTGCCAAGATGATCAAGAAAAATCAAAGGCCTATCAACCCAAAGATTGAGCCTCTCATGTGGAAGGAACTCACCAGGTTAATAGAGTCTAGGATAATATTTCCAATCAAACAATCTTCTTGGCTAGCCAATCTTGTTCCTATCTAGAAAAAGAATGGGGAGATCAGATTATGTGTAGATTTTAGAGACCTCAATAGAGTCTCTTTGAAAGACTATCATCCTCTCCCAAGTATGGAGTATATCCTTTAAATGGTGATAGGCAGTGAGCATTTCTCCTTCCTGGATGGGTACTCAGGATATAATCAGATTTTGGTGCAAGACTGTGACCAGTACAAGACAGCCTTCACTACCAAATGGGGGATGTTTGCTTATATAAAAATGCCATTTGGACTGTCCAATGTTGGCACCACTATCTAGCGAGCCATGGACATATAATTTTAGGTCTTGATAAATAACATTATGCTAGTGTACCTTGATGACGTGACCATTTTCTCTAAGGAGGCAGGCCAACACATGAAACACCTCAGAAAAATCTTTGAGAGGTGTAGAGAGTTTGGTATCTCTCTCAACCCAAAGAAATGCATGTTCACTGTCCATGAGGGTAAACTTCTTGGCCATGTTGTTTCCAAAGAGGGCTTGACCATTGACCCAGAGAGTGTTTGCTCCATCTTGGAGCTATCCTTGCCTAAACATAAGAAAAGCCTGTAGAGCTTCTTCGGCAAAATAAATTTCATCCATAGATTTATTCTAAATTTTGTGGAGGTAGTCAAGCCATTGACCTCTGCTAAAGAAAGATGAGAAGTTTGCATGGACAATGTAAAGGAGGGATAGCTTTAAAGAGATCAAACAGGCTATCACCCAAGCTCCTACCTTGATCAGTCATGACTTCACCAAGAATTTCAACCTCTACACCTTCAAAAATGAAGAGGTAATCTCTACCATGCTTACCCAAGTGAATGGTGATAACCTTGAGCAACCACTTGCATTTTTTAGCCAAGGCATAGAGGGTTTTGAGGTCAGTATATATATGTGGAGAAGAAAGTCCTTGTAGTCATACAAAGCTTGAATAAATTTAGACATATGTTGTCCAACAACAAGATTCACCTCATGGTCCCACATCTTAGCATCAAAGATTTCTTGACCAACTGTGATCTGAATGAAAAGAGAGCGGAATGGATCACTAAAGTACTAGAGTATGACGTGGATGTCAAGATCACCAAGCTATAAAGAGGAAAAGGCCTATGTGAACACCTTAATATAGACCTTAAATAGAAAAAAGAGGATAGTTTGCTAATTCATGATGCTGCTCTAGTAGAAGAACCAGCTATTATGAAGGATTAGACATCAGACTTGAGGCATTTCCTTCTCATTGGTGAGTGCTCACAGGGCCTTAATAGGACCAAGAGGAGATATTTCAAACTCCAATCTCTCCCTTATGTCCTAATTGATGGAGTGTTGTTTATAAGGGATCTCTCAGGGGTGCTTTTAAGGTGCATAGACCCAAGTCAGGTCGATAGGGTGCTGTTCAAGTTCCATGATGGGCCAATTGGTGGTCACTTTGCTTCTAGGCCTATAGCTTCAAGAGTAATGAGAACTAGTTACTTCTGGCCTACTCTATTTAGAGACACTCATACCTAGATATGAAAGTGATAGAAGTGTGTGCTCTTTGATGGGAAGCAATGGCTAGCTACCATATATTTACAACCTATTCAATTGGAGCAGCCATTCATGCAATGGGGCCTTAACTTTATAGGGATGATTAACCCTCCCTCCAGTGCTAGACATAAGTGGGTCCTAACTGCCATAGACTACTTCACAAGATGGGTAGAGGCTATCGCTTTGAAGGAATCCAAGGAAAGCGTAGTCTTAGATTTTTATGAGGACTTGGTGGTAAGGTTTGGGGTTCTAGCTACCATCATCTCAGATAATGCTTTAGCTTTTCTAGGAACTAAAATGAGTGAATGGGCATTGAGATATGGTATCTATCTTAGCACTTCATCTAACTACTACCCATAGGGGAATGGACTGGCTGAGTCCACCAATAATAATCTGATCAATATTATCAAGAGGACAATGGAGGAGAATCAGAGGACTTGGCATGCCAAATTGAAAATATCCCTATGGGTAGATAGGGTCACTCCAAAGAGAGCAATTGGTAATTCACCATACATGCTCATGTATGGAAGGGAAGCTAGGCTTCCTATTTCACTTGAGTTGCTAGCCTTGGACCTTGCTCACCAACTATAGTTAGAAGAAGGCAACAACATGGAGGTTAGGCTATGCGAGCTGATGGATCTTTAAGAGACAAGGGACCAAGCTATGGCTTCTATGACCAGCCACCAACAATAGATGAAGAAATACTTTGACAAGAGATCTTCATCAAAAGGTTTCTCTAAAGGAGACATCATCTTGGAATGGGATGCAGATCTAGCTAAGCCTAGAAAGCACGTGAATTTTGATGCCCTATGGAGTGGTCCATACATCATCAATCAGTGCAAACAACACAATGCATTTTAACTCTCCAAGTTGGATGGTGAAGGACTGTATATCCTAGTAAATAAGATACATCTTAGGCATTATCACTAAGCTATTCTCCCATCATGTATATATTTTCCTTGTTTTTCCCTATTTTCCCTAAGTGCTTCTACACATGTTAGTACTTTTCTTAGTCTTGTGTGTGTTTTCATTTCCTTTTAGGGGTAAGAACTTTGTGATTGATTCTTGGATATCATAAGGCTATTGCTGACTCTTTCAAAGTTGCATCTCAACTCTGTGCCTAATGGACTTTGAGGCTACTAGTTTCTAAGCATAGTAGGCATGTTTCCCCTAGGAATAACCATTTTGTTGACCATTTTGGCCCTACAGGGCAAAATCGGTCTCTTTTTTCCCCTGTCATTCTGAGCTAGTTCAATTTCTAGTTTGCACAAGCCTTTTAGCAAAAGGAGGAACTAGTTCAATTGGGTGGTTCAATTGTTTGGTTTAATTAAAAAGTTCAAAGGGGGTCTTGCAAAGCTTGAAGGACAAGTACCCTTGTGGAAGGTAGTCAGGCACAAATTAGACTTTTCAATTAGGCTGTAGAGGGCAGTTCCAGACCCAAAAGGTACCCTTGCAAAGGAATTAAAGACAAGGCAAAAGGGTAGAGTTTTCCTTCAAAAAAGGGACAAGGCAAAGATAGAAGAAAAGGCTAAGGCTGAATTTCTTCATACAAACATCTGAAGGAATTCCTTCAGACATTTTGTCTGAAGAAATCCTTCAGAAGAAAATCTCGCAGTGATAAAAGACAAGGCAAAACCTTCAGAGAAAATTTCAAAGGAATTCCTTCAGTCTTTTTGTCTGAATAAATTTGCTTGACAGAAAGTCTGAAGGGAGAAACTTGAAGGAATTCACTTGGGGAAAAGCCTGATCAAAAAAAGTAAGCAGAAAAAAACATGAAGGAAACATATCCTTTGGATAAAATGTCTGAAGGCCTTCAAACATTTTATCTGAAAGATGTGACTACCAAAAGGAGCCTAAAGGACCCCAAAGGGCAGGTACCCTTATGGGGGACTCTCGACCAAAAATTAAGGGACCTTTCTCCTAGCCCGAAGGGACACCTTCCCTTTGAGAGAGTTAAAAGACAAAGGCCCAGACAAAGGAAAAAGGGTCAAAGGAAAGAAAGTTGAAGAAATTGCCAAAGGGGATGACATCCCCAAAGATGTCAAATTTAGGCTAGTGAAATAACCATTGGTCTTTAAATGAAAGGCGTGAACCTAAAGGAATTCAAAGGCTTAAAGCCAAAAGGAAGAGATTGTTAAGGAGGGAGCCCAAAGAGCCAAAGAATTAGCAGAAGATAGCCCTCGAAGGATGAAGAAGCCAAGAAGAGACAAAAGAGCCAAGTGAAAAAATAGATAAATAGTCTAAGTGGCAAAAGAAGGTGTCGACTCAAGGAGTTACTCTAGTGGTTGACACAATATCTGCAAGTGGTCATCAAGGGGCACAAATAGTGAATGATGTAACCCATTTTTATTCACTTTGCATTGATGAGCAGACAAACTGCGTGAATGCCTTGAAGGAGTGGTCTTGTTTACAGACAGATGGCATGGCCTATGTTTTCACACATGACATTTAATGTATTTAAAACACCTAAAGTCAAAATTAGAGCTGGCACAACATTCTCTTTCAGTAGCTTCCTCTTCTGAATGCTCCCAGAACATGTAGGCCACTTGTCAAAGGGTGCTAAAGTCTTTTCTAAAAGGGGAACTTTTGTTTTCTTCTTCCCTATATATATTGTAACTTTTCATTTGAGAAAAATATATCTCTCATATTGTAAGGTGAAGCCCTGCCAATTTTCACTTGGAATCAATAGAATATGCATTTTTACCTCTATTTTGGTTGGATATATCTTTGAGTGTGTCTGAGTGTTATCCATGTGTTTAGTCATTTCTTTCTTAATGCTTTCACAGACTTGATACCAACACACCTGGTATAGATAGATATCCATTCCTGTAGATAACAAGAAGAGTTGTATCTAGAGCATAGAGGTAGAATAAGGTTATCAGACAGTGTGCTTTTCCTATAGTGCCTATGGTAAGTTCATTTTATGTGTGTTTCCATTAAATCCTCCCTATTAAGTTCCCTACAGCCTAGTCCTTTTACCAGTTAAAGTGTATGTATGTGTTCTTATGGTTCAAAGTTTGAGTATGAGTAGATCAAACTTGTTTGGTGTATCACCAGCTTAGGTTAGGTTCTATTTTTTTAGTAATCCTTCTCCCTTTTCAACCCCCCCATTATATATATGTATCAACACTATTATTGGAACAACTAAAATATGCATCAAAGGGAGCTAGCCCTTATCTAGAGACTCTCCCCTTTGTTTTGTTAGACCCATAGGTAAGAGAGGAGTTTCTATTTTACCACGTGGAAGACAGGAGCTCAGCATCCTATCAAGGGTGCACTCCACTATGTCAACAATACCTAAACTAACCTATAAAGGTGAATCTCATGAAGCTATGTGATGTTGGATGTGTTTAGAGAGAGAAAAATGTGAAGTGTGAATCTACAATGAAAAACATAGAGTAAATCAATCCTTACTAGATATGTTATATCTAAAATAAGAAAGTATAAAAATTGGGTAAGAGAAAGAAGAAGAGAGAGGAATGAATACACCTCATCGATTACGTGAACCAATACAAAAACTATTGTGATGTTAGATTATGATAGGTGTGTATTATACCAAAATTAATATCATGAACGGATTTGAGTACTCAATTCCATGGAAGTGGCTCAAGAATGCAAAGGTGGGCCCTTTCACTCCATCATTGCCTACTAAGTGAAGCTAACAAATCATGCATGTGTCAATTAATGTTTAGATTGTGTGTCCAATCTCTCTGAATAGGTGGCTCAAGAATACAAAGGTTGTCCCTTTGGCTCCATCATTTCCCACTAAGTGAAGCTAATGAATCATGTGTGTGTCAATCGATGTTTAGACTATGTGTCCAATCCCTCTGAATAGGTGGCTCAAGAATATAAAGGTTGGCCCTTTATCTCCATCATTACCCCATGAATTAAAGCTATGAAGTAATACAGGTATACAATAGATTTCATATGAGATGTCTCTTGAATCCCATGAATGTATTATGATTTGACAATGTTGGCATAGATAGCTGAATGTATACTAGAAAGTAGGTCATTCTTGGTCATTTTGAAATATGGAAATTAGGCTTGTATGAAAATCCACTCCAAAAATAGTGTAATAGGCTTATGTGGAAGCCAACTCAAGAAATTAATAAGTTAAGCTTGTATGAAATCCAAACTTGAAAAAAGATGTCAACCACCTGCAGATGGAGTAAGGCACAAAACTGTTGAGAAATGCTTTGGAAAAAAATTGAACTCTAAAAATGGGGAGGATCAATGTGCCACATATATTATCCCCAATCACTGGTGTCTAGAACATAGATTATGATCTAGAAGTTATATCAACTACCTAATCTAAAATTAGAAGTGAGAGCTATCATGCCATGCATGATTCCCCCTATATATGAATTCTCTAAGCAAAAACTATATTGAAACATGTTGAATCTAGACTATACTGAGATGACAAACCTATGACTAAACTCACTTTTCTATCTATTTTTGGAAAAAATAATTTTTCTTCTATCTAGATAGGAGCACCAAAAATAAGACACCCTACTATCTGGTACTATAGTCCAACTTTGTGCTATTATCTAGTGCCAAATCTAGTAACTATTCTGGATTCTCTGTTGTCTACCTGGTCTATTCTACTTGGTCTAATGTCTAGATTCTATTCTAAATGTTCTAAAAACTATTTTTTCAATTTTTAGAAGCTCTGACCTCTATGACAAAACCACTATTTATTTCCCCCTCTTCTGAGGGTAGGAATGAAGATGTTGAAATGACTTCCCTCAAAAGAAAGAGCCTTGCAAGTGTGTAAATCTAGAAATATACATGATATATCAATGATAATCAACAAGATATCTTAATATGTAGCATGGTTTGTATTGAGAGATTGTTAGATCAAAAGGGGTATGCCTTGATAGATATAAAAATGTAATAACATGTGCCATGTACTGAACTAGGATTGAAAGTGTTAGTTGTTAGTTTTTATCTGGAGGGATAGAGCATGAGTCCATCATGGCATCCAAGAAAATAGGAAAAATTAATGATATGGATCATGACATTACAATCAATTGAAAGCAATCAAGAAACAAGCACACAAAGAAACAAGTAAGAAGCATACAAGGGTGGCCAAGGAGCCAATCAAACAAGGGACATGGGCTCATGTCACTCAAACTAAAAATCAAGTATGCAAGGCATGTTCAAATGCCACATACACATACAATTATAAAAATTAAGTTGGTGTGGAAGCCAAAATCACATTGAGGAGTACAAGCAAAGGACATTGGCAAATGTCTTAAGACACGCACATGAATAGAAGAGAAGGACATTGGAAAATGTCCTAAGGCACATATAGGGGACAAGTAGGACTAGAAATTCCATCCAAAAAGCTATGCTCAATAATAAGAGAAAGCATGTAATAACTAGAAAGATAGAATCACATCTAACTAATCAAAGCAAGAGTGAAAGTATGCAAGACATATATAGTGCAAGACTAGGTATATGCTAAGATATACACAAGTGCTAGATACTAGTGAAATGTCGTTATATTAATCTATGTAATCTAGTAAGTAATGTAGATTAGCATCATAAATTAGAGTGTGTAGTGTAAGAATGATGTAAATTAGATGGTGTAGTCATGTAGAAGATGCCCTCAGTGGGTATTTATATCAATGTGTATCTCGAATGCAGAAGTAGGATGCCCCCTCAATGGGTAGAGTGAAGCAATCAAAGATCTAGATGTCACTGTACAAATATTCTAAAATATTAGAATTAGAAAATGATTGTGGGGTACCTCTATAAATATAAGAAGTGGATGTAGTTTTAGGGCTCTTAGGGACCCATATGGATGTAGTAGAAGCTCTCAGACCATGTGCTCTATTTGTAGACACATGAGATCTCAATGAAACTACTCTAG
Organism: Torreya grandis; assembly: GCA_037957365.1. Lineage (NCBI taxonomy): Eukaryota > Viridiplantae > Streptophyta > Pinopsida > Cupressales > Taxaceae > Torreya > Torreya grandis. The sequence goes on from JARHVA010002674.1 coordinate 1,143,543, forward strand.
GTGTGAATATTGTAGCTAGAAGCTATCTAGAATCCCAAAGATATGGAGGTATATGAACCCTCTATAATAGTGATGGATGCCTCAACTATGTGTAGATTTATACTAGAGGAAAAATTGTAACTAGTGGGGAAACTAAAACTGGTGGAGAAGATGGAACTAGTGACTACAAAAGAGATGGCTCTGATGTGGGGACTAGTAACTCATATGAAACTCCACCAACTACAATAAACTAATTAACATGAATTAATTTCATGAATCTATGAACTATAGATGGTACTGCTTGAATTTTTTAAATATATGGGTGATCAAGTAACATATCAAAAACTTTTGCACTAGGAGCTATGGTGAAATGTGTGGTCACATGTGTTAGACTAGTTTGTAAAAGAAGTATAATCTCACCTATTAAACTCTTTATGTGCCCACTAAATCTGATAATAACTATATCTATTAGATTGATATCCTACTCTGAATATCCCAAATGCTATAATAATTTAATGGTGCACATGTTGACATTGGAACCATTATTGATGAGAACACTATGAATGGGTTATTTATGAATATGTGCTCTGATAAAGAGTGCATTATAGTCTAAATTATTCTCAATAATATCATAATCTAAGAAGGGTATTGAAGGTCTAGTTAGAACCCTGGACTCATACACACCTATCATAATACTCAAAGGATGTGACTCAATTAAAGGTGCTTGGTATGTAATTGGTGGAGGATGTGCATGGTATGTGTGGTGAACACCTGATGTGTCCCATTTCTCTTGCTTAGAATTCTATGGAAATAGATCTGAGAATATTTTCAAAGATTTATCCTATGTTGGTTTTGCCTTTAGAGGCTCAACTAAAGTTCCAAGATCAAGTAGGTTGTCATCTATCAAGTTTTGTATCTTATGTCTCAAACTAATGCATTTATTTGTAGTGTGGCCTAGTGCCTTGTGAAAATTAAAAAAATGCATGCTGATCATATCCCTATGGAAGAGGCTTTGTTGGGTCAATTTTTTTAATATTATGGAGAGTGATGATGTTACATTCTAATAACTACTATAAAACTCTAGTTGGAGAACCTAGTAGATCAGTAAATGCATGTCAAGGAGGTGTTGATAAAACCACACACTAAGGGGGATTTGAAGTAACATTGATTATTGGTTGATTTTGATTCTTTTTATCATTGAATTTGACCTTGTATGGGACTTTACTATTACTCTTGTTTATTGTGTCTAGAAATCTTGTATACTTGAGTTTGCCTATTGAAATGAGTTTTACTTCTCTTTCCTTTAGTGCATGACACAATTAAGTGAAGGAAGAAAATATTTTAAACATAATAGATTCATGCAATGATAATAGAAGGCTTTTTTTGAAGAGATCCTATAACTCCTAATCTGCCATGGGGCTAGTCATCTTAGCCAAGATGATCTTATATTGATGCACATAGTTTGTGAGATGCTCATTTGATTTCTATTTCTATTGTGCAATTTGTATATAAGAGACCTTATCACTAATGTTGATACTGAAATGTGATAGGAACATGTTAGCTAAGGGATTGAATGCATTGACTGAATAATTTAGTAGACTATGAAACCATTTTGAAGCATAATAATTTAGAATCTATGAAAATATCTTGGATAATAGCTAGTAATTTGGCATGTAATCCAAGCATGCTATGTGAAAAGCTCTTAAATGTGTCTCTGGATCACCCTTGCCATCATAAAGAGTAAGCTTAGGTTGAGTAAAACATTATGTCAAGGGTGTAGAAGGAATGTGACATGCCAATGGTGTATTTATAAGAGTAAAAGAGTCCAAAGCCTATATAGGTCTAGTGGCACTTTTCTCAAGATGTATCACCTTGGATTGAAGAGATGTTATCTCTTGCACAAGGGCCACCACATCAAGAGATAGGGATGTACTAGCTATAACTGGTGGCATAGAGTTAGGTTGGGTTGCTATAGGGGGTTGTTGAGACATAGTTGAACCCATAGTTTCATTTAAAATTGGTTTCTCTATAGGAATGGAAAACTCAACTTGTTTATCCTTTTTTATTTCCATGAGAGATTGTAATATAAGAGTATGATCTTAAGGTTGTTCCCTGAGTCTTTCTCTAAAACATTGAAAGATCAAATCTTTGTTGAGTAAAACTTCATTATAAACAATGGATGGAATTGGGTCGGTAGTCCAATGTGGTGGAGCATGAGCATCAATGTGTACCTCATCATTGGTATTTTCATATTGCTCATTGTTTGAATCATTCTGATTAAATTGGTGTAATCTAGATGTGTAGAATCTATAGTTGGAGTTTGAAATAGTTGTTTATCCATAATATATGGTCAAGTTAAAGGAATATGGGTGAATTAAAGAGGATTTACACTAAGTCTTGCACTTTTTATTGAAGGAATAAATGCAAGAAACTTAGGTGGCATAATGAAAACAACTTGGATAATAGTAGAAAAGATTAAATTGAGATAATCTAAACAAGGAACTGGAATATGCATAGAAAGAGTACGGAGCTCCTAAACATGTAAGGTGATACCTCAAGAAGCAAAATATGATCTATTATATGCAACTAAGGATTTTTAAAAAATATTTTTGCAAAATACTATGAATTTTTGAAATTGAAATTTGAACTTATGAGTTAAATATGCAATTGAAAAATAAAAAATTTAGTGGAAAACCATTATTTTAATGGGACATAGTAGATGAAACTAGGGTTTTGGAAAAAGTAAATATTTTTGATTTTTTACTATAAATTTTTGAATTTGAAATTGATTTTCTAATTTTAATATTCAACTAAAAATTTAGAAAATGATTGGAAATTCTTGGAAAATTACTGGGAGCTAGTTGATGAAACTAGGGTTTGAAATAAATTGATTTTAAAACTTACTACAAAATTTTAAATTTTAAGAGGAATTTTTTATTTTAATATTTAAGAAAAAATTAAAAAATTAATGGGAAAAATCAGCTAGGAATTTACCCTAGGGTTTCTAGGGTTTTTATGTGAAATTCAAAGTAAGTTGGGTTCACCAAATGATTTATTATTTTTTGGGAAATTATATGTTTAATTCATAAATAATAAATGGGTCTGAGTAGATAAAATTAGTAAATAAAATGCAATAAATAAGCTACTAATTTGTGAAATTTGATTGTAGTTAGGGTTTTTCTAAAAATAGTAGTGAGATCGAGAAAATTAAACTTATCTAATTCTATGTCATTCTGACTGAGATAGGGTTTGCAAATGTGTGTGCAGGCTTGGGAGACTGTTGAAAAAAAAGAATCTAGAGTTCATTTATTGATTAGATAGTACCATAAAAAATAGGACACCCTACTATCTAATGCTATAGTCTTGGTATTCTTACTATTGTCCAAACTATTCATAGATATTTGCTTTTTTTGGGTTTTGTTTGTTATATCTATGTGAGTTTATGTACCAAATTTCAAATCCTCATTATCATCAAAAATCCTTTTAGAGATTATTATTCATGTGATTTTGTCTTCTATGCAATTAAATAGAGCTTTAGCAAATAGGGAAAAGGGGTTTGTGTGTAAAAGATACACTAGATGCACTTCATACCCCATGTGTGGGCATGCTACCTACATACCAATATTTTGAGGAGGGATCAATCTATATGTAGTTCTCCCATTAAATTGCTTGGTGAAATAGTGTGATGAAAATGTAAGTAAATGAAAAATTGGGTGTACTTTGAATGACTAGGGACTGGTATAAAGGGTTGAATAAGCTTGAAATACAATTGGATGGTTGTATGAAGAGAATAGGGAAGAGTGATTGAGTAGTCTTGCTTGTATTATTGCTTCTCTCTTGTAAATGAGTGTCAACCCTTCTAAATATACTTTGAATGGCCTTTTATTTGGGATTCAATGATCATGGTTAAAATGAATTCACATAGGGAAACATGAATTAGATGGATTCAAAAGAATATGACTGTTAGAAGCCAAAATACACTTGGACAACAATGCCAAAAATATGGCACCCTAGGTTTCAGTGTTGTAGACCAAGTTTGGGTGCTATTGTTTGGAGGGTCTAAGACATGGGGGGATAGATTAATCATGGAAAGAGTAGTTTGGGTTTGTAAAGGTTTAGTTTGGGAGGCTATGGATGATTTGGAATCAATGAAAACATGCCTATGAAGGTCATGAGAGAAAGAAAGATAGACCTATGGATTGGGTGTCACTAACCACACTCAAGTTACCAAATTTTACATTTTATATGACTACATATGGCATGGGGAAATTATTTTATGTATCACAAAAGCCATTGGTGATCCAAAACTCAAAAGTTCTGGTTGATAAATATCTCAATATCATAGAAATAATATAGTAACAATGAATTCTCTGAGAAGAGATGTAGTATTACTCAAGATCGCAATACAAATATATGCTTATCTCTGGGAAGAGATGTTTGTCTTCACATTTCAGGTTACCTCTTCATTTATACACATTTTTAATGCATGAGGAGGATGTGTAAGGTCACCAATATTTAGGTGGATTAAGTGGTTTGACTTCTAAGATTTAAAACAATATAGAATTTGAGGAATTACTATTTTTAGAAACTTACTATTTTTAGACTACATTATTAAAATTGAAATTTGGGGCACTTTCACTGGGTTTTCAGGGGCCAAAATTCATTGAGAAAATATCAATGCCATTTCAAAATGTTATCCTCATTCTTAGCTTTCCAATGATTCAAATGGTGAGTCAATTGGAGCTACGGTGCAAAAGTTATGGCTCTCGAAAGTTCCATCATCAATTGGGGTGGAATTGTCACCCAAATTGTCGCCTAAATTGTTGCCCAGATCATTCCTCCCTACTTGAAAAATAATGGTCCCCATTGCATCAATGTTCCCCATCAAGTGTGGTAGTTGTTTCTTGATTTGATTCTCTATGAGCCACTCACCTTGATGGCTTAGTTGGCCCCCTTTGACCACTCGATAAAGTGGAATAGAGTGTCCTCTTGTTGTCTTCATCTAGGTATCCACAATCTAATTCTTTTCCACTAGAGAAAAAATCTATGGATCAAGCTCATTAATGTATAGCTATTTTGCTTTAAATGAAGTGTCTAATAGAGGTGGGTGATATGGTTTGAGGAGCTCCACATTGAATATTGGATGTAGACCAATGTAGGCTGGTAGGTTCAATTCAAAAGCATTTTCTCTAACTTTTTTGGTGATGATGTAGGGACCATATCGCAGAGGCTAAATCTTTTTGTGTGGGCATGAAAGTCATTCCTTTTGAAGTTATAACCAAACCTTGTCACCCATAGCAAAATGGTGTGCAATCCTATGTTTGTCATGGTGTTGCTTATACTTCTGATTCATCTTCTCCAAGATATCATGAACTTGTTGCTAGATGTGTTGCATTTGTTCAATAAACTTTGTTGCTTTTGATACCTTAGATCTTCCATGAGGTGTGTATTCCATGGTGGAAAATGGAACAACTATATCAATTGGTGCCATGGGTTAGAACCCAAAACATACTTAGAATGGACTATGCTTGGTCAAGCTATGCAACACCCAATTATATCCATGTTGTATGAAAATAAGTCCCTCATCCCATGTGCATGGATGTTTGGAGTGATACATCTAAATCATGTGAATAATCAAGTGGTTTACCACCTCTATTTGACCATCAATCTATGGATGGAAGGCTATGGACTTCATCAGCTTAGTATCCATCATCTTCCATAGAGTGGACCAGAAGATGCTCATGAACCTGCTATCTAGATCTGAGATAATGGACTTGGAGAGACCAAAATGGAGCCATACATGACTTAAATATAGTTGAGTAGTTTCCTCAGCAAATATATTTTTCTTACAAGTAATCATGATAGCCATTTTTCAAAAATGATCAACTACCACAAAAATACAGTCCTTACCATGTTTTGAAGTGGGCAAACCTGAAATAAAATCCATTGAGATGGATTCCCAAGGCCTGGTTGGTTCTGAAAATGGTGTGTACAATCCTTGCTTCTTATTTGTTGGCTTGGGTATCACACATGGGGTGCAATATTTGAGATATCTTTCCACATCCTTTCACATATGGGGCTAGTAGAAGTGTTTTTGAAGAACTGCTAATGTCTTTTCAATACCAAAGTGTCTAGCTATCCTACTGAAGTGTGCTTCCCATATCATCTTTTATCACTCTGAAACTAGAACATAGATGTGCCCCATATGATAGAGGACATTATCTTACAAATAGCAATCAGAAACATGTTTACCTTTTTTAAGTGCTTGATATGTATCATCAAAGGTAGGATCTACTTCATATAGAGCACCCCAAGTGGTAGTCTCATGTCCACATAGGTCCAAAACTATTGTGAGTGTAGTAATTGGTGGGTAGCTCAGACAATATGTAGCTATATTTGAGCTCTAATTTTTGTGTTTGATTATCAGGTGGAATTATTGAAGATATGTGGCCCACTTTTGGTGCCTCTCATTTCATAGTTTGTTTTGCATCTAGATGAATTCCAATGGTCTGTGGTCAGTGTGGATGACTATTTCTTTCCCCAAGATGTAGTGTTTCCATTATTTGTAGGCTTACATAATGGCATAGAGCTCATTATCATATGTTGGATATTTCTTGACTGTATCAGTGAAAGTTTCACTGTGATATGCAAAAAGATGGCCATGTTGCATGATGATAGCTCCCATGGCATATTCAGATGCATCTATCATCAACTCAAAAGGTTGATGCAAATCTGATAAGGCAATTATAGGGGTTGAGCAGAGTTTATTATTCAAATTCTCAAATTCCCTTTATTGTATTTTACCCCACTGAAATGTAGCTTTAGCTCCTCCTTTAGTCACTTGGGTTAGTGACCAAGCAACATGTGAAAATCCAAGAACAAACCTAAGGTATAAATTTACAAGACCCAAAAAGATATGAAGCTCTGTGAGGGTCCTTGGTGTGGGCCATTCTCAAATAACCCAAATCTTTTTTGGATCAACATGGACCCCTTCTACATTCACAATGTATCTGAGGTACTGAATTATTGTCATCTCGAATGTGCATTTGTCAAGATTTGCATACAACTTGTGCTCCCAAAGAGTTTGAAGCACCTTACAAACATGTTACAAATGTTCTTCCCATGTTTTTCTATAGATGAGTATGTCATCTAATTAGACAACCACAAATGAGTTGGTGAAGGGTCGTAGGATGTCATCCATCATCCTCATGAAGGTTGCAGGTGCGTTAGTTAAGCTAAAAGGCATAACCAACCATTCAAAGAGCCCCTCCTTAGATTTGAATGCAGTCTTCTAAACATTAGTGGGATTGATGGGAATTTGGTGATAACCAAATTTGAGATCAATTTTGGTGAAGAACTTCACACCACAGAGCTGGTCCAATAGTCATCAATCTTGGGGAGAGGATAGCAATTCTTCATAGAGATTTTATTTAGGGCTCGGTAGTCAATGCAAATCCTCCATGTTCCATCTTTCTTCAGTGCCAAGACAATTGGGCTACCACAAGGTGGAGAGCTTGGCTTGATGTGAGCCTTTTGGATCAATTCTTGAATCTATATTTTTATCTCATCATTCTCCAAAATTGATCTACGATACACAGGACTGTTAGGCAAAGGTGATCCTAGGATCAAATTGATAAAATGTTTTACCTGGCAATGTAGTGGAACTCATGTGGGTGACTTGAATAAGTCATCATATTCTCTTGTGATTCATCTTATCTACTTTTATTGTTGTGTTGATTGTGTAGTCAGGATTACAACATCAGCCTTCTTGTATTTTTTTGGCTTGACCACCATGAGAACAAATTACTTTATTTTCTCCACTAATCTCTTGCATTGCTTAACACTGATCAGGGAGATAGATGTGGGAGGTGGTACCTCTGGTACCCTATAGTGCCATGTCCTAAGAGTGAGGGTGATCCTTTGACTTTGTGATTCATAGATGTCATGTCACTCATAGATAAATGGTTGACCAAGGAGTACATCACAAACATCTAGATTGACCACATCACACAAGACTTCATCTTGGAATGGTTTTATAGCATATGAAAGAAGACACTGATGGGTGACACAGAGGTCTCTCCCTGGGCTCAACCATCTAATACTATAGGGATTTAGATGAGGCTTCATGAATAGATTTAGACTTTTCACAACTTTAGCAGAGATTAAATTATTTTGACTCCCACTATCAAGAATGAAATGCAGAGGCTTACCTTTTACCCATAATTTGGAGTGAAACAATCTTTCCTTGTCATCTGGTCTTTCCTCATAGGTTTGTGATGAAGTGACAATGGTGTCAGGCTCAACATCTACAATTTATTCTTCATCCTCTTTGACTATGGGTTGTGTATGAGGCAGAGTAGTAGATGTCAAGTATTGTGACTCAGAAAGTAATGACTTGATGGCTCGACATTATTCTTTGGAATGAGTTCCAGTTTTGTGGTAATCACACCATTTTCCAACCTTCCCCTTCTGGGATTTCTTATCTTGAATCTCATTTTGCTTCCAATTTTGGCCTCGTGTTTGACCTTCCTTTTCACTTTTCCATTTTGAGGGTTGACTCTTCGTATTCTTTCTACCATGCTTCTGTTCAATCTTCACTACGAATTTGTATGCCTCACAAAGGGTTTCCAAATTAAAGAGTTCCATTTCCCCCCATATGTACCATTATATTCCACCATGATCTTTGAAATTCTTATGTTTCTCACTTTATTGAATGCCCAATCTTGCAGACAAAGAATGAAAAGTGTCTATGTAATCTTAAATAGATTGGTCCTTACCTTGGCAAAGTTATTGCCACTATATGTATAGATCATCATATGCTCCGATGGAATAGTATTCTTCTTTCACCACTTCCAAAAAATCATCCCAGGTAGGTTCCACCTCAAGGCCAATTTCATTTGTACTTAACCTCTTTTTGTACACTTCCCACCAGTTTTTCAAAGGCAATGTTGATTTCAAAAGAGCAAAATTAATATTTTCTCCACTGATAAACTTATTTACAGAGAAGTAGGAAGACAATTGATCCAACTAATTTTCTACTACATCAACATTGATTTTTCCTTCAAATGTAGGAATATCAAATTTTACTTAAACCTTGAAGGGTGTTGGGGCATTGAAAGGACATTCCTTGGATGAGGAGCCAGGAAGTGGAGCTATAGAGCCAAGATTTCCCATCAGAAGTGTTTGAAGAATTTGGGAAAATTGTTGTAGCATCTGCACTTATTTCCATTGGAGGGATTCATTCACCATTTCCTTGAAAGGATCAAATGTCTTGGTGTCATCTACCATTTGAATTCATTTGGAGTGAATAGGTAGAAAATTTGGAAGCTCTATTGTTTCCCACCCAAGCTTCTTGTAACCTGACCTCGTCCTCAAGATCATACACTCTCAAGACAAACCGCTCTGATACCATTGATCCAAAACTTAGAAGTTATGGTTGATAGATATCTCAATATCATAGAAATAACATAGTAATAATGAATTCTCTGAGAAGAGATTTAGTATTATTCAAGATCTCAATACAAATATATGCTTATCTCTGGGAAGAGATGTCTATCTTCACATTTTGGGTTACCTCTTCATTTATAAACATTTTGAAAGCATGGAGAGGATGTGGAAGGTCACCAATATCGAGGGAGATTAAGTGGCTCAACTTCCAAGATTTAAAATAATATAGAATTTGAGGAATTATTATTTTTAGAAACTTACTATTTTTAGACTACACTATTAAAACTGAAATTTGGGGCACTTCCATTGGATTTTCAAGGGTAAAACTTCATCAATCAAAGCTTGATGCCATTTCATGATGTTCTTCTCATTCTTATCTTTCTAACGGTTCAAACAGTGAGTCAATTGGAGCTACGGTGCAAAAGTTATGGCTCCCAAAATTCTGTCATCAATTGGGGTGGAACTGTCACCCGAATTGTCACCTAAATTATTGCCCGAATCAATTGGACACCCAGTTAAAGTGGATAAAACCTCACTCTTCAAAAAATTCTAAATTATTGTAAGAGATAGTGTACTCATGAATATTGGTGAGACTTAGCTAAGATCCACTTCTTTAAAATCATGTTTTGGGAAATGGGTTCAAAAGATAGTCCATGAGAATGAATATAGAAGCTATAAGGACTATGTTGCATGGGGTCATAGAGCCATCAAGTGACCCACCTTGAAAAAATAAATAAGGTTTTCCCTACACCCATTTGGGTTGCTAACCCCAAAACTAAAAGGATTTGTGAAGCAAAGCAAATCAAAAATGAAGATTTTTTTTATTTCTAGAGTCTAGAGTATAACACATTAGATTGGGTTTATAAGGGTTCACTCTAAAAAATTCCATATTACCAAAACAACCTCCCAAATCTAAAGGATTTGGGGGAAGTAAGGATAGTAAGGAACATCTATTTCTTATGAGAAGTATCAAGAGATATTTAATCTTTGGGGTAGATGCCTCTGAACCATAGGAGTTTTGAGCATCTAGGAGAACCTTTTAGATATCTGAGAATTTTGAAGACTCTCCTAGAAGGGGTAATGGTATGGTTGAGGCTAGGAGGTAATATGAACTACTGCTTTAGAGTCAATAATTATCTCCAAGTAAAAATTATCATATAAGAACATGTAATGGATCTGATAAGACTAGGAAGATGATCACCCCCTTGGTTCAAGGAATAATTCTTTGCCCCTTATCATTTTGAAAATTATTCCATGCAATATCAAGGGGATAAATAAACTTGAGAAATAAATATTTGTTAGGAATTTTAAGAAAGTTAAAAAACCATTTTTTCTCTTTCTTCAACAAACAAATATTTCTTTGGATGCTTTGGAAAGTTTGAGAAATTTGATTTGAAATTAGTCTAGCTTCATTATATTGGGGTTGTTGGGGCCTCTAGAGGTCTTGCGATCCTCTAGGACCCACTCCTTTTTTAGGAAAGGGTCATTTGGAATAAAAATAGACATGTAGGAGTTGGAGTTACTTGTTTAGTTTCAAACAAGAAATGGATACTATCCAACATTTATGCATCAAATATTAAAATAAGGAGTCAATTTTTGGAAGAACTATCAACATTCAAAGCCTTCACATTTGAATGGGACTAGATGGTGGATGGAGACTTTAATACCGATTAACCCCAACAAATAAAAACTGAGTAAATCATCAATACATTGATAGTATAGATGACTTTAATAGATTTATCATGAGAAATAATCTCCTAGATGTGGAATTGTGTGGAGTCTCATACATTTAGTGTGAATAATATTCAATTTAGATTCAATAAATTTATCATATCCTTAAACTAGAATTTATTCTCATGCTGTAGAATTTTTATCCTTCTTAAAACTATCTTAGACCATATCCCCCTGGTATCCATCAAAGAAGAAGTCCCTAGAATCAATAATCTCCCTAGGTTTGATAATATGTGGTTGGATCATTCATGACTTTAGGAGACCATGAATAAATGGTGTAACTCTAAGTTTGAGGACCCATCAATGTTTTTGTTCACTTATAAGCTCAAAATGATCAAAATGAATCTCAAAGTGTAGAATAAATATGTTTTTTGAAACATATTTACAAGGAAAAATGAAATTGTTGAAGCTCTTACCACTTTGGAACATCACATACAAAAGAATGGAATGGATCAAGAAACTATTGGAAGGAAAAAAGAGATACTATTTACTTTCTATAATCTTGAAACTAGGGAGGAGATATAATGAAGATAGAGATGTTTTAAAAACACATGGTTAAAAGAGGGAGATATAAACTCAAAAAATATATTTCAAGCCTCCTCACTTAAGTGATATGATGGGAAATCTTCAAAGTTCATGGGTAACCTTAAAGCTAAAGAGAACCTCTTGATAAGTCTAGCTCCATTGATGCATCACTTAATAATAACTACTAAACTTAATAAATTATAAGGGGAAAGGGAGGGAGAAATTTAAATAAAACTAAATAGGGAGGTGATGTACCAAATTTGTTAACTATTACCACATATTTTTTAATGCACAATGAGTATGAAGCTGACCTATTCATACACTACTCCTAATTTTCTCCTCTTACACTAGTATTTCAATATGAAGGTAGCAGATGATGATTAGGTAAGGAGGGTTAATTTTCAATAGGTCTTAAAAATATTAATGCAATATTTCCTTATTTAACCTTCAAAAGACTAATTAATCACTTCATATGACCTATAATAATGATTTCAAACTATATGTAGGTGAGATAATGATATTGTATGTCAAGGTGAACTAAATTGACCCTAGACGAGATCAAACATTCATGCCTAAAACCTAAAATACAGTCATAAAAAAATATAATACTAGATTATTTATTTCTTAAATCAATTAAAAAGATAATATGGCTTTGCCATACTCAATTGGAGGATGAATACCAATGCCAAAATCAAGCATATATATGGAGGATAATGAGAAAGAAAGGAGATGGACATTGTAGAAGTCCATGACAAATGTCATATTATGAGGAAATAGGTTAAAAGCAATAAAAATATTAAAGGATAGTCATGAAACTCTCCTCAACATGTGTCAAATTTATATGATCTTCCTTTTCATCTATGCTAGTGCAGAGTGACTCTTGACCTTCTAGGTTGACTCGTCAACCTCATTCATGAAACTATCCCTTCTTATTTAGAAGGAGTTACAAGTCTATGTATTGAAATGTGGCACTATTGATCATTATTCTTAGAGTTTTCTAATTCCACCATAGGATACTTCAATGTATCTCTAATTTTGGTGAGGTTGAGCATCAAAACTCAAGTTTCTTCAAACTGATAAGAACCTACATTTCATTGAAAAGCTTGTTTCATTCAAATGAAGACCATAATGAAAAGTTTATCTTTCCATCCTAGATCTAGTATTTTGATTGATGATTTTTATCATATATTTAATACATTTAAAATTTCCTCTAGGGGATCATTCCATCCCCTTTTCAAGATCAAAACAATCTCCAATATTGACACATAGGTACATTAGGTTTGTTAAGAGATCTTGATGGCATAATTACTTACCACTAGGTGTCATAAAACTAATTAATGTTGTTTTAGTAATCATAAACCTTATTTTGAATATTTATAATCATCTTACCATATATTTTATAGGTCATGGATGATTTCAAAGTATTCCATTAGGCCTTACTCAGTCAAATTTCCTAAAAAACCACCAAAACTTTCATTTTTAGTCATTCCAATCATTTTTTCTAGGCTAATTTCCATACTATATAATCCCATAAATGCCATAAAGTTTCCTATTCATGTTACCATCATACTTATATAGGTCATCCTAATCACTTAAAAATAAAACAAATAAATTTGAAGTCAATTAGAAGGCAAACAATCATCGGGTCACTGAGAGGGTTTTAGAAAGGTTTTAGGTACATAACATTCTTAAGGTTAATTCATAAATATTAGGACCCTAATATATTAAAAAAATATGGATTTCATATGTTACATAAAAACCTCCTAAAACCATTGGATCCCATGCATCTACTCATGTGAGTTCTCACATGCCAAAAGTGACCTCTTAGTTAGGATAAGCCTATTTGAGAGCTTGAAAAGGGTGATTTGGCACAATATTAAATGAAATTGATTGGATTTGGACTAATATATATATATATATATATATATATATATAATTTATGTTTTTTAAACCTTATATTAGGTATTAAATTTCTCTTTTACCCTATTTCATTCTTCAAACTCATTATAACCTATGTTAGCCCATGATCAGGGTTTGAGAGCAACATTGTGCTAGTGACCCTAACAGTCCCTTTGTGATAATTTAATCATATTTCAAGTATTTAAACCTTAATATTATATTCAATTATGGTATTATTCACCTCATTTAACTATTCATTCTTAAAATTCATCCAAAATGAGCAAACTTTCTTCACTTTTTGCATATAGGCCTATAAGTAATGTTTTCGGTTTCTTGAGCCTAGCTCTTGAAAACTTCCCCATATTAGATAATATGACCTTTATGACACTTATTTACTTCCTATAAATACTTATATCATGATCAAAATTATATCTTTTCACACCTTTTGGCTATCCACTTGACATCACAAGTATGTCTTTCCTCAAATCTGCCCATGACATCCCTGTAAGTGATGGTCTAAGTCTCTTGAGTGTTGGGCCTTGAATTTAGGGTTTATTCAATTTTTAATAATATTATTAGTGATTATAAATTTTTTATAAACCTTATTAATCTTAATTATAACTTTTAAACACCTTATGCATCTATTCAACACCACATAGTTAGTGTTCTCCCATTTAGGCCTATGACAAACCTATAAATGATTATTTGGCCTAAGATCTTTCTCTTTCTCATATTTTTTACATATTATATAATATTTAAATATATTTATAGGTCTTAAATGGATTAAAATTACATTGGGTGTTTACTTGAACAATTCACATTCTTCTTCTTGGTTTCACATATTCTATTTGGTAGGATATCTTCTTTTCCTATGACTGACCAAATATGACCTTCATTATTTTATTATTGAACAAAACACTATATTAATTCATGATATATATTTATTTTAATTAAAATTTATATACCATTATGTGAATGATAAACCAATCCAATTTTGGTTTCTCCAAGCTAGAAAATAAGATCAATATTACCTTCCTACTCCTCAATATACCTAGAGCACCCTTACATCAAATAAGTTGGTGCTCCATTATTTAATATCACAAAAAGACTATAAAAAAATATTTTAATATATACATTCCATTTTAATCTATTTTAACCATTACATTCATGTTTCTTTTACACACATGCCCCTTCAAGCTCACTTTCTTGGCACTATCCTATAAGTGTTCTTTCAAACTTTTCTTGACCATTCTAGTGAATTATGTGATGCTCATGGAATTACAACCTTATAAAATATTATTATGAGTTATAACATAACATATAATAATATTATAACTAATATTACCTTTAAAATTTGATATTGGATCCTCTTAACCTACAGATAGAATTGTAGGTGACTGCACCTACTCATTAGAATCATGCCACAATATTATGGCTCAAAAAGACCACATTATATGATGAATGTAAGTTGAGTAAGGATATATAATAATTTTTAATCTTGGGGAATAAAATAATATAGATTAACAATGCATTGAGAACCTTTGTTTTTCCTCTCTATTGCCTCAAGAAGGTTTGCCTTTGACTATAACCTACAACAACCCTTTTAAATGCATGATCTTCTCTTTCCCCTCACCAATTAGGATCATTTGATGCTTAGATATGGTTTGAGGAGTATTATATGGGGATTTATAGTTTTATATAAGTTTATTGGAGATAGCTTGAAGTGATCAGACACTTAAACTAATAAGAACCCTATTTTTAGCTTCTCTTCTAGGTCTAAAACTTATTCAAATGGAGGTTTTGTTCTTATTTATGCTAGCACTTTCCAAGTAGGTAATGTAAAATGGTGTGAGGGGAATAGTATTATCCTAAATTGTATAATTAAATCAATTAGTTCCAAAATGCTCTGAAAACATGTAAAATTGATCATGTGGGATTTGAAATCTCTAGTTTTCACCTTAACTTCTTAATAATTGTTCATTAAGTTAAGGAGCTTAACAAGATAAATAATTCCACAAAGTGGAAGGGATTTAAGGTTCCATCCTCTAATAAGTATCTTGGTATCCATATTTCTCTCTCTACATAGTACCATCCATAAATTGATTCACCTTTTAAGCCTACCAAGAAGCTTGATGCAGAAAAAATGAGTTTTATACCTTGTTTGACTCTTCAACTTCACTTTTTGCATGGATTTTGGTTTAAAAAGGAAAATGGGGACCCTTGGAATATATTTTTCATTTCCCATTGATATAAAACCTATGCAAAATACCTCAAAAATCATGGTTTCTTCAATATTATGTATGTTCTACCCTTTAGGACTGATGGAGATGGTGAACCAACTGACTATCAAGCTTCTGATAGCTTGTATAGAGGTGGAGTGTGTCAAAATGATTCACACATTATTTTGTCTATAATAATGAAATAAATCCTCATTTGGCCTTTATAAGATGATGAATGAGTAGTTATAAGGAGGTCCTAATGTTGAAAATCAGTTATTTAAGACATTTGGAGGATGTGTATGGAAAATTACAATCATGTTATCATTACTTAATGTTAGATTACTTAGAAAATACCCCTATTTAAGGAAAAAAATTAATATTTACATTTTATTTCAAGTATAATCTCAACATTAAAGTATAAAATGAGACTAAAATAGATGAAATACCTTAATATCATCAAATCTACCTTAATATCTCCAAAATTTCTTGAAAATATAATGTGACCAACTCAATAGTTCTTCTCTTTGGTCAATTTGGTTAGCTTTAAACATGGTTCTTCTTGGAAGGGTCAAAAAATATCCTCCTTTCAGCATGATTCCTCATCGACTTGAATTCACACTTAGCCTTAAATTTGTTAAAATTACCTTAAATAATGTTAAAAACATAAGAAATACTACATAGCATGAATTTTTTAATATAAGGCAAAGTGACTTAACCTTGCTACTCACTAGACCATCTTAGAAAACCATATAATATGCCTTATCATCTTATATCATTAATGATAAATATAATACCTTTATAATGTATATCAATAAATTTAATGTCAAGTACATCAAAGTTATAAATGATACTCATTCATGGTGGCTAATTTTGGCCAACATTTTTGGTGACCTCCTAGGATTGCATACTTTCTATGCATATAGACTAGTTACCTTATTCCTCAATTGGGCTATAAAATCATCTCTCACTCAATATCATACCTGATTGGACCTTGAACCTAATTTAAAATGCCTTGAAATAAGGATAGATAATTGATATACCACCATAACACAAAACAACAAGAAATAAGGAGAACACACACACAATAAAATAACAAGACAATACATTGTGATAAAAGGAACTTATATTAAATACAAGACAATAAATAACTAATTACCCCATACTAACCTAATATAATAACTTGAGATATCCTTAAACAAAAACATTAACTAGTAGAGCAAAGTAGCTACATTTCTTCACCAAACTCATGTGACTAGCAAGCTTGATGGCTGCCATGAGATAATATAAGAGGATCAATTTTATGTTTAAATTCACATTATATTCTTCACAATAAACCTTATACACTTCCTCCACCTTTATTGAATCATAAATAATCAAAATTGTGTGCTTAGGTTGATCTTGGGCATGTTTAGGCTCATCTTCATACTCTAAAATGAACTAGCTAGGAAATGGATCCTCCTTATTGGCATCTAACTGAGCTAATTATATGATATGAAATTATCTTTTGGTTATTTATACCTAATAATTCTTCACCTCATGAAAAAAATTTACCTCTTCAAGAGTTGGTGAATCAAACTGAATGGATTGACATGTTTCTTGTAACATGTTTGTAGAATTGGATTCAAAATGTGAATCTTATTTATTTGTTAGAGGTTGAGGCCAATATAGGTTTTTATTGTATTATAAGAGTGAAAAAAGTGTGAAAAAGGATCAATAAGTTTATATCCTTCATTTAAAACATTAAACAAGTAAAATTTATATGAAGTAGCCTCTTGTAATGACAAGTTTGGAGAGCTGCCATATTCATTATTATTAGTTTTTTTGACAAAAATACCTTCCTTAGTTTATATCTGACCATAAAATCCTTCTATAATAGTGTAACCTAATACTAATACTTAAAAAAATTCCTCCAACTAGACTTCAATTGATTCTATCTCATTTAGACCTTATTCTAGCTTTATAGGAGTTGATATAGAGGTAGTCATAAACAAAATTGGAGTTAAAAATAGTACCACTTTGATCATGTTATTGGGGATAAAAATAAACTTTAGACACTTATAATTAATCCTTAGGATCCACTTATTCTATTTTAATCACTTGATCATAATCTTGTTCACATTCAGGAAGATTATCTCTTTCAAGGTATATTATCACTTGATCAACATGTATTCCATTAGGGTTACCTTTATCTTCAATTTAGAAGGTTTATTTAATTATTTCCTTAACAATATGTGTTCCAATGATTCCCTCTTCATCATATTCACTTTGATCACTATCCTCATATCCTTCTTGAGGCTCACATACTGATACTAGTTAACCTTCTTCATTGGCCACCCATAGAACATGTTCTTCTTCAAGGAGGAGATTCTCAAATTCATAAAAAAGATTTGAAATTTTTATATCCATGATATTATCATTATTTTATTTCCATTAACCAATCAATCTCTCAAACCTTGATATTATTTTATCTCCAAACTTCTTAATAAGGACTAATCTCTTCTTTTAGATGATGTCTCTAACTGATCCCTATGATAAGAAATTTTTAGGTTCTTGAGGAGGGATGGGTGGGGATTTAATGGGTAAAGGTTACACTCTATCCCTAATGTCCCAATTTGAGTCTTTCCCATTTTTTTATCCCATGATTCCACCACTTGATTCAAGGTTAGAATCTTAAAAGACATTTTGGGGGACTCTTTGGGAAGAGAAAGAGAGTTGTATCAAAATAACCTCATTTTCCCCCCTCCAAGTAGAAATAAAACACTTCAATTATGATTTATCTTTGTCTTTAACCCTCTCAACAAGGATTTATTTCCTCTTTTCGATTCTTTCTTCGATAAAATTCCATTATTTTAGGGTTTAAGAAATATGTGAAGGACTTGGAAGGATTTGAAACTTGGTCAATTTGGTCTTTTGAGGAAGAATGGGTGGATCAAAATAAGGTTAATGTGGAGTAAGAGAAGGCATGTGAGTATGATGGTACTACACTTGTTTCCTCTTATAAACCACTAACTTATCCACTATGTCACTGAATTATGCCACATATATCCATCATGCCATTAGTGAGTCTTTGGTGATTCTCTCTCTCAATATGTACCCACTTACTCTTACCTGGTTGTAATGAATCCTTAATGTTATAAATGAGATGGATATGGATACATAGACCATATTCTTTTTGTTTATAAATACATATTATATGCCTTTCATAGCCTAAAAGAGTGTATTTTAATATTGAGATAGACTAAGTAGAATGGAACAATGTTGATTAGGGGTAGCATGGTTTTATCAAGGTTGATTAGAGGAATGAATAGGCTACCAAGGAGGTTGAATTGGTTTTGGGGTGGCATATATGACTGATATCAAGCTTGTTTATATTGTTGAGGAAGGGAAGAATAAAATTAATCTTGACGGCAAGGATGGTATGGCTCAACATGGGGTTGATATAACTCATTATGTTGTTTACAAGGATCAAAATGATGTTGGTAAAGATCAACATAGGCTTGATATGTCTCCCCAACTTGAGTAAAACAAAAATCCACTCCAAACTTAGCCATGAGACCTCATGAGAAAGGAAAATTTGAAATATTATTATTTTTAAATAATGTGTGGGTTGTTAAAATGAGGTGAATGAGCTCAGATTTGCCATTGGTTCTTGTGTTCATGCCTCCAAAGGGTGGTGCATTGAAGAGAAAAACTAATAATTCTTCAATGGATGAAATCTCTTGTCCCACCGATTGTGTCATAATTATTATCATAATAATTTTCACCCTTGAGGAAGTTTTTCAAGATTAATCACTTATGTGGTAACATGGGAACTCTTCTAAGGTTTTGGGTGACCTTAAAGCTAAATATTACCTCTATATAGGGATAGCTCCCTTAATTCATCACTTAAGATCTAATAATAAACCTACTAACTTGAAATGGGAAAGGGAGGAAGAAACTAAATGAAAAATAAATAAGTAGGTGATAAACCAAATGTTTTGAGCACCACCACACATTTTCAGATGCAAAATGAGCATGAAGATAAACTATTCATACACTACTAATAATCTACTCCTCTTACATCAGTATTTTGATATGAAGGTATTATATGATGATTATGCAAAGAGGGATTATTTTCAAGAGGTCTAAAATACACTAATGGAATATTGCCTCACTTAACCTTCATAATAAAATTGTATATGGGTGAGAGAATGAGACATGCCAAGGAGAAATAAATCAACACTAGATAAGATCAAACATTCATGCCTAAACACTAAAATATAGTCATAAAAAAAGGTAAAACCATCTTGTTTATTAATTAAATGGATTGAAAAAAGAGTGTGTATTTTCCATACACAAGTGTAGGATGCATAAAAATTCCAAAATTAGGATTATATATAGAGGATAATGATAAGGATAGAGGATATGGACATTGGATAAGTCCATGACAATTGTCATCTCATTAAGAAATAAGTTACAAGCAACAATTTGATGATCCAACTAATTGAGTTTTTTTTAAAGACAATTCAGTATATCCATTGAGTACTAAAGGATAGTCATGAAACTCTATTCAATGCATGTTAACTTTATATGATCTTATTTTTCGTCAATGGTGCCATAGAGTGACTCTTGACCTTGTAGGATGACTCATTGACCTCATTTATAAAACTATCCATTCTTGTTTAGAAAGGGTTACAAGTCAATGTATTGACATGTGGTACTCTTGATCATGATTTTTGGATTCTTTCAATTCCATCCTAGGATAATTCAATGTAACTATCATCTTAGTGAGGCTGAGGATCAAGACTTCAGTTTTTTAAAACTCATAATAACCTACATTTCATTGAAAATCTTGTTTGATTTAAATGAAGACCACAATGACAAGTTTATCTTTCCATCATAAATCTAGTCCTTTGGTTGAGGAATATTATAACATATTGAATACCTCTTAAACAAAATTTATGGGATCAGGACACCCTTTATTCAATCTTGAAATCATCTCCAAGATTGATACATGGGTATATTAGGTCTATTAGGAGCTCTTGATGGCGTGCTTGCTTACCACTACATGTCTTGAAACCTATTAATGGTGTTTTAGTAATTTTAAATATTATTGTGGGTATTTACAAGAATATTAAACTATATTCTCTAGGTCATGGATGATTTTAAGGCACTCCATTATGTCTCACTCAGACAAATTTTTGAAAATCCTCCAAAACTTAAATTTTTAGGCCTTTGTAACAGTCATTTCTAGGCCACTTTTCATAACATATAATCCCACACATGCCATAAAATTTCATATTAATGTGATAATTATATCTATATATGTCACCCTGATCATTTTAGAACCTAAAAAATGCATCTAATATCAACTAGAAGGCAAACATAGTCATCGAGTCATTGAGATAGCTTTAGGTGTGTAACTTTCTCAAGGTTGATTCATAAAGATCAAGATCCTAATATCTTTAATAAAACCAAATTTTTTGATGAAATATGGTAAATAAACACCTCATAACACCATTTTATTCCATGTATCTCCTCATTTTAGGTCTGTTTGAGAGCTCGACAAGGCTGATTTGGCAAAATATTACATGGCCTCATTGGTTTTATATTAGTAAACCTATTTTAGGCATATAAAACCTTATATAAGGAATTAATTTTCTCTTTTACCCTATTCCATTTCTCAAACTCACTTCAACCTAAGCTAGCCCATGATCAGGGTTTGAGATCAATATTATGTTAGTTACCCTAATATTTCCTTTGTGATTCTTTATTCATATTGAAATGAGTTACACCATAATATTATATTTAATTATGTTATTATTTACCTTATTTATGTCTCCATTCTTCAAATTTATCCTAAACAAGAAAACTTTCTTCACTTTTTGCATATAAGACTGTAAGTAATGTTTTAGGTCTCTTGAGATTGACTCTTGACAAGCTGCCCATCTTGGATAATATTAAATTTATGACACATGTTTCCTTTTTATAAATACTTATAACATGATCATAATGATATATTTTCATCCCTTTTGTATCTCCACTTCAAATCACAAGTATGCCTTTCCTCAAATCTGCCCATGACAAGCTTGTAGGTTATGGTTTGGGTCTATTGAGTGTTAAGCCTTAAAGTTGGGGTTTATTTAGTTGGTCCTGATGCTCCTATTGATCATAAAAAGTGGACACACTTTAATAATATTAATTATACATTTTATAACCCTTATACTTCCATTCAACACTGTTAGCATCCACTCCTAAGAGTACAATTGATTACCTTTGTATAAGCAACTAAACACGGAATTAACTAGAAGTAATAAGTAACTACAATTCAAAAATAGTAAATTAGAGGAAATATGAGAAATAATACAATCTATATTAACACTCTTCCAGAAGGAAATACAATGAAGAAATCTCACTCTTCCCACACCTCTTGGGTGTACAGTAATTCTCCCTCAAGAGTTCTCTCTCTCAATTACAATCAAAAATTAACTCAATACCAAGTTGTTGTTCCATCCATGTGACAATCAACTCAATGGTTGTTTTGCCTACACTCATCCACCAAGTAGATCTCCTTGATCTTGCAGATCTAATTGATCTTACTTACCATGTAGGTCTCCCTGATCTTGCTACTTGTAGATCAATTGATCTTACACTTTGAAGGATCTAATCCTTTTGTCCTTGATTACAATACAACCCCATGGGTCTCTTAAATAGATCCCAAAACAAACAATAATTAGAAATATAGACTCAAGACTAAAATTAGTCTTTACATGCAAACTCACTATTCGTCTAAAATTAGAACAATTTTGGAAACACATAAGTGATCGACGTCGGTTCCTTTCTGACCGATGCCAACTGACTATAACCAATGTCAGTTACTATGTACACTGAATATGACTGATATCAACTTATCCCTGACTAATTTCAGTTGGTTTTGATCCATGCCTAACCAATGTCTGATATTGTTGATGCCAATTACTGGTTAAGGCCAACAACCTCCACATGAGCTCAACAGTGAAACTTTTAGCTCCACAACTCAACAATATCCCACTTAGAGATAAACAATTGCACTTGTACCTATACTTATACATCCTCTAATTTATTTCTGGCTTGTATCCCCATCTTCAAGTTCAATCTTGAAGATCAACCACCAACAATGAACACATATCTTGTGGTGCTTCTCCTGCCATCCAAGTCACCTGCCATATCCGAATCTACATACCCATGTAGAGAAGTGCTTAACCCTGCATAGCATAAATACCTACTATTGGTCCCTCTCAGATACCTGAGAATCCATTGAACTACTTTTCAGTGCTTCTTTTCCCAAATTGGCCATAAACTTGCTGACAACTCCCACTGCTTGGGTAATATCAGGTCTAGTACATACCATGTACTCAACCTCATCATGTGATTTAGGACACTGTTCATAGCTCAACTTGAACTGTATAACCATAGGTGTGCTTACCAATTTTTCATCCTATAAATTGAACCTTTCCACTACCTTATTCACATAATCCTCTTGAGACAAAATCAAACTGTGATTTTCCCTATCTCTAGAAATACTCATGCCAAGGATTTTCTTTGCTGCTCTTAAATCCTTCATGGCAAATGTGTGAGCTAGTTTTACCTTTAGCTCAGTAATTTCCTACATGTGTGAACCTGAAACAAGTATATCATCTACATATAGTAATAAGATAATATAGATATCATTATCCAACTTGGTAAAATAAAAATAATGGTCACATTGACATTGACTAAAGCCATGCTTTGTCATAAACCTGTCAAGCCTCAAATACCACTATCCTGGAGCTTGCTCAAGACCATATAACCTAGCCTTCTATCTCACCTATCCATTCTCTCCTTTATTTAACCTATGAATCCATTCATCTTTTAGTGCTTTCTTTCTGATTGGAAACTCAACCAAATCCCACATTTGGTTCTTTTCCAAGGAATCAATTTCCTCATTCATGCCATGCTCCCACTGTTTCCTAGATTTTACCTGCATTGCCTCTTCAAAACTTCCTAGTTTTCCACCATCAGTGAGCAACAAGTAGTATAAAGAAGGGGAATAATGAATTTGAGGCTTACTTACCCTTTCAAACCTCCTCATGGGTGTCTGAGACTCATTGATAGCTTGTTGTCTGCCTAAATTTTGTTCTAACAGTGACCGATCCTGGTCATCTCTCAGTCTACACCCGACTGATGTCAGTTCCATGTGACTGACCTGACTAATGTCAGTTACCACCTACCTGACATCACTAAATTTGGTCTCTACTGGACTGATGTCAGTTCCTACCTGATCGATGTCGATTCTCACCTGACCAATGTCAGTAACTGTGTTTTCCTGTGAGTTATGATTTTTACCCGTGAGCTCATTTTGGATCATAACCTTGTCCAAATTGCCTTACTCAAAATTATTTAGCCTCTTAAGCTGATCTCTATCCATCATCTTCTCATTGAAAACCAAGGATTTCTAGTTCTTAACATTTGACTTAAGAACATGCATTCCCTTCTCACTCATGTGACCAATCCTACAGAGCCACATCTTTGCATCTACATCTGAAGTAGATAAAATAGAAGGAGAATCAATAATACAAGTAGATAGATAGAGTGCACCTACTTTATTACCTCTTGCTAATACAAGTGCACCCTTGGAAACTTTCCAAGATTATGCTGTGGGAGTTACTGTGCAACCCTCATCACCCAACTTCCCTACAAAAATCAAATTCCTCTTTAGGATGGGTACATGCATGACATCCTTCAACACCCATATGTTGCCAGTCTATAATTTCATCTGTACTTTCCCTTTTCCAACCATTTGACAAGGCTCACCATCCCCTAAATAAACTTTTCTAAAGTCTCCATGGACATAATCATGAAAAAATTCTCTATTTGGGGTTGCATGGAAAGAAGCACCAGAATCTAAAACCCATGATTCTAATTGACTATCCAAAGAAAATATGAGAGTATCTTGTGTAACAATACCTACATATTTTGATTCTTCATTACCTTCATGCTGATCTTCTTTCAACCAACAATCTTTTTTTGTATGTCCTTTCTTTCCACAATTCTAGCAGGTTATACTGCCATACCTAGAATTGGATCCACTACCTATCTTTGACCCTAATTTCCCTTACTTGCTCTTCTCTCTTTGCCATCCCCTACTTTCAACACTTAAAGCATTACTTGATGTTTCCCTTGTGCTTTTCTTGCAAATTTCTTCATTCAAGATTACACTAACAACATCATCAACTTTCAAGATATTTGAAGCAGACATAGTATTACTAACTGTCATTACCAAACTATCCCAACTTTCAAGTAAACAGCATAAGATTAAGAGAGCCTTAATTTCATCATCAAAAACTATTTTGACTAAATTTAACTGGTTTACCAAACCATGGAAATAACTAAGATGACTATATACTGATCCACCTTCCTGCATTTTCAAATTAAATAATTGCTTCATAAGAAATACTTTATTTGAAGCTGAGGTTTTTTCATATAAATTTGCCAAAGATTCCATTAACTCTATCGTTGTCCTTGCCTGAGATAAGTTGGAAAACATAGAAGCTGTCAGGGTCAACTTTATAGCTCCTAGAGACTTTCTATCAAGAACCTTCCATTCTTCATCTTCAATACATGTGGGCTTACATGAAACCCCATAAATATAGATCTTTCTGATACATATAATCCTCTATTTGCATCCTCCATAATTGATAATTCTTGCCATTAAATTTCTCCATTCTTAGCATACTTTATTCTACCATTGCTTTACTCCCACTCTAACAGAATCCCCTGTGAGTGACCTATAATCAACAAACACTTACCACGCTCTGAAACCAAGGTGTTAGTGAACCAAGCTCTGATACCAACTGTTAGGATCCACTCCTAAGAGTACAATTGATTACCTTTGTATAAGCAACTAAACACAAAATTAAACCAAAAGTAATAAGTAACTAGAATTTAGAAATAGCAAATAAGAGGAAATATGAGAAATAATACAATCTATATTAACACTCTTCTAGAAGGAAATACAATGAAGAAATCTCACTCTTCTCACACCTCTTGGGTGTACAGTAATTCTCCCTCAAGGGTTATCTCTCTCAATTACAATCAACAATCAACTCAATACCAAGTTGTTGTTCCCTCCATGTGACAATCAACTCAATGGTTGTTTTGCCTACACTCATCCACCAAGTAGATCTCCTTGATCTTACACACTTGTAGATCTAATTGATCTTACTTACCATATAGATCTCCCTGATGTTGCTGCTTGTAGATCAACTGATCTTACACTTTAAAGGATATAATCCTTTTGTCCTTGATTACAATACAACCCCATGGATCTCTTAAATAGATCCCAAAACAAACAATAATTAGAAATGTAGACTCAAGAATAAAATTAGTCTTTACATGCAAAATCACTATTCGTCTAAAATTAGAAAAGTTCTAGAAACACACAAGTGACCGATGTCGGTTCCTATCTGATCGATGTCGGCTGACTATAACTGATGTCGATTACTATGTACACTAAATATGACCAACGTCAGCTGATCCCTGACTAATGTCAGGTAGTTTTGATCCATGCTTGACCGATATCGGCAATATTACCGATGCGTAACCTCCACATGAGCTCAATAATGAAGCTTTTAGCTCCACAACTCAACAAACACCACATAATTAGTGTTCTCCCATTTAGGCCTATGATATACATATAGATGGTTATTTAGAGTAAGCTCTTTCTCCTCATGGTTCTACCTTCTTAGAGCCTATTTTAGAAATGGTAACCTTTTATAAAACTTATTAAACTATTTAAATATATTTATATGTCTTAAATGGATTAACATTACCCTAGGTTTTCACTTGAATCCTTCATAATCTTCTTCTTGGTTTCACATAGTATATTTGGTAGGATTTCTTCTTTTCTTATGGCTGACCACATATGACCATTATTTTATTATTAAACCAAAATATCAATGAATTAATAATATAAATTTAATGTAATTAAAATGAATATACCATTATTGGAATGGAAAACCAATCCCATATTTTTTTCTCCAAGATAGAAAACATGATCAACACTACCTTCCCAATCCTCAATAGACCTAACACACCCTTACATCAAAGAAATTGGTGGGGCATAATTTCATATTACAAAAAGACTCTTCCAATAACATTTTAATCTATATATTCCATTTTCATATCTTTGAACCTTCATATTCATTTTTATTTTATAGACATGCCCCTTTAAGATTGCTTTCTTGGCACTAGCCTATAAGTGTTCTCTGAGACTGTTATTGATCATTATAGTGAATTATGTGATTATCATAGAATTAAAACCTTATTATATGTTATTATGAGGTATCACATAACCTATAGGACTATTAAAACTCATATCCACTTGAAAATTTGAGATTAGATCCTCTTAACTTATAAACATATGTGTAGGTGTTGTACCTACTCATTAGAAGCATACCAAAATGAACTGGCCCAAGAACACCACTTTGTATGATAAACTTAAGTCGAATAAGGATAAAAAATAATTAGGAATATTTTTTAAGACCATAATAGATATTTTTAGTGCATTGAGATCCTTTTGGTTTTTCTCTTCATGGCCTCAAAAAGGTCTGCCTTGGATTGCAACCTGCAATAACCCATTTGAATGCATGATATTCACTTTCCCATCATCATTTTGGATCATTTTATACTTGGATATGGTTTGAGGAGGATGTCAGGAGGATTGATAGATTGATAAAAATTGTGTTTAGATTAGTTGATGTGAGTAGACACTCAAACTAATAAGAACCCTGCATGCAACTTCTCTTCTAGGTCTACAACTCACTCAAATGGAGGTTTTATTCTTATTGATGCTAGAATTTAATAATTAGGTACTAGAAAAAAGTGTGAGGGGTATATAATATTACTAAATGGTATGAATCAATCATTATTTTCCATCAATGAGGTCACAAATGTTCTAAAAACATCCAAAACTTATCCTATGAGATTTGAAGTCTCTTTTATACACCTTACCTTAGGAAAATTATTTATAAAGTTAAGGAGCTTAACCAAATATCCAATGACACAAAGTGTAATGTAATTAAGGTCCCTCCTCTTCCCAATAACTTTATATCTATCTTTTGTTGAGGCTAATTCAAATCAATGTATGATTAAGCTAATAACATTCGTGAGTAATGGAGCTGAACACAGATAAACTCAAAAATATTTCAAACACACCATAATATTACTACACACTCTATGATTAATAAAACCATATGGGTGTTACATATTTATAGGAATATCATTCCTATATCCATGGAGATTATTTCTCCATTATTCTCTCACACCAAAATTCTCAATTTACTATATACAATATATTGTTATAACTCATTAAAATGTATCTAAACAAATAATATATTGTAATCTATTATTGTCATATTGTTTATAACAATATTATGATAACTAGTTACTCACAAATATAACTAAAAAATAATCTATACATAGTAATTAATTATTACTCTCATAATTGTTTGTATTATGATGTATAAATTACTTTGGGGAATAACTATTCCCTAAAATTTCCCCTATTTGGCCTTAGATTATATTTGTGTTTCATAGGACTTAATTAATTGAATGAAGGAAAACATTAACTTCTTATCAACCATTCAATGTAGATAACACATCAATCGAATCAATGTGTGAACCTAGAATAGGAACATCTACCATTAACCATTCCCTGAGGGAACACATCAACCTAAATAGTGTGGGAACCATGACAAGAACACCATTTGTTCAACTTTAACTCTACCTCCAAAAATTGGTATGAACAGAATTACATGCCACTGCATACTCTTAGGTATGCATACTACTATCAAAATATTACTGCACATGACCATTAATATGTGAAGGAATGCATATTTTATGTACTTTATGTTATCATACAGACATGTCACTGGTGGATCATCTCCATAAATAAGTAAGGTAGTCATAGGATCTCTATTGTAGATGCTCTCTTGATTGTTACCACATTCCATGTTTCTTCTAAACACCTTTTTTATGTAGTGTTCTATGTTAAATAATAGTAAATACATCTCTTATTTTTCACACAAATAAATGTTGAAAATATAATGTGTGTGTGTGTGTGTGTGCGCGTGCGCACGCGCGCATGTGCACGTGTGCGTGCGTGTGTGCGCGCACGTGTGTGTGTGCACCACTATAGTAAAAATTACCCCTTCATTAGTGGCTAATGAGAGGCATAGAAATACTCCATCCTCCAGTATCCTCCAACCTCTAATAGGTCCTTTATTACTCAGTTGAAGAAGTGATGAAGCTTAATTTCATGTCACTTTAACTGAAATGGGGTCCCCCATCACAAGATTGGCATGTTCATCAGATGTTAGGTACTCACAAAAATGCATCCTTTTATAACTGACCTAATATTTTTTATTAAGACTCTAAATCTCAAATTTTTGACAAAAAGACAACTTTGACATTTTGGATTTTGGACTAACATATACTTGACATAAATATAATACTCTTGACATGATTTTATTAACACAAAAATAACTTTTGATTTTTGAATTATTTTTTATGATTCACGACTAATGATTTTATACATTGACACTAATACAAAATCATTTTTCATTTTGATTTTGAAAAATATAAAATTATAATATGTAGAACTAATGATTATAACAAATAAAGGAAGACTTTGAATTTTGAGCATCCTAAAGATTTAAACAACTTAATTATACCAATCAACTTAACTAAACCTAAAAACAATATATAAAACTATTTTAACTCAAGACATAACAAAATGTTTGCTATTCAAAACATATAGGTGTATGATAGGCATTGATGAGAATCAGCAAAAGTTATGTAAGATAAATGTTTGAAGTTTGGTAAAAACATTGCATACAATAAGCTTAGGCTTGGTGCTAGCCAAATCATGCATTGATATAGAATTATTAGGACATGATGAGTGGCATGGAATCCATGTATTGCTCTTGCAAAGAAAATATGGAGCCATCTTAGTAGTTAGAGGCTATGTGATTTCTAGGTCATTGAAGATGACAACCCACCAATATTGAGATTGTATGTTGTATCAGAACAACATAATGAGAACCCATCAATATCAAGATTTCATATTGTATGAAGCTCCAAGTTACACATTAGAGTGGATCATAAGCCATTAAATTTGCACATGGGTATTGAATTTTGTTCTTATCAAATCCTCCACAAAATGGGTGATGAATCAAATATGAACAAATCCTTTGATGTTGTGCCAAATTTTTTGACAATGATCAATGATGAGAGTTAGTAGAAGATCTTGTTATTCAGAGTATTCTTGCAAATAAAATTAAGGTAATGCAGATTCAAAACTTAGCAATGGAAAGTAAGTCATGTGACTTGGATATGGACCTATATATCTCATCTACCTATCACGTAATTCTTTTATAAGCATGATATGTGATCTAAGATAAAATAACATATTATATTTTCTTCTCAAATACTAACCATGCCACTATGGAACCTGACACTTCCAATGCAAAGTGAAATTTTCTAAAAAGAATATAAATATTAAACTCTCAGAGGTGGGGCAACCAAAGCTTGGATTAAATCTTCCCCTTAACAAATTAACAGACCATAACTATTCCCACTCTGATACCATATATTGTGGCTCATTTAGATCAATGTATGATAAAGCCAATAACATTCATGAATAATGGAACTAAACACACATAAACTCAAAAATATTTCAAGTACACCATAATAGTATTCCACACTCTATGATTAATAAAACTATATGGGTGTTACATATTAATAGAAATATCATTCCTATATTCATGGATATTATTTATCCATTAATATCTCACCCCAAAACTCTTAATCTCTTATATACGATATATTGTTATAACTCATAAAAATATATCTAAATAAATAATATATTCTAATCTATTATTTTAATACTATTTCTAACAATATTTTGATAACTAATTCCTACCAAATATAACTAACAAACAATCTATACGTAATAATGAATTATTAATCTCATAATTATTCATATTATGGTATTAAAATTACTATGAATACTAACTATTCCCTAACATCTTTATCTCTCTTCATAGTACCATACACAAAGCAATTGGCCTTTTACAGTTGCAAAGAAGCTCATTGGAGAAAATAATGAGATTTTGCCTTGTTTTACTCTAAAATTCAATTTTTGCATGGATTTGGGTATGAGAAGACTATGGAAACACTTGGAGGATTTTTTACATTTCCCAATGATATAAAACCTCTAGAAAATACCTATAAATCATGTTTTCTTCAAGAATTTGCCTATTCTACCATTTGTAATTGTTATAGATGGTGAACCAAGTGACTATCTAGTGTTCCTTAACTTGTATGGAGGTGGAGTGTGTCAAAATGTTTCCCACCTATCTTTGATTACAAACCTTTCAATAACTCCTCATTTGGCTGTTAGAATATGATGAATTAGTAGTTATAAATAGGTCCCAACATTAAAAATTAGTTATTTACAACATTTAGAGGATGTGTATAGACAAGTACATGCATGATGTCATTACTTGATGTTATATGACTTAAAAAATACCCTTATCTAAGGAAAAAACCTCAATATTTTCTTTTCCTATCAAATATCATCTCAACATTGAAGTATATAATGAGATTAAAGTAGATGAAATACCTTAATATTATCAAAACTACCTTAATATCTTCATATTGCTTGAAAATATAATGTGATCACCTTACTAGTGTGTCTTCTTAGAAGAGTTACCACATTGCCTCCTTTAGAATGATTTCTCATAAACTTGAATTCATACTTAACCTTACCTTTGTCAAACTTACATTAGAAAATGCTAAGCACATAAGGAAGAATAAAAATAATGACCGTTTAATGACAAGGCAAAGTGACTTAACCTTGATACTCACTAGACCATTCTAGTGGACTTTGTAAGCTATTAAAGAAGATACACTACTTATCATATTAGGTCATTAATGACCAATACAAGAGATTTATAATGGCTATCATCAAATTTAGGATAAAGTACATCAATGTTTTGAATGATAATCATTCATCAAGGGAAAATTTTGTCAAAACATCACATACAAATGAATGGAATGAATTAAGAAACTTACTAGAAGGAAAATGAGCTACTATGTAATTTATATAATCTTGAAACGAGGGAGGAAATCTAATGGAGACAAAGATATAAAAACATATGGTTAAAAGAGGGAGATAGAAACTTAAAAACATTATTTAAAACTACTTGTAGAAATAGGAATACCCTAAGAATACAAGAACTCATCAAAGATAAAAATACACAATGTAAGGATAAAGATGAGATAAAACTAGAATCGATCAACTATTTCAAAAACATCCTCTTTGTAATCCATCTCATCAACTAGGATTTGGAAGGAAGCTTTATTAGGCTACTCAATAGGGTCCTTGATTTTAAAGACAATTATAACTTAATGAAGTAACCTACCAATGATGAAGTGAAAATAATAGTGTTCTAAATGGAGATTGATAAGGCACCTAGACTAGATGGTTTTCCTCCTCTCTTTTTTTAGCATTTTTGGGAAATTATCCAACATGAGGTGGTAACTGTATTAGCATAAATTTTTAGAATAGGGTCTATCCTTAAAGAAATTAATAATACTATTATGGTATTGATTAATAAAAAATAAGATCTTTAAATAAAATAATTTAGATTTATCAACCTCTATAACACTTTCTATAAGATCTACAATAAGACTCTTATTTTAAGACTCTAGATTTAACTCCCTAAAATCAGTTTGAATTAATAAGAAACGTTTGTGGCAAGTTATCAGATAACTGATAACATCATTCTAATTAATGTGGCTATTCATTCGTTTCATTAGTACAAAATATTAGCTATGCTTCTCAAGCTAGGTGTCCAAAAGGCTTATGATAGAGTTTTGTGTAGATTCCTAATGTTGATTCTTAAAAAACTTGGTTTTAAGAAATTCATTATGAATCTTATCCTTAATTGCATTTCTACACAAAATTTCTTTATCCTCATCAATATAACCCATGAAGTTTTTTTGTACCATAACAAGGACTTCGCTAGGGAGATCTTATCTCTCCTTACCTTTTTATAATGCTAGCATAAGCACTAGATGGATACTCCAAGAATCTAGACAAATTGGTCTAATTAAAGGAATAAAAATGGCCCCAAGTTATAATTTAATCACCCACCCACTATTTATGGATGATAATTTTATTCTTGGAATGGATTTTTTTAAGGAACCTAAAACCATTAAAAGTATACTCAAAATCTATGATGTAGTGTCTAGCAAAAGAATTAGTTTGGCAAAAGGTTCTCTTTTTCTATGCACATCAAGTCGATCTTCAAAACCATATTTCTAGTATTTTAAACTTCAAAATATAGAATCTTATATGTTTATACTTAGGTATGCCCTTGGATAAGGCAAAATTGAGTATTGAGGATTGAAACCCTCTATTGCACAAAATTTAGAAAAATCTAGCTAGTTGGAAGGTTGATTATTTATCCTAGGTAGGTAAAATCCTTTTGGTTAAAAGTTATTTGGAGAACATGCTTATTTAATATATGCCAATATTAAAAATTCCTTATAAATTTTTGGATAGAATTGAGCACATTGAATATATATTTTTATGGTTTGGAAAGGAGGAGACAAAGAGAATTCCTCTAGTCAATTGGGAAAAGGTATACAAACCCAAAAGGAGAGGGGAACTGAGACTGTGACAAGTCAAAAAAATGATAGAAAATTATTAGCAAATAAATATTTCATACTTAAAAATGAAATAATAGTTGGACCAACATTATCAAAGATAAGTACTTCAAAAATGAATCAAAGCACTGTCTTCTAAAGGTACCTTACCAAGGTTAAAGTTTTTGGAAAGTAGTGATTAAAACTATAAATCTCTTGTGTAAAGGGTATAAGTGGGTTGTGAGAGATTGAAGAACCATTGATTTATAGGAGGATTCTTAGATATTCAACTTCCCTATATTATTCATTGGTAACTGCAAGGACATCATTTAATTCTTTGAATCTTTAATAGGTAGTAAAGTCAGAGACTATTGGTCCCTTAACAATTTGAATCCATGTTGGAAATAACTAGTTTTTATAGGAGAAACTAAAGACCAAAACATATTTTTTGATATTTTAATTTCTAAAATTGCAAATAACCACATTTTCTTCTTTCCATAAAAAGTTAAGATTATTTGGCCCTAGGATCCCATGGGTAACTACATCGTTAAAAATAGATTTTTAGTGAATTGAAATATAATGGACCCTAACCCATCTTGGTCCAAGTTATGAGATAAAAGCATCCCAAAATTGGTATTTTTTCTTGGTTGGCAAGTAAAACCAAAATACTCACTATTGAAAACCTTTAGATCAAGGGGATTCTAAATGTTCAATAAGTCTAGCCTTTTCATATAATAGGAGGAAACTATTAATCACATATTATTGGGGTGTAAGTATGATAATTATATATGTCATTATTTATGATTCTCCCTTAAAATATCTTAGGTCTAACCTAATTCATTTTATAACATCTTTCTACAATTGAATATGCCTTAGAAACACAAGGTTTTGAAGCTTCTCTACAATATCAATCTCCCTCAATTTCTCTAGGGAATATATAAGGAAAGAAATAAAACTATTTTTAGAGATAAAAGGTCTGAGTGGTGGATCACTCAAGGAAAAGTATTTGAGGCTATCAAGGAAAATTGGGATTCTAGTATTCCAAAAAAAAGGAAGTTTTATGGATGACTTAAGTGTTCTTGATCTATGAAATATTATTCTTCTTCAGAGTCTTTAATTGAGAAATAACCCCTATGGGGAATCAACTGAATTGACCTCTCCACTAGAAGGATGGTAAAAAATCAACTTTGATGGTGCCTCGAAATTTAACCTAGGTCTAGCTAGAGGAGGTGTGGTACTTATAGACAATAATGACAATCTTGTTGTTACTTACATGGGAAAGCTACGAACCCAAGTAAATCATGTTACAGAAGCTAGAGCTTCCATTTGGGGCATTAATGTGGCTAGGGATAAATGGATTTCAATGGTATCTATTATAGGTGACTCATTAAACATCATTAACTACCTCAAAGGGAAATAAAAAATATCTTGGACTATTGAGAATGATATTAGAGATTTTGGAACCTTTTTGTATTCCTTTAAGGAAACTAGAGTCTACCACATATTCATAAAAAGAAATGGTTGCACAAACCTCTTCTTGAATTTGTGGGTCTCTAGTGAGTTTACACCTTAGGAACCTAAAATCTCCAATCTACCTTCTTTAAATATTCTAAACCATATCCTTTTTGATAAGTTGAAGGGGTCTAAGTTCTCTCTTTTCACTAAAGATTGGGCACTTCTTATCTACCCTTAGTGTTTTTTATTTTACCCTTTTTACTTATAATTTTTTGTTCTGTGGAAATGATGTTGGACCTCATGGGAACCTTATGAAATTTTTTGTCATGTTTGGGTTATAGGGGGAACTCATCTTGGATCCCTCTTTCTCGATGGGTGTTCCCTTACTTTTAGATGCTTTAGTTCCATTTGAAGATGTAGATCACCACTTAATTTTTCTATGTTAGCTCCCACATCAATTAATTGTGGTTATATGGAGATTTGGGCCTCCCTTTCTACCCAAGTTGGTTCTAGATCTAGTCAATTTATGAAATGGTGGGTTCTTCTTTGTCATTTTTGGGATTGGGTTCTCTGAGGACCACTTTGGTTCTTTTTGTGGACTGGGCCTCTAGCTTCATTAGTCTAAGGCTAATTTTTGGTCCATCTAAAATTGACATGTTCATGAACTACTCAAAATTGGTTGTTTCTCTTTCCATTAATATTTCCTCTTGTGGTTGGGTCCTTTTGTCTTTCCTAGTGAGTTGTACATTTTTATTTCTTATGTATGTTAGGGGAGACCTATACCTCTAGATGTGTCTAGGATGGGTTCCACACCAGTCAAAAGTGGGTATAACTCAATATGAATGGTTTTTTGACCCTTCACCTACTTCCTCTACAAATTTATGTTATTTTTATATAATTGGAAAATAATCTAAAAACAACTACATCTGTATCCTTTTATTATGTTTTTCCATAATTCTTGATTAAATAATAATGGAAATAAAATGTCTATTTATAATTGGTATATTATAATTAATTTGAAATAATTAGGTTATATTTGTTAAATATGAGTGATTTATCCTGGTTTGAAGGATAAGTGGATTGAAACATTGTAAGAATCATGAGTTTTAGAATCATAAGTTATATAACTATGGACATTCATGGAACAAGAACCTGAAAAATAGATGGAGAAAACCATAACACAATTTTAGAGTGATAAAAGAAAATGTATTATTGAACACATTAATTTATATTCTAAATTTAAATCTAATTTTTGTTAAAATAGAAAATGTAGATGTCAGGTCATTTAAAGACACTGAATTATTGGTAGGAGGTGATTTTGATTTTTCTAACTAAGATTTAGACAACATAATACTAGTATATATGTCAGTTACAATGATGAAATAAAAGTTTATTTTCAATTTAAAATCCACCTTTAATAAACATCATACTAGCATTTATATTTTTAATAACAACAACAATGATAATTTATTTTTTAATATAATTATCGATATGCTCTATGTTTTTGAGAATGCTAGATCAATTCATATAAAATATTTGGAGTAACACAACATAAAATAAAATTAAATACATAGCAATTATGTTTGGAAAGGATGGAAGGCAATTCTTTCCTTCAAAAGACATCTCAACAGGCATTACCATCATAGTTTTTTGATAATAACATTTCAAATTGGGATTTCAAAATGCCATAAAACAACGTTGATAATCTATTAAGCATGTAATTCATTTATGTTAGGAAATATTTAAATGGAATTCCAACAAAATAGGTTGATAAAAGTATTACATATTGAAGAGTTTTTAATAAATCAAGTCAAACATTTTTCACTAAAGATAAAATAACAAGAAATTCACCACCAATGCATAATAAGAAATTGACAACTAATACATAATGTAGATAATTTAGAACAATAAATTTTCTCTATTGAATAGTTTTCTTCTTCAACTTACTCTTCTCATTCTCATTAATAATAAATTTATAAAATTGCATAGGAATATGATTCATATAAAAAAATAAATTATTCCAAATTTATTTCAATAATAAAAATAACTTGCTTGAAAAAAATAAACTTATTTATAGTTTTTTAATGTCATTATTATTCTACAAATAGATTAACTGCATATTAAAATGATTATTAGAATACTTGGATTAGTTTATCTACTCTAAAATCAATTCTCAACAACACTTTAACTAATATTATCCTCCTTAATGTTGATTGGAGTAACAATTTGATATCAAAGTTTCAAAAAATGAATGTTTGTCATAGCTTTAGTGAAGATATTTGCAACCTATTCTTAGGTGTTTATATTCTTGAATTCGACCTCTTTATTTTAAACTATATCTTTAATAAAGTGGTACATCAAATAAAAATCCATTTCCCTATTGTGATGGAATGGATTCTTTTCCAATTTGATATCATTTACATTATCACAAAAAATCACTATAGCTTGATGTTGTTTCTCTTTGATTTCCTCTTAAACCTTTTAGACCAACAATGTTTGTGTACCTACTGAAGTGAATACAATATATTCTATTTATATATGAAATTGAAACTTAACTTTACTTCTCTGAGCTTCATGTAACCAAAATTTAACAAAGTGAAAAATAACTCCTAGATGCTCATTTTTTATCATCCAAACTACCTTCCAAATTAGAATCACTAAAATCAAAATTTCAAACATTTTGAAAGCATAATAATGAATATTAAAAATGATATTACCTTTCACATGACTCTAAATACTCTTTTATTCATTCATATAATTTTATATGTCTTCAACATAGAGCTTGATACAATAGAAAAGGAATAAGTAATATTTGGTCTTGTGTGAGTTAGAAACATTAAGGTCCAACAATATATTTGTAAGTTGTCTCATCAACTCATTCAACATCATATTATCTACGTAGCATAAAATATGATAAATTGGAGTGGAGACTCATTTAAAATAAATCATATTGAATGTCTTCAATATATCATTTGCATACTTTGTTTGAAAAATTAAGATGCTATATTTAATTTGATGAACCTATATCCCTAATAAGTAGTACATGAGAGCTAAATATTTAATTTCAAATTCATTCATCATAATGATTTTGAATTAATCCTTCGTATTAGAATTACTACCCATATAAAATAAATCATCAACATATAAACTTATAATAATGATCTCAATACCTTTTTTATTGTAGTAAATATTTGTCTCACTCTTACTTATTTTGAATCCATTATGTTGAAAATATCCATTAATTTAGGCATATCACATTATGGGTGCTTACTTGAGGCCATATAAATCCTTATTTATCTTGTAATAAAAACCATTGTGGCTATTGTACATAGACTTCCTATCCTAAGTACCCATTCAAAAAGGCAATTTTCACATGAATGTGATGCATTCTCTATTTATTTTTATTTTTTAGTCAAATCACCATTATAATGGTATCTTATTTTACCATTGGATAAAATCTCTCTTCATAAAATATGTCATATCTTTGAGAAAAACATTTTGCAACTAGATGTGACATATGTCTTTCAATACTACCATAACTATTGTACCTAGTCTTGTAAAGCCATTTAATATGAAAAGACTTCTTGTCATTTGGAAGTTATATAAGTTACCAAGTATCATTATTATAAATGAATAATATTTTTATTTCATTTATTTCACCCAAACATCATTATAATATCCATCTTCAAAACATGATCCAATTAAAAAATAACTTGTTCAATTAAAACATAATTTATTGCCTCGCCTCTTTTAAATTCTTCACGTGTTTAGCTTCTTGTATGCCGATAAAGTTCACTCAACTTTTTTACCTTCCTTAAAGAACTAGGACTTGAATCTAGAATTATATATGGAATAAAATCACTAGATGAGGGGCTACTTAATGTACTTGTATCATTTAACACTGAGTTACTAGTAAGATAATCATTAGAAGTATCATCATTAATCCCATGAATAAATATAGATTTATAATTATCAATGTGGTCTCTATATTTATCATGACCATACACTCCTCATTCATAAAAAAAATCTCTTGACCCAATAATATTATTCATTATAAGATTATAATTCCTATAAGATTTTTTTTGTTCATTGTACCCAACAAAAATACTATTGGAATATTAATGCGTAAGTGGTGTTAATAAATAATGCTAAAATTTTATAATGGTTCAACACATAAAACAAATATATTTTATTTATTAATATGAGGTTATCTCATGTAAATAAATTAAATATATTTATTACCATTTCTAGGTTCCTTTGGAAGAGGTTATTCTCAATAGTTACAACTGTACACCATGTCAATATAAAAAGGGTTTTTACCCCTTTGAAAATTTCAAAATTGATACACTAATGAAAAAATATTATTTTCCAAAACATTTGATACATATGTGTGCATTATCAAGGTTTTGAAATTTTCATTAAGGAGTGAGTTTTTGAAGGTATTTATTGGGTATCCAAGTTTTTTGATGAATGAATAATTGTTAGGGTTTTTTTACCTTAGTTGAGGTTTCCTACATTAAACATGTGTAAAATTTGTGTGGATTTTATAATTTATTTCACATCTAGATCTATAATGCGTATTATATATATTCCATGTTCTAATATGGTACTAAAGTATGGGGATTTTCTATGATTAATTAGAAAGGTTTATTTCACATATTTGTAAGATATCTCTGGCTATGTTTCAACTCTATACTTAGTCTTGTATGGTCATGTGAGTTTCCTAAAGTTTATTTATTCCATAAATTTTTTCTTTGACATCCTAGTACTTATGGATAAATCTAAGAGAAATAAAAACAAAACTAATCATGTTTAAAACAACTAGAGGTCAACCAGAAGAAACCAACATCAATGTTCTCACATGGGCTTGATGGTATGGCCCTAATGTCACTTTGAAGCTGAAAAAATGATAAAAAAAAATGCAATCACATCTCTTGCAGTCACTATAGAGCCTATGAGGCTATATATATGAGGGTTGATCATTTAATCACTTAAAATAGAAACTAGAACACAATATACAAGTAATGTTTTAGCCAAATCCATTGAATGGTGTCCTTTTACATCATATATGTCTGAGGAGTGAGAAAACAAATAAAACCATCTTAATATACCTTAGGTTTATCTTGTTTAAAGGTTTAATACTGAGTGTTTTGGCTACCTAAGACCTCCTATAAAGCCAAACAATATTTCATTAAAATATCTAAATTTTATTTCATATCTAATGGCATCATTATATGGCACTAAAAATAATGAAATTTTGTGTTTTTACATTGAAAGTCAGTTTTGACTATTCTATGAGCTTCAAAAGCCTATTTGAAGATTATTTAGAGCTTTATAAGGCTTGATTTGGCCTCTTGAAGCTCTTTTGTTATTGTCTACTTCTTATTTTGCACAATCCTTCATCCTAAAATGCATTAAAAATGTTTATCTATAGTTTGTTTGAAGTATTTATTAAATGTTATTTTTATTTAATTCTAATATTACATATAGACAAGTGGAGGAACACTTTCCACTTATTATTTTGACTCAAAAATTTCAAAACATTTGATTAATTTTTTAATCAAGTTATAATTAAATTTTTATGTAGGTAATACACACACACACACACACACACACACACACACACACACACACACACACACACACACACACACACACACACACACACACACACACACACACACACACACACACACACCAAAATGGATTAATTATGATTTAAAAACAATATCTTACATGTAATATTTTAGGAATAAGTGTAGTGGAGAGAGTTGTAATTACTTTGCAAAGAACTTGTAAAATTGAGGTCTAAAGTTTAAAACCCTCTAACCCTCTATTTTTTATCAATAGTGGTTCATGATCAAAATTAATTTATTTTTAAAAATAATTAGTTAAAAATCTTTTTTGGTTTGCATGTAATAGTTCATGTTGAAATCCCTTATCTATTTACATTTTTCTACACTTGTTCTAGTTAATTCATTTTCAAAAGTGGTCATGTGACTAGTTGATCTTTGAATTTTTACAAATTATGGATGAATTGAAATGGTCAATTTGTTTATTCAAAACTTCCTATATAGTTTTTGAATCAATATTTAAAAAATAGTGGGTTTTGTGACATTTTGAGACACTTTCTTTAGTTACATTTTTTAATATAATTTTTACAAATTATTTTACATTTAATATAATAATTAATGTTTTTTAATACATTATAAAAAAAAATTATTATCAAATGGTGTATGAAAAGACAAATAAAAAGTTTGTTTTTATATAAGTATAATGTTATTGTGTCATATTTAAAGGGAAGTTGTGGATTCTCCTATTTTTATGTTAGATAAATCCCAAATACTAGATGAGTCTAATTATAAAATTTAGAAAATCCACATCAGAGCTAAGTTTATATCTCAAAAATTATGGGGTATTGTGGTTGGTAATGAGAAAACTC
The DNA here is from genome assembly GCA_037957365.1 of Torreya grandis. Taxonomy (NCBI): domain Eukaryota; kingdom Viridiplantae; phylum Streptophyta; class Pinopsida; order Cupressales; family Taxaceae; genus Torreya; species Torreya grandis. The sequence goes on from JARHVA010002674.1 coordinate 1,184,952, forward strand.
TATCATGTATAAATGTCATGGCTGAGCTTACCAATGTATTTCAATAGAAAGAACATGAATTTATGTCAATTATCTTATAGAGTTTTAATACATATTAGTAATCAAAAGTATCCAAGAGATGCATGGAAACATCTTGAGTCTATATACGAGGACACTCATCTCTATAATATTATTAAACTAATTCTTAAATTAATAATTACATCTATGAAAGGTGATAAAAAAATTATTAATTTTCTTCAAAAAAATATAAAACATTAAATCTAAGTTAGATGGATTTAATTGTAATTTACTTAATGATAAATTATTATATTTCACTATTTATTTAAATATTTATTAAAAAATTCCATTTTATTTTGATTGTTAATTTAAAATACTAATCAAATCAATATATTCATAACCTCACTACCATTTATTCTCTTATTATTCGATAAGATCAAGTGATTTTATATTTTTATTATATAGAGAATGCCACACATGAACTTCTCACACTTAATCATGTTTTTTAAAACAATAAAAACAATAAATTTAACCCTAACACTACTAATAGAAAAAATGGGAATAATAAATCTGGTAATAATAATCATACAGTTAAGATTAATGGGAGTTATAATCTATGTGGTAAATTTGAACATAGAAGAGAAAATTGTTACAAAATAAAACCTTTAAAAATTAAAAATAGAAGAAAATTTATGATAAGTTTGTTTGACTCACCCTCCAAGTTGTGTCTAAATGTGCACTAGGTCGTTGGGTCCATAACGATGATAATATAATCTAATAATAGTGGTATACCCTCGATTGCAAAAAAGGTAATGAATATAAAAATCAAAACCATAATTAGAACAAAATTAGGATCATAATACTAACATTATTGTAAGTTGCCTTATTTGCTTCTAATAAAAATGAATAGTTTTCATATAGTGATGCATTGCATCATATGAATTGTTTGTCAAGTTTTTTTTTTAATCTAGAACTAGAGATATATCTGAAAGGATTTATTTAGGTAATAATTCATTTCTAGAAGATATTAAACAAGCAAAATATAAACATGTTAATGTTGTTATAAATGATGTGTTTCATATTATTAAACTTAATAAAAATAAATTATCTTGTTATTAGCTTATAGATGATAATTTCATATTAACTTTGGTTAAGTAAGATGGTTTATTCAAAATCAATTAGGATTTTTTATTGTTATATAAATTTAACATAATGTTTGATACATGTTTTCTACTTCCTCTACATGTTGAATTTCATCGCATATTAGAAATGAATCCCCATTATGGAAAGAAATATCATGTCATGTTAACTTTATAAGTCTATATGATATGTATCGACATGATCTTGTATTTGGTCTTTCTTCAATTTATTCTTAGCATGAAACTTGTGAGGGTTGCTTACATGGTAAATAGCACACTAAATCTCTTTCACAATAATTATGATGTTAACTCTTCTCATCCTTTAGATTTTATTCATAATGATATTACAGGACCACTAGAAGTTGCATCACTTAAAGGTTATATATATATATATATATATATATACCATCTAAATTGATAGTCTCTAAACCACAATGGTATTTGTTACTAATACTATTTATTTTTATTTTTAAACATTTTTAATTACAATTATATATATATATATATATATATATATATATATTGACCTTATATTATTTTCAAAATCATTCCATTTATGATTATTTTTAATTCATCTGAGCTAGCATTGAAATACATTATGTACCTTTGTTTGAAAATATTATCATTTTTACTTATTGCATTTTATAAGAAGACCATGCTCATTAGGAAAGGATCTTTTGTGTTTTAATTGTTAAGATTAGGGTTCATTTTAAGATACCATATCATAAACCCCCTTAAGTTTATTTAGGCAAATCTGATTCACATCTTTGGTGAATATTATTATTATTATTATTTTTAAATTGCCTTCTTAAGTTTTTTGTATAGTCATCCATCTACATAGTTAAAACATATAGGTTATGGTATAAAATAAAAAAGAATATTAAAAAATTTCCTAAAATTTAATATTATTGCATATTTATATTATTATCAAAGAGATATATCATCTCAAATTAAGTTTGTATGTAAAATTTATGGCCTCTGAAAGTTGGTGCTTAGTTATAGTGCATTATGCTCTCGCATGATGACACCATGTCGCATGATAGAAATATGTCACATGATGATAATATGTCATATTAAAACACTATTTCATGTGATGGCATGAAAAAATTTATATTCCTCTTTAAAATCTATATAATTTCAAAAATAATCATCTCAAATTGATTTCATATGTAAAAGTTATGGCCTCTGAAAGTTTGTGCTCAGTTGCAGTGCATTATGCTATCACACAATGACACTATATCACGTGATGGAAATATGTCACATGATGTAACTATGTCACATGATGGCATGTAAAAATTTATATTATTATTTAAAATCTATATAATTTAAATAAAATCATTTTTGTATACAAAAGTTATGGCCTCTCGAAGTTGTTCAGTTGCATTGTAGCATGCCACCAAGTGACAACATGTTGTTGAGTGACAGCATGCTATCGCATGATAGCATGCTACTAAGTGATAGCATGATACCAAGTGATAGTATGCTATTGAGAAACAACATCATGATGATATTAGGTGACATCACCATGATGTAGTTAGGTGACACCAAATGCCAACTTTTCAAGGCCATAACATTTGTATACAAACTTAGATTGAGATGATTTTTTTTTAAATTATATATCACTTCAATAAAAATTCAAATATGCAATAATATGGATGGTAACCCTTGTGAAAATATTTATTATATATATAAGGTGAATAATATGGATGTTCCCATAATTATTATAAATTATTGATGAGTTGACCCCTAAAAAAATTTACATCCCCAAAATTTAGGTGAATGGGTCCTATGTACTACTCCTAAAAAATTGCCAAATACAATTTACCAAAAAGTGAATATTCATGAATTAATGAATATTTGCCACTAAAATTTACCCTGGTTAAGATGCTTTCATTTGATAAGTTGGGAAAGTTCATTTTAACATGCATAAATGCTTCATTTTATAATTAGATATGTTATGAAATGCAAAGTGTAAATGGATTTTGTATTATTAATTATATCCTCATCATTTAATATCATAAATGTTATGATCTTACATGTTTCAAATTATTTATTTTAATATCATATATGTTTTCTTTGATGATTTCAAATCATTCTAAAATTGACCATATTTGATATATGAGAGGTAACATACCTATATCTTATTTTAGATATTTTATAGATCATAAAAAAATGACAAAATTCATATTAATATTACAAATTTTAAAATATTCAAATTTTTAGAAGAGTTATTTATAATAAGATATTTAGTTTTTGGATAACTTGAATTATTTTATGTGCATCACATGAAATTTAGGGAAGTCCATGTTATCAATATTGGAGACTTACAATAATTAAATGCATATAATGACTATGTGTGCCACTAACTTAGTAATTAAATTAGTGAACTAGTTTGCCTAAAACATGACTTGATTGTTTAAAATGTGTAATATCATATAATAAACATATGTCACCATTTATCTTAATGTATTTAGGTATTATGATGCTAAACATAATGTGATATCATAAATTTACTTCTAGATATGTGTTTAAGTTTGGTATAGGTGTTATCACTTAGAGCATAAAAAACAACCTACTATTAATATCTCTTATAGGTAATTAGATTATAGAAGTGATATGAAATTTTCTAAAGAATTCATGTGATTGTGAAGGTTATTATAATAACTCAATTTGGATGTTTCTCAATGTACCACTCTTCTGTGTGATAACCAAAGTTGTATAGCTCTGGTGAAATATCAAGTGTAGCACCAAAGAAATAAATATATTGAATTTCAAATCTAGTTTATCTGAGGTCAATGATCCATGGTTTTATCCTATAGATATATAAGTGGTAGATATATTTAAAAAACTACTTGGTGCTAACAGTTTTATTAGTTTCATACAATGTTGGCCCTCTCAATGTTTCCATTTATATGGAGTCTGCATGATAATGTCACTTTCTAACAACCATGTGTTTTCTCATTCTTATCTATACTTATTCTCTTTTTAAATAATTATGATAAGTGACCATATGTGGTTTTGGTAAACTTCATAATTTTTGAGATTCTAGTATACTCAATAATTTTAAGCATATTTTGTAAGGGAAGTCCTTATGTTATAAAATGATATAAAATGTTTGGTTGATTATTCATGAGAAACTACAAGATGTAATCTCACAATCATGCTAGCCTAAACTTACTCTATGTAGTTTATGGATTATATTTCCTTTTATTGCAAAAGGTGATATTGGCATGATGAAGATTTTTAAATCTTTCAAATTATACATGCCTCATAAAATAGTTAAAGTTGATTCATAGAGTAAAATTCATTTATTAAGGTGACTATGTCATATATCACCACTTAACATTAGGGGGGAGTTTTAGAACATTAATGCTCAACTACTACTAATAATTTATACTTAACATTTTACAATGGTTAAATAAATAAAATAAATATATTTTATTTATTAATGCAAGGTAATCTCGTGTAAACAAATTAAATATATTTATTACCATTGTTTAGTTCCTTGTAGAGAGGTTGGACCCATTGGTTAAAATGATATACTTCTACAGTATAAAAAGTGTTTTACCCCTTTATAAATATATAAATAGAGACAATAACGAACACTACTAATTTGGAAATAGTGTGAGATATGTGTGATCACTATGAATGTTTTGTGAACTATTTTAATAAAAATTTATAATTTTAAGGAATGTATTGGATACCTAGGTTTATCAATGAATAAATAATCATCATGTTTTTACCTCAGTTGAGGTTTTCCATGTTAAACATCTATGACAAATGTGTGTGCCATTGCTAATTGATTTCACATCTAGATCTATATTGTGTATTATAGATATTTCATGCTTTAATAAATAAAATACTCACTCTTTGGATCTATTTTTTATTTATTTTCTGATCAACTACATGAACATAGTCCAACCAACTAAAAACTTTGAAATATTTGACATATGGCTTACTTTCTTACCATGCTTCATATGGAATCATCATTTCACGTTCACTAGTAGGACTTTGATTAAAAATATATTGTATCAACTGCATCATGGCTAAAAATGAGTTGTATAATCCCTTTATTTATAACATTCTTTGTACAATTTCAACCACTACACACTTCGTCCTTTTAGCGTCACCATTTTATTGAGGGGTGTAGTATGTTGTAATTTTCATTTTGATGTCACTCAAATGAAAATAACTCATAAAACCTTTTGAACAAAATTTACCTCTATATTGAGTCCTGAAGCACTTTATTCTATAACCACTTTCATTCTCTACAAGAGATTTAAAGCTCTTAAATGTATCAAATGCTTGAGTTTTTTTTTTAAAAAAACCCAACACTTTATTGAATAATAATAAATAAATGTAATGAAATATGATTTCTTACCCATATCTTTAGTTTGTGTAGTAAAACAAATAATAGAGTGAACCAATTGAAGTGGATGATAATCCCTCTGTGCACTACTTTTTTGATAGTTTTATCCTACATTTTTTCCTTTGACATGTCCTTGGAAAATTCCTTATGCTCTTCAACATTTCTCAAACCATATAATTATTCTTGTGATATTAGTAACTTAAAAATTTTAAAATTCAAATGTCTATACCTAAGATGTCATAACCCACCCTTATCTTCATATGCCATATTTACAATTTTGTTACTATGATCTACAAAATTCAATTAGAACATCCTATTCTTAGACATAGGTATAATTATAAAAACCTTATTTCCTTGATTCTTGTCATATATTGTTCATTGATTATCATCAAAACCCACCTTATAACTCATTTGGCATAGCTTTCCAACACTCTGCAAATTATGTATTAACTTTAAGTTATAATCAATATCATTAATAAATTTCTTACCTTTTTCAGTTTTCACCTTCATAGTTGATTTTCCCAAAACCTCCAAAGATTTTTCATCACTATGTTCGATATTGGTTTTACAATGTCCATATATTATATACAACAACTCATTAATCTGTGACATGTGATTGGAATAGTTTGAATCTAGATAACAAACTTCTTTAGGATTATTTTCATCTATTTTGTATGAAATGATTAAATTTCATGGAAAAGCATCATCATCCTCATTAAAATAATTAACACTTATACTTTGATTTAATGATTTTAATTTACATTCCCAATCAAAGTGAACATACCTGTGACAAAAATAGTATTTAATATTTCTTTGATCAAATCTACATCTACCCCATTCATCTTATTGTGGAACCATCTCTTTTTAATTTGTATCCTCTTGAATAATTGAAATTCCTATCTATTCCTTATTATTGATTGATTTTGTTATTGTATTTTAACTGTACATGGTTGTTATTTTTACTATTATTGGTACATTCTTTCTTTGTGATCTTTAACTTTGAGGCAAAATACTTCTCATAACTTTCACTTAATGCTTCTCTTAGTCTTGTTTCATGGGATACAAGAGATCCACCCAAGTGATCAAAATCAATAATAGATAAATTTTTATTTTCTTCAATAATGATTATATCATGGTTCCACCTTGGTGTTCGAGACCTTAACACCTTTTTCTCTATAACCTATTTGTTCAATATTTCTCCAAGTCTAGCCATATTGTTAAATATATCATTTAATCTTACATCAAAGTCACCCACACTTTTAACTTCTTGCATCATTAAATCCTTAAATTGTCACTTTAAATTTTGTAACCTAACCAATTTCACTTGTTCACTACCTTGGTAAGAATCTTGTAGAGTCTTTCAGACATCCTTGGTTGTCCTTGCACTTGCAATTCTTAGAAATAAAATCTTATATATAGTTTTTTTAATAAGAAACAAATCTTGTGAGTTCTTATTCTTAAATTCCTTATTGGCTTACCTATCATTATCTTGAATAATGGCCTAATTAGTTAGTTTTTCATAACTAGTTTTTACAACCTCTCATGGTTATTTTTCTCTTAAAAGAATAATAATATTGATGCTCCAATAATCATAGTCATTTCCACTAAATTTTTGAATGGGAATATTTTTAGAGTTTGACATTATCATTTTTTATAAATATATAGAAGAAAAAAATAAACCAAACCTTGCTTTGATACCAATTGAATATTTTTTAATAAATTAAATAAATAATTGTTCAATAAAGATAGAATAACAAGAAACTCAAAGAAAATATATAATACACAAAAATCATAATTTTTTTTTGTATTAAATAGTTTTCTTCTCTAATTTCATCTACTCATTGTCCTTAATAATAATGATTTAATGCAATGTATTTATAAAATTTCATGCAAACATGATTTTCTATATATAAATTCCATATTTATTTAAATAATAAAAATAATAATAAATTTCATGAAAATAAAGTAAACTTATTTTTAACTTTTCAATGGATTTATTATCCTAAAAATATCTTAACTACATATTAAACTAACTATTAGATCACTTTCATTTGTTTATCTATTCTAAACTCAATGCCCAACAACACTTTAACCAACACATATACACCTAATAATTTTGAAGGGCTCTCATTATTTGATAATCTTATCAGTAATCATAGAACCTGATATTGGAACTTTGAAATATATATAATGAAAATAATGTTTGTGCTTAACCTTCAAGGTCATATGTATTTCAAAGGATGGGAAATTAATTTATCTACATGGTGTAAACACAAATTCTGAATTATCTAGTGCCTATGTCTTGTAATCTTAAAAAATATAGATATGAGATATTCCTCATAATTATATACCTTTACCACTACTAAAAATCTTGTTTATACTATCTCTTATGCCTATTTATTATCTCTTAGTCTAGCTAATTTTACTCTAATGAATCAGACCTTTGATTATAATTAAAATGTTATAAACCTTCTTATCTTTTATCTTTGTAATTTCTAGACTTGTGCCTATTTTTCATCTACCTCGACACTTGCATCCCAATAAAATTCTTATATTGATACAAGTGTCATATTCCCACACAAGTGTTCAATACCCTAGTTTCATTTGGTTTTAAAGTGAAACATATCCTTGCAATCAACTTAATTGATTAAATGCAAGACTTTCTCTAAAAGATTGGTATAGATGCATGATCAATCCTCATTCATTATTCACCTAAAACATACTAACAACTCACAAGGTATCTTACTAAAATTATTTAATCAATCATTTAAGTGAGAAAAACTTCCATATTGTCTCATAGTTACATATTAGTCATAGGAACAACATATCTACATATTTTAGGTACTTAAGGAGGAGCTCATGAGTCATATTTTATAAGTTACAAGCTAGGTCAATATTATACTTTCTCTCCACATATTTCACTCTTATGCACACATAATCCAACACAATAGAAGATAAATAAATTGGTTTTAGGCCTTATTATAATTAGTGAATATGTATGTATCACCAACTAACATAGGGGTCTTTTAGGGTATCTTAGCACTGTCAACCCACTAACCCATTTTTTCCAAGGTCACTATGAAGATTAAGTTTTATGGTTTTGATGATTTAACAATAATAATAATTTATGATCCAAATGTGATAATACCAGAGTACAAGTGACAAATAAACCAATAATATCATAGGTGTTCACATCTAGATCTAGTAGGTATTCCATATTAGACACTTACATTCAAGTTAGATAGAAGTGTCAACAAAACTATCCAAGGTTGTTACAAGTGTCTAAGGCCACAAAGGTCAAATTTCAAGAATCAAATAATTAATCCAAAATTTAGATATATTCAATGCCCAACCTATTCCACATCATATCTCAATCCTTATAGTTATCCAACTATATAATCTTGATTTCATTTCATTGCTATATCAATCAATAGTCATACTTACTATTTTTAGCATATTTCAATATTTAAATTTGGAATATTTTTTATCTATGTTTTTTATTGATTGACCTACTATATATATTTGATCACCCTAGTGAACTATGTTATCTCTATCTATTGAACCCTAGATTCTATAATCTATGTTTTAGGATTAATTTTTTTGTGAACCTGACATTTTTTCCCCAAAACTCTAGATGTTGATCTAAGGTTTTTTTTGTTACTAATTTATGATTCTTGATGTCACAAAATTTAAAAATATAAAGATCAAATTTTTTTACTATAAATATGTACAATATGGAGGCATCTATAATCCATTTTGTATTCAATTTATTATTATATTTACATTTTGTTATTAGTATTGCTTAATCAGACCTATCATTTAAATAATTATGCAAATCTATAAATATAATGAGACGTATTTTGAATGAAATAAAAATGTAATCTCTCTTCATAATTCCTTTTATAATATTATATATTTGGTATTTATATTCCAATTCACATTATTTCAACCATTTTTACACCTAGATGTTATTTGAGTAAAAACTATAATCCCATACCCAATATTTTCCCATAGCTTATATTTTATTTCACAATCCATTCTATCACTAATCAAAAAGGTAAAGTTATCCAATCTAATCAAACACTTGTTAATATACATCATGTACCTCCTAAGCCAAAACTTATGATACAATCTAAGGGATATGACCTTGTTGACCAATTGAGCAACATGCATGCTAATATCTCAACCCTCAAACTATAATATGAAGCATTAGATGATACCCAAGTTCTAAGTGATATTGAACCAACATAATTTACATATATTATGCAAGATCTCAAAAATAATGCAAAACTTATTAATTTTGATCCATCATATTTACCATCCAAAGATTTTATTGACCAAAACTTATCGTTGTTCATACAAGGGAATATGTAGAATAAGGGAATCAAATTAATGCTCATTGATAATTGATAAGGACTAAACATTTTTAGATCAAAATTACTAACCACCATGGGTATTAGCACCAACATTCTTCAAAATTCAATTATGCACATAAAAGGTTTTGATTATTCAGATAGGCCTCAAGATAGCCAAATCACATTGGATGTGACATTGGGGCCAAAAATAGTCCCATCCTCTTTTTAGGTATTATCTCAGTCATTACATTATAATTTACTTTTAGGTAGAATATGGATATATACAATGGAAGTCATCCCATTTATTTTACATTTATGTGTAAAGTCCATACATGAAGGGGACCTTATTGGCAATGTTTTCTAATGATGAGACCCTAAAATTTTAAAAAATGGTATATTCTAATATACAAGGTATTCTAAGAGTGGTTTCACCCACACAATACATTCTTCTTGAAAAAATACAAACTTAAGAAATGTATTAGTCAAACAAAATGAATACATTATCATCAAAAATAACTAACACATTAAACATTGAGGTGCTTGGAAGCACTTTAAGATTAATAACCATTACCAAAGGAATAAATAATATTAAAAAAAAAAAGAAAATCAAATGTTTAAATCTATTTTACTGGTTAATATGAAGTAGAACTATCACCATTTTTCATATTATTATGATAGTGATGATGATTCCACCTAAGATATAATAGATGAGAAATTTCAATAAATAAATTTTGACCCACTTGATCATATTTCACATAACCTATTTGAAAATACAAGTCTTGGTACATATAAATAAAATTCACCTTAAGAGGATACAAAACCATATTAAGGTAGAAAAAAAAATTGAAGATGAGCATGTAAATGTTTGTTATTATATACATCCATCTTGGCTTCACACATTGAGTCAACCTTATAGAGGTCAAATGAAAATAAATCATGTAAATAATGTGGAGGTGTATCATAATACTCCAAAATAAACTCTTTAGATCATATCAAACTAAGATACTATGGGTAAAATAATTTCCATGTTACTTTAACATAACATGATATCTTTAACTCCTAATAGGAAAATATTAGGAAGTGAAAATTTTCCTAAAAAAGGATTACCATATTTTAACTATCATTGAATCATTGGTCATCATAAATATTAATGCAAGGAATTGATGAACCAAATTAATAAATATAATAATGAAGGATGCATAAAAACTATGTCAAAAATTAATAAAATACCTAATAATTTTAATATTTTAGAAGAAACCTATCCTTCAAAATGACCATGGCATGGATCCTTAACAATTACTAAAAATATGAATGTGGTTTTGTACTGATTTATCATGGTGGATAAAAATACATTGGAAATATCATGCAGTAGTACCACACAAATGTATATGGGACATAATATCTATGAGTTACAATATTAATCAACTTTTCCATGATATCTTGGATACATTAAACTACACATTGCATGTGGACCAAAGGTAGTAGACTTTTTTATATGTGTAATAGATCAACAACCACATTTTTTTTTTACTTAGACTGGGGGGAAACCGTTGCCGGAAAACCCCCAGGTGCTCACCCAATAAAATTTTTAACGTGACCGGCGACGAGGGGCAAGCAGCAAGCCATCCAGTACCACGGGAGCGGGGGGTCTTGAACATCTGACCGACAGAGCACGATGGAAATACCTAACCATTTGAGCTATTTCCCCCGCCCCAACGACCACATTTGACTTTACATATTGGACAACAATGTTTGAATGATATTGAAGCAATTATTAATAATTAAAATAAATACATTAATTTCCATCATAAAAATTAATAAATTCATATTCCACATGATGGGTATAATAATAGTCATATACTAATAGTTTTTGGTAGCGGGTTACCAACAAATGAATTGAAATTGGAAATAAGATAATATAAGCAATTTTGGCAAAGCAAGCCACCACGTAGTAGCTTAGATCTTGAATTTAAAGACATGTTGGACTAAGTGCTTCCACACCTTAAAAATATTCTAAAAATACTAAATTAAAAAAAAAAATCAAAAATCAAAAGATATTCTTAACATTTACATGTTCTATTGGCTCCTTAGCATCTATGTTGGTGGTTCCATGTTAGTATATGGCATATAAATACATTACCATATACACATGTGATTCAAAGCCATAAAAGTGTGATATATGCATAAATAGATACATAATCCATTCCTATATGGATTTTATTATACTCATGTCATATAGACATTGGAGGCATCTGATTCCTTTATCTTGATATACATAGGTTATAAAATTATATGATCACTTTCCACTATCATGTTTGAGCTTATGTACTTACACATGAATTATTTGTTAGGTTGTGGAGCTAAAAGCTTCATTGATGTAGACATGGAGGAGGTTGCAGGAGAGTTTGTTGTTGTCACAGTCACCGGCGTCGGTCAGGCCAACTGACGTCAACAGTATCAAACAAGAAGGAAACCTACGTCGGTCAGAAGTCGGCCAGTGTCGGCACCCCCCAGGCAAACAGGGACCGACGTCAATCACCTGTGTGGTTTAGACTACGAAAGTTACGGGCAGTTAGCTAATGAACCAAGTGTTTGCATGTCAAGAGCCAAATTTAGACTAAGAGCTGCAGATCTAATTATTGTAATTAGGTGTCTAATTATTGTTTACATGAGATCTATTTAAGAGACTCATTGGTTGTATTGTAAACTTGTGCTAGTGAGTAAGAGAGCAAATAAGCTCCTTCAGAGAGAGGAGAGCAATGGTGTGTTCCTCTTAGTGCAACAGTACCAAGTGTGGGTGCTGGATTGGAGAATCAGTAGGGTTCTTCATGTATGTATGATCTTGGTCATCAGGTGAGCATAGCTACGATAGGAGATCTACATGGTAACTAAGATCATTGATCTACAGGTGTATGTGTGTGCAAGGTCAAGGTTCATAGGTGTGCAAGATCAGAGAGGACAACAACACAACAGGGAGTAGTATCAGGTAGGATCTACTTGAAGTACAGGTGTGTACTCAGAGCAAAGAGGAAGGCAAGGAAGATCCTTCCATAAGTAAGATCAGATTGAGTTGCAGGTTGTTGCAAGTTCAGGGGAGATCTACTTGAAGTATGATTGAGTACTTGTGGAGTGCGTGGAGCACTTGTGGTGTGCGTGGAGTATTGGAGAACTGGCAGTAGTGGATACTGGCTGGTTGGAGGTGAACACCAACTCTGTGTTTGAGTTGTGTTTTGGGACCTAAGAGAGAGAGCTTTGAGGGAAGATTTATTGTTTATGTCCTAGAGGTGTGGGAGCCCTAGAGGTGTGTAAGGAAGAAGAACTGTGGCAGCCTTCTTTGTTGTATTTCCTTCTGAAAGAGTTTTAATACAAGTTGTGTATTGTCTCTCATATTCTGTGTTATTTATAAATTTTAGTTACTTGTGATTCTGGTTAATTCCACATATTAAGTTGCTTGTATTTGGTAATCAATTGTGTGCTTCCAGTTATTTATCCCAACAAGTGGTATCAGAGCTAAGGTTGCAGGGAGCAGGTTTTGTGTTTGGTTACAGGTCACTCTCAAGGGTTTCTGATTGAGTGGGAGTAGAGCAATGGCAGATAAAAGTAAGCTAAGAATGGAGGAGTTGAAAAGCACAGATGGTCACTTACGATCCTATGGAAAGAAAGAGCAGGTAAAAGAATATTGTTGGTTGGTAGCAGATCAGCATGAAGGAATTGAAGATGCAGATGTTGCAGGTGTTGTTGCATAGGATGCTTTGGGAGGTTTCTTGGATAAAGTTGAAACTTGGATAATATATTATGTTGCCTCTTTCCATGCAGCCCCAGGTAGAGGAGCTGGTGAGCCTTGTCAGATTATTGGCAAAGGGGAAGTGAAGCTGAAATTGCAGGCGGCAGCCAACACATGGGTGTTGAAGGAGGTCATGCAGGTCCCAGGTTTGGAGATGTGGCTAATTTATTCAGAAAATTTGGGTGATGAGAGATGCACAAGAACTCTCACAGTGGATGCACTTAAATTAGCTGGTGGTAATAAAATAGGTACTCTTTATCTACTTGTTTATATTAGTGATTCTTCTTCTGTTGCAAAGACGTGGCTTTGTAGGCTTGGTCACATGAGCAAGATGGAGATGCATGTTCTTAAGAGGAAGACTGATATATTTGACAGGCTTAAGAACTAGAAAGCCTTGGTGTTTATGGAGGAGATGGCAGACAGAGACTAGTGGATGGGGCTGGATACTTTTGAGCAGGGCAATTTGGACATGGGTTTTGATTCAAAGGAGCTTGCGGGTAAAAAGTCATCACTCATAGGAAAACATAGGTACCGGTGTCGGTAGGAAAACTGACGTCGGCAACAGGGTAAGACCGACGTCAGTCAGGAGGACCGACGTCAACAATAGGCTAAGACCGACGTCTGCAGGAGGACTGACGTTGGCAAAGGAGACACCGACGTCGGCAGGGTTGGTAGTCAGGACAGGCGTAGGGTTGGATGCAAACTGTGTGGTGATCGAGGTCGGTCACTGTAATGGATTTTGGGTAGACAGCAAGCTGTCAAGGAGTCTCAAATGCCCATATGGAGGACTGAAGGTAATAAGTAAGCCTCAAATTCATTATTCCTCTTCTTTATACTAGTTGTTGAGTGCAGAGCAGGAAGGATCTAGGAAACAATGGGAGCATGGCAGGAATATGATGCAAAACCAAGTGGAGATTTGGTAGGGTTGCCATCAGGTATGAAAGCATAGAGACGAATGGATACCTTAGTTGAATAATAGAGAGAATGGACATGTGAGATGGAAGACCAGGGTATATGGTCTTGAGGAAGCTGCAGGACAGTGGTACAGGTTTTGACAGGTGGATGACAAAACATGACTTTAGTCAATGTCAGGGTAACTACTGTGGTTTGTCTTACCAGGGGGATGATGGTCATGACATTATCCTATTACTGTATGTGGATGGTATGTTTGCTAGTAGGGTTGTACATACAAGGTTTTGCTGAGCTAAGGGTAAGATTAGTTCAGTGGTTTGCTATGAAGAATTTGGAGCAGTGAAATTCTTTGGCATAAGAGACATGGAGATCACAGGTTGATTTTGTCTCCAGTGGGAGCTGATGTGAATCAGGTGTTGGTGAGATTTAGGATGCAGAGACGGAGCACACTAAGGGCTAGACAGTTTAGTGTCTGAAATTACATGAGGTCTGGTATAGACCTGAGTTTGCCCAAGCAGTGGGTGTTGTCAGAGAGTTAGGAGCCAATTCGGGGAAGTGGATTCTTAGGTATGTGAGAGGGACCGACAGCAGGGATTCATGCTATTCAGGGTCAGGACTTCACTACATGGGTTTATAGGTTTGAATGTGGTAGGGTACTTGGATGACAGGAGGTACACCACAGGTTGTGTGGTGGGTTGTCTTCAAGATTGATCTTAAATAGGGATACAAGCTAGGAAATAGATTAGATGGGGTACAGGTACAGTGCAGTTGTTTATCTCTAAGTGGGAGATTGTTAGGTTGTGGAGCTAAAAGCTTCACTGATGCAGACATGGAAGAGGTTGTAGGAGAGTTTGCTATTTTCATAGTCATCGGTGTCGGTCAGGCCAACCGACGTCGGCAGTATCAAACAAGAAGGCAACCAACATCGGTCAGAAGTTGGCCAGTGTTGGCACCCCCCAGGCAGACAGGGACCGACGTCGGTCACCTGTGTGGTTCAGACTATGAAAGTTACGGGTAGTTAGCTAATGAACCAAGTGTTTGCATGTCAAGAGCCAAATTTAGACTAAGAGCTGCAGATCTAATTATTGTAATTAGGTGTCTAATTATTGTTTGCATGAGATCTATTTAAGAGACTCATTGGTTGTATTGTAAACTTGTGCTAGAGAGTAAGAGAGTAAATAAACTCATTCAGAGAGAGGAGAGCAATGGTGTGTTCCTCCTAGTGCAACAATACCAAGTGTGGGTGCTGGATTGGAGAATCAACAGGGTTCTTCATGTATGTATGATCTTGGTCATTAGGTGAGCATGGCTACGATAGGAGATCTACATGGTAAGTAAGATCATTGATCTGCAGGTGTATGTGTGTGCAAGGTCAAGGTTCATAGGTGTGCAGAACCAGATTGATTTGTAGGTGTGCAAGATCAGAGAGGATAGTAACACAACAGGGAGCAGTATCAGGTAGGATCTACTTGGAGTACAGGTGTGTACTCAGAGCAAAGAGGAAGGCCAGGAAGATCCTTCCATAAGTAAGATCAGATTGAGTTGCAGGTTGTTGTAGGTTCAGAGGAGATCTACTTGAAGTATGATTGAGTACTTTTGGAGTGCGTGGAGAACTTGTGGTGTGCGTGGAGCACTAGAGAACTGGCAGTAGTGGATACTGGCTGGTTGGAGGTGAACACCAACTCTGTGTTTGAGTTGTGTGTTGGGACCTAAGAGAGAGAGCTTTGAGGGAATATTTACTATTTATGTCCTAGAGGTGTGGGAGCCCTAGAGGTGTGTAAGGAAGAAGAACCGTGGCAGCCTTCTTTGTTGTATTTCCTTCTGAAAGAGTTTTAATACAAGTTGTGTATTGTCTCTCATATTTTGTGTTATTTCTGAATTCTAGTTACTTTTGATTCTAGTTAATTCCGCATATTAAGTTTCTTGTATTTGGTAATCAATTGTGTGCTTCCGTTATATTTATCCCAACATTATTCATGCTTATATATTTCACAATGTAATTTATATGTCATATACTTGACATTTTTTTCTAACACAAATGTTTAGTGGCTAGTATACTCTATTTATGTTGGTTGCTTATGATTCTCCTTTATGCACTTCATTGAGTCTCTTGCCTTATTTCTTATGGTCTTGTATGTTTGAGAATTTGAATATACTCTTTTTTTTAGCCCCTGTTCTTTTATTTTTTTAATTTGAAATTTGAATATGTAATTTCCTACTGTATGTACATTTTAATTTCATTCATTGATTTTTGTACATTTGACTAATCATGACTCTTCAATTGTGCATCATTCAAACATGCACATTATTTGACGTCTCCTTAGACCATTGCCTTTTGATTTTATTTTGAGTTCCTTTGTGTGTGTGATTGATTGGTTATTGATATTTTAATATATATATATATATATATATATATATATATATATATATATATATATATATATATAGCCATGATTTATATCATGCATCTTAGTACTTAATGTGATCACATTCTATGTTATTCAATCATATATCTACATAGACATGTCCATTTTATATACCACATGGTTCATAAATAGATTATATGGCTATATTATCTATTTGAGGCAACATAAATATAAATTTATACTTTAAATAATGTAATATGGGTGTAATATTAGTGGGTAAAAATCATAGAGACATGGTTTCCACATATTTCATAGTTGATAGATTCATATATATAGTAGGGTCATGTTATGAAAACATGATCTCCAAAATTATCACAATTTTTGATATTCAGTGGAGCATGTTTAAGAAACATGTCCTTTGCACTCATACCATCTCTCTATTTTATATTTTAGTTGGGGCATGTTTTTTAAACATGTTCTCCACACTTACATAGTTATAAATTGGCAAAATTACATAGTTATATGATTCAAATAGACATTTATGACAAAATTACATACACTAAAACCATTTTTATAACCAAATTTCAAAATGAAAAATATATAAGGTGAATATGTGATGAAAATATCACCTAAATTTTAAAATCAAAATCAATATTAGATTTTAAAATACATCTAGTAACTTTAGCACATTAGGATAGATTGTTTTGAACTATTATTAATCCGATCTATTGTACTAGTTAGTTCAGTTTTGGTGGTTAAGGTGATTAAATAACTCAATATTTAAAATTTGATAGTTTTAATTTGATTATATCATCCAAAATCACTATATTTATAGTATGGTTGACTTGGATAAAGTGACATTCACTAAGTTATAAGTGTCATTAGATTGTACAATTAAGTTAATCTCAACTATCAGGTGGTAATTCACCTTTTTTTCTA
Organism: Torreya grandis; assembly: GCA_037957365.1. Classification (NCBI taxonomy): domain Eukaryota; kingdom Viridiplantae; phylum Streptophyta; class Pinopsida; order Cupressales; family Taxaceae; genus Torreya; species Torreya grandis. Next base: position 1,202,813 of record JARHVA010002674.1, read on the forward strand.
AGATTCAAGGAAATCTTATCCTTTAACCTCTATATCTATATTCACTTCAATATTTTTTTCCTAATCTCATTTTAAATGGTTCATAATGATACATATTTTCAAATCAAGTTGCCAAAATGTAAGATGGGTACATCAATACACAGGTGCATTCCTAAACCTTTCTCTTTATATTTCAATCATTTCAATGATTTTTATTTCAGATTATATGTAATAGTTATTTATTATAATTTATTATTCATTATAACATGTTATTGGTTGAAATTTATTCACCAATGAATCACTAAAGTTGGGCTCACATAGAGGTGAGATGTGTTATACACACCCATGTATGCATTTATTTTTCTTTAAACTAGAAATTTCATTACTATATAGGGAATGGTATTTAGAAATACAATATAAATTATTTATCACCTTATTCTTGTACACTTGTGAAATACAGATCTTGGTCATTCCTCTTAGTTATATAAATCTTCCATTTCCAATAGGCTAGCATCCACTATCTCTTGTTCTTATTGATTATCTCTTAGTTTGAACTAAATTATTATGATGACTTGAATCTTATATTATACTCATAATTATATAAACTTTATTATCTTATGTCTCTTCAAGTTATAAACCTATGCATTTATTCTAATTACCTAGACACTTGCATCTCAGTTAGATGCCTACATTGATGCAAGTGTCACATTCTAACACAAATTTCTAACACCCTAAAGTCATCTAATTTTAATATGAAACATATTTGTATGGTCATCCTAAGTTATTTAATGTGAGATATTATCCAAGATTATTGGTATATATGCATGGTCAATCCTCATTCATTCTTCACCTAGCACATACGTAACAATTCACAAGTCAACTTACTTAAATTATTCACTCAAGCATTCGAGTGATAAAATATTCCATATTATCTCATATTTCCATATCATTCATAGGGAAATCACATCTATAGGTCTGAGGTACTAAAAGAGAATCCCATGAATCATATTTTCTAAGTTACAATCTAGGTCATTCTTATAATTGATTTGCACATGCTTAACCCTTGTGCACACATAATATAACACATTAGGGGATAACTACATAAGTTTGACCCCCTATTAAGATCAGTAGATATGTAGTCAACCCCCACTCATTTTGGGTTCTTTGGGGTTATCTAGACAAATTGAGACCACTAACCCATTCCTCCCAATGTCTCTTTGATGATGATGAAATAAAGTTTTGATGATTTGGTAACAATGAAAAACTATGATCCATATATGAGCACACAAGAGTGAAGGAGACAAAAAATCCATAATATTTTAGGTGGTTACATCCATATCTAATAGCCATTCTATATAGGACACATACATCCAGGTTAGAAAGAAGAATCAACATAGTCATTCTAGGTGTGTGCAAGTGTCTGAGAAAATAGAGATTAAATTTATAGAATATAATGAGTGATCCATAATCCAGGTCTACAACATTTCCATCATCTTCCATATCAGATCTAAATCTTCATAATAATCCACTTAAGTAATATTGTTTTGATTTCATTTTTGTATCAATCATAAGTTGTACTTACTATATTTAGAATATCTCAAGATTTAAATTGAGAATACAATTTATCTATGTTTGAAATTAATTTATTTACTATAGATATAGTTTATCACACTTGTGTCATAGGATATCTCTATCCTTTTAAACCTAAATTCATTAATCTATATTTTAGGTTAAACACATGGGCGGAAAATAATTTTAGATTTAAAAACTACCACAAGCTCAAATAAATGATTAAAATAGGCTATCCAAAATAAATAAATTACAAACTATTGAAAGCATTGATTAAAACACAAGAGGGGGAGTTGTTAATGTTGAAAGGGAATAAGTAGGTAAATAATTCCTCTCTATCACATTTAATGAAAATTAAAATACTAAAATCCTAGGGAAATTTTTTCGAATTAACTTATTTATTTTTAAATTAGATGCTATAGGTGACAATCAGTGATCTTAAAAAGAATATTATTTTCATATTGATTTTAGCACTTGACATATCTCAAATGCAAATCATATTTATGAATGAAATGTAGGAAGAGATTATAAATACATAGCATGGCTCTAAATTAGAATGGGTTTGAGCTCCAGTAGGAACTGCTTAAAATTAAATAGGGATTTCATATTTCAAGCATCTAATTAAAGTTGTGTGATGGGTAGTTATTTAATATCTAAAGTTGATTGATCAATCAAAAATTAAAATATGTTTGAGGAATAAAATTTTAAATTTTGAAATGCCTATACATGTGAGCTTATCTCATTTAGCCATATGTGTACTATAGATGTGATTTCCATGGTCACAATGATGGGACTAGAAGCATAAATGCCTATAAATAACAATCATTTTTCATAGAACAAACATAACACAAGTCTCCAAAGTGGCCTTTCATGGTAAAGGATATTGAAGAACTAGATAAAATGAATATTATATCTCACATTTACTTTCTATTTAGACATTTTAAGGTAATTCAAATCATGTTACACTCATTTAACATATTGTTAATAAATATAATGACAAGCTCAAAAAATAATTATGTTTTTATTTTACTTGACATTTATAAAAATTTGAGCCTATCCCAAATCATATAGTGGTGATCCTAAGAATATTTCATATTTTAATAGCAATTTAAGCCATTAGAGTTTTCAAAAGGAAAGAAACTGCATGATCAAGATAGTTTATATTAGCAGTGGACACTTTCTAATGATATTAACAATATAAAAGAAGAAGTCATGTTGCATTGAAATAAAATTGATGGATCAAATGGTTATCATTGTCTTTTCCTATAGTGAAAAGAGTCTGGTAGTACCTTAATTATTTTTTGTATCTATTAGTATCTATGAAAAAAGAGGTGGATAAAAAATTAGACTCTCTTTGTAGGCTGATACTAGGTCTTTTGTCAATTTCCTATCCAGAAGGAATAATATATTAAAGATGATGGAAATTTTTGGGGAAAGGAATGAGATATTATAAAAGAGAGGGAAAGAGTTAGTGTACCTATTAACTATCACTATTATTATTTTTATATACTCATGGATAAAATTAAAAATTGAGATAGGAAATAGGTATTCAAATAAATTTAAAAGGGAATATCCACAAGAACTATTGATAAATTTTCCCAAGATATATCTATCCAAAAGATATATTGATAATTTTAATTAGGAGATATGTTTCTCAAAAGTATATTACCAAATGCATTTATGAACCCACAAATATTTATTTGAACATACACATATCTATATGTGTTTTTGGGATCTCCTTTACTGGATTAGAAGTATTGGAAATAAACATGCTCTAATATCTATTAGTTTGAGAGTATAATAAAAATAGGGGAGTTTTTATTTACCCAAATAGGTTTGTATATATAAAAATAAAACTATTTCAAAGAGAATAAATAGGTTATATTTTGTATTCTGCTATTGATTATCCTTTTTTACTGTTGATATCATTTTTATCCTTGCTCAAATTATTGTTTCCATCAATCACATTTTATTATGTTTTATCTTTCTATTATGATCTATTATTTTATATATTCCTTCTAATCAATGTTTCCCTTTCACTCTTTGATAATTATACATTCAAACTCAAAAAATTTGAAGTATTAAGCATATTATTATCCTCTTATTAATTATCACTTAATGGTGTTACATGTTTTCAAATGGTTGAGAATTATTAGATCTTAATAAAATTCAAACTGACAAAGTTAGTAATATTTCTGATATGTAGATGGTAAAGATTAATATTTCAAAACTCCTTATTAATATTGAAATTACTACCATGTTGTACTAAACCTTTCTCCACATCATAGAGACTTATGAACTTTTGTGAAAACATTTGGAAGCTACCTTTATGACTCTTTAGATGCTTATGTCACTATAAAGCTACGTGTATAACTACAGAGATCTCAAGACTTATTTTTTAACTATCTTTAGAGCTTCTTGTGTGATTCTATAACTACTTTTAGACACCATAGCTAACCTTATATAGGATTTATATCTCTCTAGAGATATTTATGAACTATCTCTACAACTACCTATATCACTCTAGACCTACTTGGTATGGAATCCAGCGATAGTTTTGTGACTCTGGAGCCAGTTGTGTGACTTTAAATCTGATTTTATATGGACTCCAGAGCTTTTATTACTAAATTTATGACACCCAAAATATCTCTTAGGAAATTTAAACATTATTTTGATAATGCCTTAGTGAAAATTTTAGTGATTTGTTTGTCTGAATTGTAAAAATTAAGTTCTCTCTATTTTCCACTAGATCTATTATGAAATTATACTCCATTGCTATGTGCTTAGTCCTACCATGTAAAATAGCATTAATTGATACAGATATGAAATATAAGTTATCATAAAATAATATTATTGCTCATTTTTTCTCCCCATAAAAAATATGATAAGATTCATCTTATCCAAATGTCTTGTAGTTATTGAATTTGCTACTATGTACTTAGTTATAGCTATGGAGAGTGACACAATTTGTTACTTATTTGAATCCTAAGAAAGGAATCTGGACCCAAAATTCAAGACATATTATGATGTTATATTTTATGACTAACTTCCAAGTCACTATTTGTATATCAATCCAACTGAAAATAATTTTTAGTAGTATAAAAACTTCCATGGCTTCTTATTCCATTAACATATCTCATGATCATTTTCATTACTTTCTAGTTTGTCCCTTTGGGAGATTTCATAAACCTAGAGATCAAATTAATTGCATATATAATATCAAGTTTAATTGGTGTCCCTTATATTTATTTGGGTGAATCTTATTTGTACCCTTGGACAATATTAAAATTTCAAAAAAAAATTGCCTTCTTAAGTTTTTCGTACAATCGTTTGTCTACATAATTAAAACATATAGTTTATGGGATAAATTAAAAAATAATATAAAAAAATTATAAACTTTAATATTATTGCATATTTGGATTCCTCTCAAAGATATATGTAATTTAAAAAATAATAATCTCAAACTAAGTCTATATGCAAAAGTTATGGCCTCGGGACGTTGGTTCTTAGTTGCAATGCATTATGTTATTGTGTGATGACATTATGTCACGCAAAGACAATATATCACATGATGTAACTATGTCACATGATGACATGCCAAAATTTATATTTATATTTAAAATATATAAAATTTCAAAAAAAAATCATCTCAGGTTGATTTTGTATGAAAAAGTTATGGCCTTAAAAAGTTGGTGTTCAGTTACACTATATTATGCTTCACATGATGGCACTATATCGTACAATGGAAATAAGTCACATGATGGCACTATGTCACATGATGGTATGCCAAAATTTATATTCCTCTTTAAAATATATACAATTTCAAAATAAAAATTGTCTCAAATTGATTCCGTATACAAAAGTTATGGCCTCTAGAAGTTGTTTAGTTGCATCATAACATGTCATCAAGTGACATCATGTTTCCAAAAGATAGCAAGCTATCAAGCAACAACATGCTGCCAAGTGATAGCATGATACCTAGTAGTATCATTCTAATAGGTCATAACATTTTGTTGAGGGATAACATCATGATGCTATCGGGTGATAGCACCATGATGCAATCGGGTGACATCAATTGCCAACTTTCCAAGGCCATAACTTTTGTATACGGACTCATATTGAGATGACTTTTTTTTTTAAATTGTATATCTCTTTGAGATAAATTCAAATATGTAATAATATATATGATAACCCCTATGAAAATATGTACTATATATATAATGTGAATCATATGGATGCTCCCATAGTTATTATAAATGACTGGTGAGCTGACCCCTAAAAAAATTTACATCCCAAAAATTTAGGCGAATGGGTCATATGTACCACTCCAAAAAAATTTCCAAATACAATTTACCAAAAAGTGAATATTCATGAATTAAATAATATTCACCACTAAAATTTACCCTAGTTCTTGTATAATGTTGGATCCACATTTTTGTTGAAATTTTCTTTATGTAATTTAAAACTTGTATCTACTAGTATTGATGTTGGTTTGTTTTAAATCATTCTAAATCTCTTAGAAATTTATGTTTCATACTCTAGTTGAGATAAAAAACAATACCACCATCCATATGTTTTAACTCAATACCAAGAAAATATTTTAGTATCCCTAAATTAGTCATCTTGAACTCTTTTATTTTTTATTTAACCTCTTATATGAATTAATATTTTTTCCTATAAAGATTAAATCATCCACATATAAAAAATAATTATAATTTACAATTCATTTCCTACCTTGATGTAGAGATGCATTTCACTATTGATTGTGATAAATCCATTTCTCAACAAATATGAGTCTATTTGGTTATACAATGGCTTTCGTACATGTTTGAGCCCTTAAAATGTCTTCTCCATATTTTAAACATTGTTCTCTTGTTCTATAATTTCATAACCATGTTAGACGTATCACATGTGCTTATTATTTTAACACTCCATTCAAGAAGTCTAATCTTACCTCCATTTGATGCACCTTACGCTTAAGTTGGGATGTTATTTTTACTATAGTTCTCATCACTTCTATCCTTTCTATGGGAGTAAATGCTTCATTATAATCTTGTCTAGGTCATTTTTTGTAGCCTTTGAAAACTAATATTATCTTGTGTCTGTCAATATTTACTTGTAGTGTGGTTGTAGCTTTCTAGACCCACTTAACACCTATGACCTCCTTTCCTATTGAAAGACTAATGAACTCTCATGTTTGATTTGTTTAAATTCCATGAATTTCATCATCAATTTATTCACATAACTTTTTCTTTAATTACTTATTAAAATTAAACAATATCATATCATATAAATAATGTAAAACTAATAGTTTCATCCTCATGATCTTCAAACCTTGATTCCTCATATATTTCTTGCATGCTTTTTATTCTACCTTATTGTTGGCTTGTGTTAGAAGATGATGAGATTATATCTCAATATGCACATTACTTGGGTAAAATGGATATACTTCCTTTGACCATAACATGAACCTTATCAATGTTTCTCATTTTAGCTTTTGATTTTTTATAATTCATTTATGTTGTAAACATTTATCTATTTTGACTCATGTGGCTGTTTTAGACACTATATAAATACATTATTTCATTATTTTTTTACTCATTTATATTGGAGGTTATAAATTAATTTCCACCCATTTCATTTTAATAATTTTTTTTCTTTATTTACTTTAGAAATTTTTGCATTTTATCTATTCATATCATCTTATTTATTCTCATATTCACTTGCATAATGTCCATATTTTTTCAGAATAATATATTTAGGCATTAGATTTGTCATAATTTTGTGAAGAATAATATATAGAAGTGTTTTTACTCCTTCCTCTTCCTTGTGATTGTGAACGGTTTTGATTTTCTCATTCTTGGATGTTATTAAATCTACCTCTTCATCTCTTGTTGTATACTCTCTTTCTGTCTCTCACATTTATATTACATTTGTATGATTGTTCATGATAATATTTAGGTGGCTTATCAATCCTTTATACATGGGTTTGAGATGAATCTTTCATATCATAAAATGTCATTTGTTTTAAGTCCTTATAATCTTCTATCACTACCACAATAAAATCAATCTAATTGGAAGACTCTTTAGGACCTTATCTATTATCTTATGGTCCTCAATAACATCTCAATTGGTCTTGATATGATTGACTATGCTCACAATTATGGTAAATAAGTCATTAATTAAATTATTCTCACTCGTTTATAGGATCCAAAAATCTATCCTCAATATTTATATCCTAACCAGCTTCACTTTATCACTACATTAATATGCATTCTAAAAAATGCCCCATGCTTGCTTGTAATTTTTAATTATTGCTATCCTTGGGAATATAAAATCACTTGATGAAATTTAAATTTATCTCAATGCCATCACATCCTTAATTGTATTCTCCTTTATCATGTTCCTTTATGCTTGTGTGAGAGTATTAAATGTAACCTAGTCTATTACTTCTATGTATCCACTTTCAATAAGGTCTCATAGCTCATGATATAAAAACACATTCTTCTATTTAATATAGGAAATGTCATAATTATTTCCATCACATTTTTTGGGTTATTTCCATATTTTTATACTAACGGAATCAATGACATAATAGTGTTAAATGATTAATGTTATGATAAAAAATTGTTGGAAAATAAATAGGATCTAGTAGCTATTAGTTGGAGAGTATAATCAAAATAGGAAAGTTTTTATTTACCCAAATATAATTGTATGTCCAGTAAAAAAATTGTTGTAAAGATAGGAAACACACACATTAATACATACATATATTATGTATGTATTTATGTGTATATGTGTGTGTACACATGTGTGTTTCCTATATTTATAATAGTTTTTTATTGGACATATAATTGTCTTTGGGTAAACACAACCTTCCCTATTTTGATTACACTGTAAAACTAATAGATATTAAATCCTATTTATTTACAACAAATTTTTATCAAAACCTAGACACACACACACACACACACACACACACACACACACACACACACACACACACACACACACACACACACACACACACACACACACACACACACACACACACACACACACACACACACACACACACACACACACACACACACACACACACACACACACACACACACACACACACACACACACACACACACACACACACACACACACACACACACACACACACACACACACACACACACACAGTGTGTGTGTGTGTGGATTACAAAGTTGTGCTAAAAAAATTCCCTATCTATTTTAATTTTTTCTACTACAAGTTGTTTTTCTTCTATAACTCCTATGTCACACTATTTTATATTATATTATGCATATTCTATTTACCTCTTGATTGCTCTTTTATTCTCCTTTTTTATTTTTTTTGTTATTTTTTTCTAACTACTAATACAATGTCTTATCTTCACTCAAACTAGTGATGTCCTCATTCACCATATACAAGGAAATTTTTATTAGCAAATTTTCATTAATTCATGAATATTTTGATTTTATGAATCCAATTTTGGTGATTTGGTGGGTTCAACAACATTGAGAATTTGCCTTTATTTTACAATAAAATTCACGTTTTTGGTTTGTATTTCCCCATGTTGAAAATAAATTGCCATATATATTGGAATTTTATGTGTACTAATAAAATATGTGCCACTCTATCCCAATAAATTCACAACTATTTATTGGTACCATCTGCATATGATGGATACTGTATGCATATGCCAATGACCATATGCCAAATAGAGTGGTAGGCTAAAGTTATCATAACATATGAGGATAAAAAGTGCAAAGTAATTAGATCTTTGATTAGATGAGCTCTATATTTCATCTTCAAACATAACTCTAAAACTTTTAATTTCACAAAAGTAAAAGAAAGATTGGTAAGAGAATTTAAGATGAAAAATGTGCAATTATGATAATTAAATATTTAAAGGATCCACCAAAAATGGGAGAATCAGTATGGGACTAATTTCATGTTCTCATATGTCATGAATAGGTTTAACTTATACTTCTAGAACATAGACAACTAAGGTTGCTTGATTTGTGGAAAGCCTATGAACTAAGCTTAGGTTTTCCATTCTACAAGCCCAATTCACTAATAAATATAATACAAGATCCATTAAAATATAGGTAAAACAAATATAATATTATAGAGAGTGTCCTCATTTTTATTAAAAAATGTATGCCAAGATAGATGTTGTCTTATGTAGGATGGAGGAACTGCAAGAAATAAATAGATCTATAGTGGTAGTATGGTTCATTGAGTATGAGAAAGAGGGACATTATAGGAATGAATGTCCAAAGATCAAAACATAATCCTAAAAAAAAAATTCATGCAAAAGGAAATTTCATTACGAAGTGTCATATATTGGAGTAACACATACAACCTTTTAGTGTGTTCTAAAACTTTTACAAGTCACACAACCATGATGAGAAAAACTATTAACCTATGTAAGAGTTAAAGGAATATATTACCTAAAATGTCTTCATAGTATCCACACAATAGTTTCTAGCTATGAAATTGAGTGTGTTGAGTCCAAATGTTGAAATGGAAATGTAATGTGGTTACCATAAAATTAGATGAGTATAACTAAAATTTGGATTGTATGCATCTGATGAAAGTACAAACTAACACCATTAACCCAAGGAAGTGGAAAGTGGTGCACATTAAAAAACCAAGTCCTCACATATGTACATCCATCATATACTAACAACAAAGATAGAATCAAGTTGATGAAGATCATGTTTGTGTGTGAAAAATGTCAAAATATAAAGATCAAGGAAAATAAGACTACACGAATCTAGAAACCATAACAAATATCATGGGGATAAATGATTGAAGTTATCACTAACAATTGATATTAATAGATAGTTGATAAGAGACAGAGATCTGTAGGGTATATGATCTTAAGAAAACTAGATAAATAACTATAAAGTGGACAATTAACATAATAACTACTAACTAGTGGTAGTTGATCTACCAAGTGACACACATGACTCTTAGAAGTCTATAAAAAGTAGGCACTTGATAAGGATAATGATTTACTAATCTTGAAGAGAATTTTTTTTGGACTTCATTTATAATACCATATAAAATAGAGTAATAAAATAAGGTAGTGATAGCATTTGGCATTGTAAGCACCTTGAGCACACTGTAATGTGTTAACCTCTATAATATTGATCTAATAGTAATAAATAATGTGATTGACTTTATAACTATTGTCTCTATAGGTGAGTGATAAACATTACTATTTATACAACTATCTGAATGACTTGGGATTCTATTTTATGGTTCATGGACATGTTTATTTATTACTATAATATCAAGTGTAGTTCACGCACCAATGTGCATGAGTAAATGCACACATGGAAAATATCTTAACACCAATGGATGTAACTACCAATAATCTACCCATATTTCCCTCTTTGTGTTTAAAATGAATGTGCAATTTTACCATATGTGATATTCTAATTTGAAAAGGTTAATTATTTATATCCTAGAGGATGTGCATGTTATCAATGCATAATTGGGTACAACTAGACCAACATTTTGGTTCCATTACCTTGATTGGTAAAATTTCATTTCTATAATGGTTAATAGAGGTGAAAAATATAACTTACCAATGGTCATCTAAAGTTATCACATGTGAGAAAAATGTGGAGGGTAGGAGGTGGAATAGGTAGCTAGGGATGCTTTAGTATGGAAAGACCAAGTGAGTGTGAGCTCAATAGGCATAAATATGATGAGAATCAGTTGAGGGTTAAATCTGATAAGGATCTTAGGAAAAATAGATTTTTTGAATTTGTAAATGTTGTGAAGATATATGAAAATTTGGAATGGCATGAGGAAGACTCTTTCTTAGAGGATTTTCACTCCAATGAGGAAGAGTTGAGAACTAGTGAGAAAGCTGATGTATCCTAGGAAAAAGATGAGTGGGAAGATACATTTGAAATAATGAATAGTTACCCTCTATATGAATTATAGACTCATACATTATACTCAAAATTAGAATAATTATTTCAATACATTATAGATCTAGGAAATATAGGAGGATTCATCACCCACAAAGAGGAAAGAAGTCTGCTACAGATGGTAATATCATACCCACCACTTGAACTTTTAGTCACTTTGCCAAAACCACTTATGTGTCTAATGTAGTATGGTATGCTAGTAATGGGATGTGATATTACCGTTCATATGGGTGGTTCAACTCATATTGGAGTGGTAGGAGCTAAAGGACCATTGTTATCCCAAGAAATGCTCCAAAAAGCTAGAGGAATCATGGTACAGCCCCTTGGAATATCAAGTGGAGGTGTATCACTAATGAGAGGAAGCCATATATTGGGTATGCCTTAAATAAGTGATCTAATAATCTAAGATCCATAGGTACTAGTGGCACATGTTTTTAATCCCATACCTATTATTGAATATCCTTGAGCTTATAGGACTATCATGGGGTTGATAAAACCATCAAGCATATCCAAAACTGTGAGATAATATAGTGTGAAAAAAGGAGTTATATTTCCATATTACAAGGCAAATCATTTTTCCACAACCATTTTAGATCATGCACATATATAGTATAGGAATCTATACCCAACCAATCAATTATGGACTATGATCTCTTGAAACAAACATTATTAAAGGAGTTTGGCATCCCTAAATTTGAGAAATAGAGCATTGATGTGCCTAAGGAAATCAATTAGGAATTGATAGAGAATGTCCAATGATATTATGCTTGGTTTACAACCCTATTATCCAAGTGGTCTTAAAAGATCCATGTAGTGCAAAATTCCCATTTTTGGTCAAAGGGTTTCTCATGTTATTTGTGTGCCCTCCCTATGAATACATTTTTTGAGCTAAGGGAATCAATAAAGGCCACACTTATCGATGAGGCAGTTGAGTGTGTAGACATGGGAGTTAGGCCATTCATATAGGCATAAATTTAATTAATGGTGTCATAGTTGTAGAATCTTAAACTAATAACATGCATGATACTAGAAGTGGACTTTGGTGCATGGGTTGTAAGGTGGATAACCATAAAAAGAATAATTTTCAAGGAGTAATGTGCATGAATTATTAACATCATGTGATACTTTAAATTAGGGACATGATGTGTGAAACTACCCTTAAATTATATATCACACAAACCATAAAATGGTCTCACTAGATTTCAAGATATACAACACCTCCACTCATAATGCCAAGTATTATTGGGTGAATAGGTCAATATAATGCCATACAATTAGGGGCCACCTAGTCAATGTAATGGTGGTAATAGACAATAGTGAGGGTACCAAGGTTATGCTAGATGACATGGAGGTGAAAGGTTTTCCCTAAGAGTATTTTTATAGGTGTGGTTCATCATAGCACTCCAAGCATGACTGCCCCCAATATCATAATTATGGATACTAATATAGAGATAATAAGGTTGAGGAACATATATAATTGTATTCAAATATTTTACATAAGGGAAATCTTGAAAAGGGGGAAATTATGATAAGGTGTGCATAAAACTTAAACCAATGGGTCTCAAAGGCATAAAAGAAGAAGAATGTTGGATAAAGGCACAAGTGGTGATGCTAATATATAATATTAAAGTGCTAGAGGAAAAGGATGTGCACATAAAACCCCCTATGGCACCTTATCTATATGTCTTTTGCCAATAAAAGGTGTTTCATGAATCTGAGGATGTGATCTAGAACCTTTAGGGAGAGCTTCAAATTTTTTGAAAGATAGAGGAAAAAACATTGAGATAACTTCAAATACATGAATATAGGTTATTAACCTAGCTAATGTGTTGGATTTCCTATAATGTAAATGAATTTTTCTCAAGCTCAAAAACCTTTTGGATTATCATGAATAAAATAATTTTTATGATACACCTATTCCCGACCTAGCCTAACGCTGTGAGGGGAAGTGACCCAAAAAAAGGATACGATTAAAAACTAATTGTGAATGTGAATATTAATGGGTGGTTGATATATGATATCATGATGGACATATGCACTAAGGTGAATATCCTCACCATGGATGCTTATAAAAAAAGTGTAGCCCCATGTTCCTTGCCTCATATATTGTTCATGGAAATAAACACCAATGCACAACCCATGTGGGTTCTACATAATGTTGACATTGAGATATTAGATGTTATTTTATGTTGATACTTTGAGGTGATGGATATTTATGAAGCTAAAAATTACCCCAAATCACTTTAAATGCCTTGGTGTTATGCCAACATTGTAAGTGTGTGTTTTAAACATCAATACATGATCTTTTATAATTAAAGTAAATGCATGATTATTCAACTAAGATAGACCAAGGCCACCCATATGTTGAAAGTGTTGATATAGTAGATGAACTCAAAAAAAATTGTAACATCACATCATAGTGTAGGGAGAGTTTTAAGGCTAGTGGGGATAACATCCTAAGCTGGAATGATAGCCAATCCACCTCTAAAACTGTAAGTATTACCTACCACTAATGGGTATATGAATCATATGCAGCCACTAGAAGAAAGTGTAGTTGGTGTGATCAAACCCCTTATTTTAATATATTCATGAGTCCAAATGTGTGAGTGATATACCTTCCTACAAAAGGGATGGCTAAAAATGTAGTATGATATGGTCAAGACCCCAACTCGAGAGTACATGAAAGGCCCCCCACATCAGAATCAAGAAATTTTCACATGTCAAGGAGATCTAGATATCATGAGTCACATATAAGGTAAAAAAATTATTGGGGTATAGGTGGTTCTTCTATTTAAATTCCTACTCATGTCCTTATCCATTGTATGCAAGAGTCGACTCGGGAGACCATAACTAGTTAAGGCACACCTAGAGAACCATGTGAAATGGGATAAATAATGTGTGAAGAAGACATTGGGAAACACTGTAAAGAATATATAATGGTAGTTATGGTAAGATCACCATATCAATGGAAAATTTTTATTATGATAATCCCCTAACCATGACATTTTAGGGCCTAATGGGTGTTATTTGTGCATGCCAAATTACAAAATGCTCGACATGAAATTAAATGGTTGTCACCTCAAGTTACTTTTGACCCAATAGGGCTTAAGATCATGTTGTAATAAGTATTCAAACATTTTATTTATAAATTTTAATTATGGTAGAGTATGTTAGTTCATAAACATGGTAGTTTTGTATAACTATTGATGTAATAATATGCACCATTTTCATAAATCCATTCTAGTGAGTCAAGAAAGGGTTTTATTTTAAGAACATTATGATATATTTCTATGTTTTTAAGAGATGATTTTTCACTTTAAAAAGGTGAAAAATATGTTTGTGACAAAAATTAATATGTATAATTGTGTAGGCATGACCATAGATAACTATAATAAAAGTTCACTATGTTAAATGACTAAGCACAAAATTTAGTGTGGGGTGGTGGTATTGTTGACATAGTAGATTGCATCCTCTGAAGGGAAGCTCAACTCTCTTCCTCCACATGACACAATGGAGACACCCCTCTTATTGTGGGTTGCAAATGTGAGGGATGAATCTCTAGATTAGGGGCTAGCTCCCCTTGATGCACCTTGAGGCCCTAGATTTCCTACTGCTAACAATGGGGGGGATGAAAAGGGAGAGAAATACTTAAATTAGAACCTAAACTAATGAGGTGATGTACCAAAATGGTTGGTCTATTCAGATTTGACATACACTTTACACCAAAGAGAAGCAAGCATACACTTCATTCAGATGAGAACCTTTCTTGCATCAATTTTTAAATAGGGGATCCCATGGAGATATAAGGAGGAAGAACTACCAAAGGTGTTCTACGACACACTATGGACAACTTGGTCACATGTGCCTATACTCTGAGCTTGACACTTCTTGTTAACCTATAAGAAAAGAACTCATAATACACTAGATATGTTGGCATAAACTTATGAAATAATGAAAAGGAAATGACTTAACATAAGATAAAACCATAGACATATGTAAAAGTACAAGCTCAAATGGAGGTAAAAATCCTTCTTTTCATTCAAGGTAAATTCCTTCAGGGCTAAGCCATATAATGCTGAGAGATATTTTCTCAAATTAGAAGTTATAAATATATAGATAAATTGGAAATAGATAGCTAAAAAATCAAGGGATGGAGGCCCATGCTGAGTTAAAACACTTCTCCAGAGACCATAAGCCCATGTTGCTATTGTATTCTTCTAATTACATATGGGAGAGCCATGTTATAGATGTCCAAGTCACTACCTTTGTTGTCCTGGGCCTAGAAAAGCATGGGATTCTCCTTTTAACAACTAATAAATCCATCCCCAAGTTGTGTTGACTGTATCATGCTCTCTTCAATGCTGGGTGCAACTAGATGTGCATTAATGACAAAGCATGAAAACATGGGATGCTCTCCTTTATAGTTTAAAAACCAATCTTTTATTGGTTTTTGGTAGAGACTATTTCACCTAAGTGCATTTACTCTTCTTGCTAATGACACTTGTGTCACTTGCCTTGGTCTGGTTTATCCTTGGGTCTGCACTTTGGCTTGTCACGCTACTTGGAATATTTTAAGCTTTTACTTTATTGTGTTGTGTGGTCATGTTCTAGGTTACCCACCTTGCTTTCTTTTACTTTTTTGTTTCCCTTTGCCTTGGATTTTTCACTTTTATCTTTAACCATTTGAGCTCATTTTACTTCAAGCTTAGCTTTTCTTATCTCCCAGGTTCTTTTTCTTGCTTGCTCATTCATTTGTTCTTTGGGCTTTTAGAATTTTGTTTCTAAATTCCTTCATACATTTTTTTCCAAAGGAATTCCTTCAGATATTTTGTCTACAGGAATTCATCATTGATCTCTCTTTTATTTTAGACCTTTTTTCCTAAGCTATTAAAGATGAATTCCTTCAAATAAAATGACCAAAGGAATTCTTTCTTTTGGTACTAGCTTTTCCTAAAGGGTGAGTTGCCTTCAGGATTTTGTCTTCATCTCTTGATTTCTTAAAGTTCCCTCGACAAGGGCCATTTGAGCTCTAAATTACCATTTGGAAAAAAGGAAATGGTCCACTTTCTTGACCAAGTGCCCTTTGCAAGGACACTTACCCTTCAGACTTTCTGTGATCATCAAATTTTTGTAGACAAAATGTCCAAAGGAATTCCTTCTGACATTTTTTCTAAAGGAATTCAACCTTAGCTTGCCTTATTTGGTTTTTCTTTAGAAAAAATATCTGAAGGAAACTCCTTTTGCCTGTCACTTTTTTCAAATGGAAAGTTCCCTTTGGGCTTCTTGTCTTTTCCCCTTTGCTTTAACTTGCTACCCTCCATAAGGGCATTTCAAGCCAAAATCACCCTTTATAACTTTTATATTGGTCCTCACACTAGAAAAAATCCCTCTAAAATGTCCATTCTACCTTCAAACATACCCTTTAGAAGTTTTGTAAAGGTCTGTTTCATCTTTGAAGTGCCTCCTGCAAGGGCACATACCCTTCAGGGAAATTGCAAATGACCCTACCGAATGCCCAGGTGCCCTCCATGGAAAAACACTTACCTTAAGAAGTGTTTAAGACCAATTCAGGCTCTTTTGAAGGACTTACTCAAAAAGCTTTGAAGTAGAGACATCTCAAAACTTGATTGTTTCTTCCTTACCCTTTCGGGCTTTTGAATTGCTTTTACTCATGAAAATTGGTAAGTAAAGTAATTTGTAAAACTTGACCTACACTGGAACTGGCCATAAACCCTTTTAGGTTTGTCAAGTGATCCTAATTATTACTTGTAAAGCTTACAAGTAATTTTATTCTGAGAACTCAATTTACTCTATGAGTGCTAAAAAGGACCAATGCTTGATGAGACAACACCTACACCTGTGAAAAAGTAACTTTTCCTTGATTATTAAATGGTTAAGACCTAGTTTTAGGGGAAAATGTCATGAGAAACAAGGTTTTAAGGGAAAAAATATGGGGGGGGGGAATTTTGGCATGCAATATTCACAATATGGTTAACAAATTGGCAACTCATAGGGTAAGTATGCCTACCAAGCTTGAGAAGATTGGTGACCTAAAATTCCATTGGGCATGGAGTCAGGATGCATCTTGGGTAATTAAATAACAAATTTGTAAGGACCTAGCAACCAACAAATATTTTACCCCAAACAACAAGTAAAAACATTACACACATGCATAAAAACACTTAGGGAAAATGAAGAAAAATAAGGAAACTATGTACATGATAAATAAAACCTAGTAACAATGCTTAAGATATATCCCATTGATAAGGATATGTATCTCTTCACCATCCAACTTAGATATTTAGAAAGCATTATGTTACTTGCATTGGGTGATGACATATGCTCCACTCCATAAAGCATCAAACTTTGTGTGCTTCCAGGCTTGGCTTGGTCTTCATCCCACTTCAAAATAATGTCACCTTCTGAGAAGCTCCTTGGCATAGACCTTCTATCAAAATGCTTCTTTGTTTGCTATTGGTGACTGGTCATGCCATCTATGGTTTGGTCTCTCACTTCTTGAAGCCCCATTAGCTCATAATACCTAACTTTTAAGCTATCGCTCTCCACCAATTATAGTTGACAGGTAAGATCCAAGGCTGGTAACTCAAGTGAGAAAGGAAGTCTAACTTCCCTTCCATACACAACTGTGTATGGTGAATTCCTAATTTCCCTCTTTAGAGTGATCCTATCTTCCTAAAGAGCTATCTTCAACTTGGCATGCCAAGTCCTTTGATTTTCCTCCATTGTCCTTTTTATAATCCTAATCAAATTCTTGTTTGTGGACTCAACCAGCCCATTCCCTTTTAGATAGTAGTTGGAAGAAGTGATGAGATAGATGCCATACTTTAATGCCCACTCACTTGTCTTCATTCTTAAGAAAGCCAATGCATTGTCTAAAATGAATGTGGTTGGGACCCCAAATCTTGTCACTATGCCTTAATAGAAGTCTAAGACTACACTCACATTGGCCTCTTTCAAAGCTAAAACCTAAACCCACCTTATAAAATAATCTATGGTAATCAAACACCACTTTTGGCTAACACTAGAAGGAGGATTGATCAACCCTATGAAGTCTAACCCCTATTGCATGAATGTTTGTTCCACCTGAATAAGATGAAGAGGCATGGTAGCTAGCCATTACTTCCCATCAAATAAGGAACATTTTTAACATTTCCTCACCCAAGCATGACTGTCTTTAAACAAATTATGCCAAAATTAACCATGCCTCATAATCCTTATAGCTATGGCCTTAGGAGTAAAGTGGCCACCAACTAGTCCATCATGGAACTCAAACGGTACCTTGTCAACTTGGTCTGAATCAATGCATCTCAGGAGCACCCCTAAAAAGTCTTTACTAAATATAACTCCATCAAATAGGACATAAATAAGAGATTGTAATCTAAAATACCTCCTCTTGGTCTTATCAAGACTTTGTGGACACTCACTAGTTTGAAGGAAATGAACCATGTATTGTGCCCAACTTTTCATGATTATAGGTACAACTACTATAGGTTCATCATGGAGTACCAAAATATCCTCCTTCAGCTCTTTCAAGTCTATAGTGACATTTTCACATAGCCCCCTTCTTCTCATCAACTTGGTGGTCTTAATCTCTACATCATACTCCATTACTTTGGTGATCCAACCTACCCTTTTCTCATTCAAGTCTCAGTTCAACAAGAAGTTTTTTATACTAGGATATGGAACCATGATGTGAATCTTACTATTAGACAACTTATGTTTGAACTTCTTTAGACTTTATATGACTGCAATTACCTACTTCTCAACATATGTGTATCTAGCCTCATAGCCTTCTAAACCTTGGCTAAAAAAAGCAAGAGGTTATTCTAAATCCTCATCATTTTCTTGAGTGAGCATAGAAGAGATTACCTCTTCATTACCAAAGGTGTATAGATTGAAGTCCTTAAAGAAATTCAGACTAGCTAGGGTAGGAGTTTGGGTGATAGCTTGATTGATGCCTTTAAAGCTTTCTCTTCTTCTTGCTATCTATGTGAACATCTCATCCTTCTTTAGCATGGAATTTAATGGCTTGACAAGCTCAACAAAGTTAGGAATGAATCTCCTAATGAAATTTATTTTACCAAAGAAATTTTTTAGTCCCTTCTTGTGCTTAGGTAAGGACAATGCTAAGATGGCACGCACCCTCTCTAGATCAATGGATAGGCCTTTGTTTGAAATGACGTGGCCCAAGAGCTTGCCTTTGTGAATGGAAAACACTCATTTATTTGGTTTGAGAGAGATGCCAAACTCTCTACAATTTTCAAATATTTTCCTCAGGTGCTTCAAATGTTCACTTGCCTCCTTGGAGAAAACTGTCACATCATCAAGATAAACTAGCACAATGTCATTGATCAAACCTTGGAAATCCATATCCATAGCATGTTATAAGGTAGCTCCAGCATTTGACATTCTAAATGGCATCTTCCTATAGGCGTATGTTCCCTACTTGGTGGTGAAGATTGTCTTGTATTTGTCACATTCTTATACCAAGATTTGATTGTACTTGGAGTAGCCATCTAGTAGAGAGAATCTTTCACTGCCTATCACCATCTGAATAATTTGATCCATACTTATAAGGGGATAGTGATCTCTTAGTGAGACTCTATTTAGGTCTCTAAAATCCACACACAATCTGGCCTCTCCATTCTTCTTCCTAATAGGGACCAAATTATCCAACCAAGAAGAGTGTTTTACAGGGAAAATAATCCTGGACTCGATCAATTTGGTGAGTTCCTTCCTCATGAGAGGCTCCATCTTTGGATTGATTAGCCTCTTTTTTTTATTGATAGGTTTGGCACCTTTCTCTAGCTCAATGGTGTGTTGGGCCAAGCTTAGATAAAAGCCCTTCAAATCACCATACTCTCAAGCAAAGACATCAACAAACTCTCGACATAACATAATGAAAGCATGTTTTTCCTCATTGGTACACACCTTCCCAAGTGCAAGTAGCCTATCCTTGTAGATCTCTAACCTTTCATAACTTTCCTTCTTGGTTGACATGCTTGATTTGTCTCTCTTGAGTTGGTCATCTTCATTGAAAATTCTCTTAAGAGTTACCAAACCTTTGGGAAGCCTATTGGTCTTTAGTTGAAAAATCTACCCATCATACTGCTACTACAGCTTGGACTAATTTTTGGAAGTGAATTCAGCTTCTTCCTATAATAAAAGTGTTATTTTCTAGTCACTTTCAAACACCTACCAATGGGTGACATTATCTAGTATGGAGGGCCTCACAATCACCTTTAAGTGATGTTGATTCTTGCTTTATCTCACCCCCTTTGGGATATTAAATTGATCACAAATTACTGCTAGTCTATCCACATGCTTGTTCTTCTCTCTTGGAATGGAAGTGATGTTGAAAGTAGTGAAGTTCTCCATAAGGTCCCACACTCTGTGCTTGTAATACTTGAGTAGGGAGTTATTGGTCAAGCTTTGACCTTTCACTTGGTTCATAATCAATTCACTATCTCCAAAAACCTACAATTATTTGATTCCTCTCTTCCTTGACCATTCTAGGCCATGAACAAGGGATTCATACTCTATTATGTTACAAGTGTAGGATAACTAAAACTTAAAAATTGAGAAGTATTTATTCTTTAAAGGTGAAACTAGCATTGCCCCACCACTAGCTCCCAACTTGCTTCTAGATCCATCAAAGAATATCTACCACAAACCATAGTCCTCTTGATCTATATTCATTAATTTTGACATGAAAGCATCTTTATCATGCATGCAATAAACTCCAATACTAGATTATTCAATGAACTTATAAGGATCATGCTCAAATTTTTCATTTCCCCATTCATCTAGGAGCAGGTCATCAACTCCTACAAGGGAAGATGATGGAGATTGATCCTCTTGAATCTCTTCTTCATCAATGATTGCATAGTTCACATTCACCACTTTGGGTGAGTATGGATCTAGGTGATCTTTGTGGATGGGATCTGACTCAATCTTTACTTTAGCTCCATACTTTGTCCTAAAAACTAGGTAAGACCAATTGAATGCCAAGTATCCACTTATCTTAGATGTGAAATCCCTTGACAAGTAAAGAGAGAAGTAAGGAGGAACATCTACAACTACCACATCATGGGGAATTGAGAAGTTTGGATAGGAATAGAGAATTATATTCAATCCTCTTTCCACTCCCAAGGTCTTAGCTGGTGATCCATCCAATTGTAGACTCCTTTGGTCATTTACTCGTACTTGAGGCCTAGCTTATCAGCTATGCATTTGGGCATAACTAAGGTGCTTAATAAACTATAAATGATGAAATTGTAGACCAACAAATCACTAATAATAAAATACAAATAGAAGGGAGGGACCTTCTCATCTTTCTTCACTTGACCTCCCATAGGAGGAGCCCTATTTACTATCAACACATTATCATTTTTTATTGGGATAGCTTGCTCCCCTAACCCGTATAATTACTTTTGGAGTATATCTCTTTGTCCTGGAAGTGTTAAAGAATCCTACAATGACATGTTCATGTGTATCTTCTTCATTTGGTCCACTATATTGATTGAAGGATTGCCCCCTTTAGAGTTTTCCTCAGGGACATTCGTAACTTGTGGTGCAACCTAAAGAGATAACACTGCAATTGATAGCATGTAATTGGGAAACTTTTGATTTTCTTGTGGTGAAGGAGATGTTGTAGGTGCTTGAGTTGCTACTTGAGATTCATCAATGGCTCTCCTTTTAGACTTGGTGTTGGCTGTAACACCAACATTTTGATTACTTGTCCCCCCCCACATAGTTGACTACATAGAACTCTCCTTCCAAGTGATTCATAAGAGTGGAATAAAATTGAGCCTACCTACTATCCATCCCAAGTTGTGTTGATATCTCAAAATTTGAGAATTGGTCTACCTAATCACCTTGTGTGATCATGCTTTGATTTGGTAGCTCACTGGCATAAGCAACCTGTTCTTGGCCATGATCTAAGGCTGGATAATTAGGTTACTCCTACACTAAAATATTTTGAGTGGGGACAAGAGCCTTGGAAGATGAAGGGGAATTTGGATTATAGCTTTGATAAGGCTTGACATGTGTAATTTGACCTTTCCCTTGATTATAATTCTAGAAGGGAGACTTATTTGCTTGCCTAAACTATTAGTAGCCTTGATTTGGCTTATAACTCTAAGCTTGTTATCTCTTGAGGGCAACTAACTCATTGGTAACACTTTGTAGCAAGCTCTTAACTTCATGGAGATCATTTATAGGGGTAGCAATAGGCTTCTCTTGATTAGGTAGAGGAGCTAGAGTGGGTACAATAAGCTAGACTGAGGGCTATAAATTAGGAAAGAGTGGCATGTGAGGTCTAAGAGCTATTTTTCTTGCTTAAACAAGGCAATTTTCAGCAGTTATGGCTATCTCATAAATAGTGGGTATAGTGTTCCCACCCATGGACTATATCATGACAAAAATGTCACTATTTAGGGCCTTCAAGTAGTAAAGGAAAGAATAGCTTAGGGTTGGCCTCATAAGGATTAGGATTTTGTCTCGAGTCTTTTGGAACCTAGTGTTAAAATCTTGCATAAACTCATGTGGGGCTCTCTTTATGGTGGTTAATTACTCAGCTAGAGATAAATGGTCACTTTTTTCCCTAAACCTATTGGTCAATAAGGTCCCTAACTCATTCCATGAGCTAACTAGGTTTATAGGCAAGGTCCCATACCAGTCCAAAACTTTCCCTTTAAAGGACAAGGCAAGAAATCTAATGGCTACATTATCTTTAGTGATATTATGGATGTTGCAGAGGTTTGCTATGTTTCTAATATGCTTGACATCAGAGATTGGGACTTCTCCACTAAAGGGAAGAACACTTTTGAGATCTATCCCTAAAATTAGGTCATACTGCTAAAGGTTCAAGGGACTCTGCCCATTGAAGGCCATAATAGGGAAAGCCATGGCTGTGAAAGGATTCAACTAAGGTCTCCTTGAGTAGGTATATTTTAATGCTAGTTTAGGAAAGTGGGTTAATACATAAGGGTGGGTATTCAAAAGCCTCATCCTTTTCATTAAGTTCAAAGGAAACTCAACAAATTCAAAAGGGACACCCCTAGAAAAAGATCTCATTGTGACCTTTGGCATGGGATGTCAAGCTAATCATTAACCAGAGACTGAGCTCCTGAATGGAGTCACCAGCTATTGAATATAATTCGCTCTTTTAGATTTTTTAACAATATCAAGACCATCACCAATCCTAAAACTTGAAAGACACAAAAATTTGTCCCACTAGGTGTGCCAAACACTATTGACATAGTGGATTTCACCCTCTGAAGGGAGGCTCAACTCTCTTCCTCCATGAGACATAATGGAGACACCCCTCTTATTGTGGGTTACAAATGTAAAGGATGAATCTCTAGATTAAGGGATAACTCCCCTTGATGTACCTTGAGGCCCTAGATTTCCTACTGCTAATAATGGGGGGGATGAAAAGGGAGAGAAATACTAAAATTATAACCTAAACTAATGCGGTGATGCACCAAAATGGTTGGTCTACTCAACTTTGACATATACTTTACACCAGAGAGAAGCAAGCATACACTTCATTTAAATGAGAACCTTTCCTTCATCATTATTTAAATATGGGATCCTATGTAGATATAAGGAAGAAGAACTATCAGAGGTGTTCTAAGACACATTATGGACAACTTGTTCACATGCACCTATACTCTGAGCTGGACACTTCTTGTTGACATGCAAGAAAAAAACTCACAATACACTAGATATTTTGGCATAAAATTATGAAATTATGAAAAGGAAATGACTTAACATAAGATAAAACCATATACATTTGCAAAAGCGCAAGCTCAAATAGAGGTAAAAATTCTTCTTTTGATTCAAGGTAAATTATTTTAGGGCTTTGCCATACAATGCTGAGAGATATTTTCTCAAATGAGAAGTTACAAATATATAGATAACTTGGAAATAGATAGCTGAAAAATCAAGGGATGGAGACCCATGTTGAGTTAAAACACTTCTCCAGAGACCACAAGCCCATGTTGCTACCATATTCTTCCAATTTCATATGGGAGATCCATGTTGTAGATGTCCAAGCCACTACCCTTGTTGTCTTGGGCCTATAAAAGCATGGGATACTCCTAGCAATTGACAAATCCATCCCCAAGTTGTGTTGACTAGACCATGTTCTCTTTAATACTAGGTGCAACTGGATATGTATTAATGGTGAAGCATGAAAACGTGGGTTACTCTCCTTTATAGTTTAAAAACCAATCCTTTTATTGGTTTTTGGTAAAGACTATTTCACCTAAGTGCATTTACTCTTCTTTTTTATGACACCTATGCCACTTGCCTTAGTCTAGTTTATCCTTAGGTTTGCACTTTGACTTATCATGCTACTTGGAATGTTTTGAGATTTTATTTTATTTTGCTATGTGGCCGTGTTCTGGGTTACCCACCTTGTTTTCTTTTACTTTTCTATTTCCCTTTACCTTGCCTTTTTCCCTTTTGTCTTTAGCCATTCAAGCTCATTTTCCTTTGGGTTTGGCTTTTATTTTCTCCCAGGTTCCTTTTCTTGCTTGCTCATTCATTTGTTCTTCAATATTTTGGTCTTTTGTTTCTGAATTCCTTTAGATAATTCCTTTAGACATTTTATCCAAATGAATTTGCCATTGATCTCTCTTTTTTGTGGCCCTTTTTTCTGATCTTTGCTTTAGATAAAATGTTTGAAGGAATTATTTCTTTTGGCACTGTCTTTTCCCAAAGGGAAAGTGCCCTTCAAGATTTTGTCTTCATCTCTTGATTTCTTTAAGTGCCCTCTACAAGGGCCTTTGAGTTGTAAAGCACCCTTCAAAAAAAGGAAATGGTCCACTTTCTTGACCAAGTGCCCTCCATAACGACACTTACCCTTTGGACTTTCTGTGACCATTAAATTTCTTTAAACAAAATGTCTAAATGAATTCCTTTAGATATTTTGTCTGAAGGAAATCAACCTTGGCTTGCCTTCTTCAGTTTTCCTTTGGATAAAATGTTTGAAGGAAAACTCCTTCTGCCTATCATTTTTCTCGAAGGGCAAGTTCCCTTTGAGCTTCTTGTCTTTGCCCCTTTTCTTCAACTAACTACCCTCTACAAGGGCATTTCAAGCCAAAGGTGCCCTTTATAAATTTTGTATTGGTCCTCATGTCGGTGAAAAGTCCTCCGCAAAGTCCATTCTACCTTCAAACATACCCTTTAAATTTTTTGTAAAGGTCCATTTCATCTTTGAAGTGCCTCCCATAAGGGCACATACCCTTCGAGGAAATTGTAAATGACCCTAAAGAATGCCCAGGTGCCTTCCACAAAAAAACACTTGCCTTAAGAAGCATCTAAGACCAATTTGGGCTCTTTTGAAGGACTTACTCAAATAGATTTTAAGTAGAGACGTCTCAAAACCTTATTAGTTTTTCTTACCCTTTTGGGTTTCTAAATTGCTTTTACTAAGGAAAATTTGAAATTAAAGTACTTTGCAAAACTTGACCTACACTAGAACTGGCCATAGACCATTTTGGGTTTGTCAAGTGCTCCTACTTATTACTTTTAAAGTTTAAAATTAATGATGTTCTAAGAACCCAATTTGTGGTGGAAGCCAATGAGGCTATGATACAACCATTATAAGGATAATACAAGGGGATTATATTGAAAGAGAGTGATGCACTATGACAAAAGTTGTAAAATATTAAGGGATCCCATGTTATATAGTCATAGGCTGAACACCACACAATTTTTTTTTGAATATGTAAAAAATTGTTTAAGCTATTTATGGTTTTGTGGGTGTGTATGAGAATCAATAAGGTTGCAAGATTTGGATTGCCTATTTGGAAAACATAGGAAAATAAGTGCCTAGAATGAGTAGGGTGGAGGAGTGAAGGAGAGGAGGTGAATATTAGAAATAACACTGACTAGTGGAGTGTTCATGTAGAGATATGTATCCCAAAAATATTTTTGTGTAGAAAGATGAATAAAAAGGCCCTCTATTAAGTGTGGATGGGAAAAGAATGAGAAGCGGACGAGATGACTCCTTATAGAGTAAAGGCCCTCCATCAATCACAAATGGGTAAAGGGAAAGAAGCACATGGAGTATATCTAGAGAAGAAGAGGAAGTATAAAGTGTGGTTGAGTTTTTATATTAATGTACCTAGGGGATGGCAGGACTTCAACGAGAAACTAATATGGTGTGGTAAGGAGAGGAGGTAGGTGGTCTCTATACTACTATACTTAGTATTATATGACTAGATCCACCTCAACATAAAGTGAATCATAAGGGATAGTATCCAACCAAAGGTGATATGGAGCCATTCTTGGTTATATGGCTAAATCCATCTAAGATGTTGATGCCAAAAGACAAAATATCAACAAGTAACCTGCAAGGATGGTCGTAAATCCCTATTTTAATCCTTTTATATCCTATGAGAAGATAATGCATTGGAAGGAGATGTGTGGAATATGTTTACAATGGAAGATTACCATAAGATCACCTAGAAGTAGTAATCATCATGGAAAAATACATTCACCCTAGGAGGAGGATCTAAAACCAAATTTCATGTCATAATGAAAGAATGCAAGGTGTGTATGGGGAAAATTCAATAGGAAGGATATATAGAATCTCTTTCAAGTTTACGTATAGTTGAACCTTAGTCTTCCCACATGATCTATTGATAAACATGATGATGTTCATAATATGTAGTGTGGATTCAACTCACCTACACAAGCAGAAGAAAATCATAGGAATAGCAAGGGTGTGGAACCACCCAACCAAAAGAAAATTTAGGGAATATAGTGCAAGTTTAACTCATCACTATAAAATTAAAAATCACCTCTAAAGGAGGCACACAATACTAGAGCTTGATGAAAAGTATAAATCTAGATGAATTTATTGCTTATGGTGTAGTTCTATAGATAGTTGGATTAAATAAGGAAAGCAAGAGAAAAATATAAATGGGTTTTCTAAGGATGGATAACCATGTTAATGTGGGATAATGTTGAACAAAAAAATAGGTTAAATATAACTAAGACTTGGCGAGTGCGCAATTGGTGAAATTAAAAACCAACACTATTAACCCAAAGAAGTGGAAAATGACACATGCCAAAAAAACATTCCTAATACATGCACTCTCATCATGGAATTCCAACAAGCAATGATTTAACCGATGAATATCACACCCACATGAACAAAATGACAAAATAACATGATCAAGACAAATGAGACAACATGAATCTAGGAACTACAATAGAGATCATGGGGGAAAAAATATAAGTTATGACTGATAGTTGATCCTGATAGGTAGTTGAGAAGTGATGGTGAGTGGTAGGGTATATGACATCGATCATACCAAATAAATATTTTCCAAGTGGAAATATATTGTAACACCTATTAAATAGTGGAAATTGAGCTACCAAGTGCCACATAAAGATCTTAGAAGCCTATAAAAAACCATACATCTGAGTAGAAAATATCATTAATCTTTACAAATATGCATTTCCAAAATAGCATTATGTAGTGATATCATCTAGAATTTTAATCTCCTTGAGTTCCCTATACTTTTATAGCCTATGTAATGTTGATACATTAACAATAAAATTTTTGATTAACTCTATCACTATTGTCTATATTTATGAGTGACGAACATTATTATTTATTAATTGAGATGAATGAATGGAGATTATATGTTATGTTTCATCTACATTATTATTTATTATTATAGTATTAAGTAAAGTTTAGACATCCAAACATATGAATAATTATGTATGTGGTAAAGCTCTCACCATAGATGTATGTAACTACCCCTGACCTACCTCGGTTCCCATCTATACATTTTAGGTGAGCGCATAAGGTTCCCTTGTGTGATATGTTGGTGAAATAAGTTCAAATGTTGGTATCATTGAGGATGAATGTAGGATCAACATGTAATTGGATAAAACTAGTACAACATAAGGTGGTTTGGGTTCCTGAAAAACACAATCTAATAATAAATGGATGCCTCAATATCCATAGTACCAAGCTAGGTAAACTCCACAATTTCCTTAGTACCAATTAGGTTGGACACCATATTTTCATTATTAGTTAAGGTGGACACCTCAATCTCCACAATATCAACAATTTTAGACTCCTACATTACTACAATAACAATCAAGATTGGCACCTCTTACCCCACATAATCAATATTGGAGATATGATGGACAAGAAAAAGGATGCGGGTCAATATAAAGTGAAAGAGGTTACCAAGGTGGGTTCCAGAGGGGATATCATAATTGTATACAAGCTAATGGATAGGTTAGATAGACAATGTTTTATTACATATGTAGTGATATCAATCATATTAGACAAAATTGTTCTTATAATCTAAATAGGTAGATGAATTATGTATATTGTAGAGTTAATTGGTAGCATAATACTAAATATTTCTCTATATTAAAGATTCAAATGAAATACAAGGTAGTGTGAAATGTCAACATGTTGAATTCTCACCCTAAATATGAAAATTTCATGCAAGCTTTCACCAGTATTCAATATAAGGACCAAGGGATACCATCATTAGAGATGCCTCAAAATAATCAGATTATAAAAATTTGGTAGGATATGTATACAGATTCTTAGACCATATTATCATATAATAATGTAAGATGGAGTGGAAACACCCTTAATATATCTTCTCAGGTTGGTAAGTACTCCACAAAATGAATATATTTATCATAATATTATAAAATTATTACATAACTTGTTAGACTATGAGAAAAGGGGGAAAATGAGTCTAAAAGGTGGTCTGGTATGTAAAGATTGAAAATACTTGATATGCTAATAAGATAATGGACTTATGACATGTAGGCTATGAATTCCCCAATGTTGTATTTTATTTTAGGAATATGATGAACATGATTCTAAGGTCAACATGTAAAGACATTAAAAGACCATCTATTAATTACAATCCTAACACATTAAGTCTTATTAACTATGGTCAAGTGGAACCCACTGGGAGACTCAAGAATGTGGAGATAAATGCGGTTGATCTGAGTCTACATGAGGACTTTAAATTTATCAATATGAAAGTCTATTAAACATAGTATATTATGTTAATCATGAATGAATTGGGTAATGATGGACAAATGACTATCAATAAAATATATAATTAACTAAAATCACACTAAGAAGATAATATCATTATCATAGCATTAAACAAGGATAAAAGTAATCCTTATATCATCTCAAAATATCCTTCATCATCCTATGCATATAGGGAAGACAACAAGGTCAAATTTAGTTTTAAACTAAAGTCCCAGGCTGTACAAAGTAGATAATTCACTCATTTTTCACAAAAGGCAAATGGTTCCCATCATTTTTAAAATATAGAGCATTTTTCCTATCTACCTATCTAGACAATGGATAGAGTTCCATAATTTTACATGGAAGAATGAAAGTCTTCATCACACAATGTCCTACAATGTCAGAAGTTGATCTCCTTTATTAGGTAACTAATATAGACATGGATTAAATAAATCCTAAAAATGAGGGGACCTTTTTGTGGGAAACTACATCTTTTATAAGTGGTGACTTGGATACACACATGATGAATTGGTCATGTGAGGACCATAAACTAATACTCATGAGAATTGTCCATGCTACTAAAAAATAGTTTCCCTAGTATTTCTCAACTGAAGGTTTACTGTAGTTTATTTTTAGGATGGAATAACATGTCACAAATATAGCCCTGTGAATTAGTGCACTGAAGTCTGATTTAAACTGTGTTATTAAGACTTGATGAGCAGTTCATATATCAAATTAACTGCACTAGGAAGATTTATGTGAAATTATGTGAGCTTGATTTTAGGTGGCCCCTGAGATCTAATAAAATTGGCCATTTTTTCAAGAGGGATAGTGCCCTTAATTTAATTTTCATAAATGTGTGGAAGTTTTTTTATTCCAACAATTAGAGCTGATATATTGGATGCACATATTTAAACATACCTTATCACCTATGTTGAGATCTTAGTATATGGATTAAGAGCACAAACATGAAATAAAAAATTAATTGCAGGATCAATAAGAAATCATATAGATGTTTGTGTTTTAATATGGGAATACAATGGTGTACAAGGCTTTATAAAAATTGAAAATATTTTTATGTCATGGGAAAGTGGAAGACATCTCTATTGTGTAGAATAAAGCATCGTAGGAAGAACCAGGTATTAAGTTACACAACACCATAAATAACTAAAGAGATAAGAAGGAAAGAGAATAAATATGTTAAAATATTGTAACATAATTTTGGATAGTGCAGAGCAAGTAGATTCTAATGAAAGTGAAGAAAATTTAGACTTCAAAATATTCTTCAAGTGAAAGTGTGATATGAGGATCCTAAATCAAATATCATAAGAAAAAAAGGAAAAAAACTATGAAAGATAAATATTCAGGAGCATGAAGGAGAAAGGAAGCTAAAAGACTCCATTTTGGATGGGCAAAGTAAATTATATCAAGAGCTAATTAAAAATAAAGTTGAAAACATTTGTACAAACTATATACACAAACTAACAACTATTGGAGAATACTTGAATCCAAAACATATTTTAGACATAATATAATTAATGTGAGATCATGAAGATGTATTTCCCACTAAATTATTATAATTCAAGGGTGTATACCCTTAATTAGTGGAAATACATATTGAAATCAAGGACTTTGCAAGGCCTATCAAGGCAAAGATCGAATGGATGCAAGAAGTTGTAATAATATATCTTGTTGAAAAATCATGTTAGGTGAGTGATATGATGGTGAAACCAAATAAAATGGGAGATATATGTGTGTAGTGACTATAGAACCCTAAATGATGTTTGTGTGAATGATTCATTCCCAATCTCATTTATAGATGAATTTTTAGAATAAGTCACAAGGCATGATGTTTATTCTTTCACATATGGGTTCAGTGGGTACCACCAAATTCCTATAGGAGATAAGTACCAAACTAATACAACCTTCACAATAGAATGGGGATCCTTTAAATATAAGGTAATTCCTTTTAGTCTCAAGAATTATCCTACAATATTTTCTAGAGAAGTTGTTATTGAATTTAAAGATTTCATTCATGACTTTATAGAGGTCTATCTAGATGATTGGGTTATATTATCTTTGTTCAAATATCATATTTTAAAGTTTTGACTCATGTTGGGAAGGTATAGGGCTTTTTGAATAGCACTGAATTTGAATAAATTTTTATTTTTCATAACTTTTGGTGTTCTTATATGACATGTTTTTTGCAGTGATGGGATCCTCGTAGATAAAATAAAGATCATAATGATTATGGGATTTAAGTCTCCTATTTTCACTTTGAAGTGTGATTATTCACAGGAAATATTGGCTATTATCAAATTTTATTCGAGGATATGCCACCATATCAACACCATTAAGAAAATTATGAAAGGATCCAAATTTGAATGGAATCATCAATGTCATATGAATTTCATTGATCTAAAATAGAGGTCAGTTATATTTTAGATTATGATATTTACTTATTGGAATAAATCTTTTCATGTCCACATGGATGTATCTAGAACAACAATGGAAGAAGTGTTGGCTGAACCAAGTGATGGAAGCCACCCCAT
The DNA here is from genome assembly GCA_037957365.1 of Torreya grandis. Lineage (NCBI taxonomy): Eukaryota > Viridiplantae > Streptophyta > Pinopsida > Cupressales > Taxaceae > Torreya > Torreya grandis. The sequence goes on from JARHVA010002674.1 coordinate 1,234,943, forward strand.
CAATTTTTCAATCCAAAATCTCTCACATGCAAATAAAACTTATATCACCACTAAGCATAAATCCTTAGATATGGTTTTCACACTATATAAATTTAGAAACTATTTATTGGCTAATCCCTTTGAGTTATTCACTAACCACCAATCATTGTGATACTTGGTGAATATGTCAATGTTAGGAGGGAGAATATATGGGTGGTTAATATTATTTTAAGAGTTTAAATCTAAAATCAATGTGAAGCCTAACATAGATAATGTTGGATCTAATAAACTAAGCCACATACATACTAGTGAAGATCTATAGGAGTTGCATGATGAATCCACAGATGTAAATTTATTCTAAGGGGCTAAGATTACAAAAAATATGGATGGCATCACAAAACTTCTAGACTAGGGTGTATCCCATTTAAATTATGTTTAAAAATACAAAAAGTATATAGTAGCATGAGATTTACATTTTAACCTTTTACATGGATTCCTTGTTAGAATCCACTTGCTAACAACTGTTTATCTACTATTTTTTTACTAACATAATTATTTCCTTGCTATCTAAAAAATAATAATAAATATACCTAAATATTCTAAATGTGCTCTAAATTGAAATCCTACTGTATTCACTTCATTATTCCTATAATCTACTAATTTACAATAACAAATCATATATATACATTAATCACAATATTTACACCATATCATGGTTATAGTTAAGTAATAGTTCACACATCAATGATGTAGATACAATAAGTTCATCCAAAAGAATAAAAATACAAAATTTATAGGTACATCCATATATTTTATCAATAAAAAATATTTATAAACAATAATACATCAATAATTAATAAGTACAACCAATGTTATAACCAAATAAGGAATAACATTTTTATATGGCAGCCACTACTACATTTTGTCTAGCTAACACAATAATACCATAGTACAATAAATATTGAATGAAACAACTCTTAAAATATACTAATATCCATGAGTAAGTCTCATAAAATGTTTTTAATCTAGTTATAGAAAGGAGAGAATAATCTGGATGCTTTTCCTCTAGCCATAGGCAGATGGACCCCCACACACCTCCCTAATAGGAGTGCCCCTTCCATTCACAAAGGGGTAGATAGTGATGATGTAAGTGTTGAAAACCAATTGAAAATCAAGTGAATATGTACAATCACTATTATGTTTATCTTATTCAAATACACTCTAGGCACACACCCCTATATGATTTGCCCACTAACAAGCATATAAAGTAGAAGTTGTGGTGAAATGATAATGTATACAAGTATGATATTACTTTGGCCAGAGAATTTTTATAGTTTTATCATATTTCAATAATTTGGGTCAAGTTCACATTTTCATACTCTTTGTTACAAAATTTAATCACTACTTATCCACCTTGTTAACTAGTGATGATGCAAGAAAATGGATTCTCTATCCATTACCCTTCATTTATTAGCAAATTGGATAAATAATCATGTGAATAATAAAATCCATACATAATCATACAAATATAAAAAACTATTTAAAACCAACATAAAACATACAATTATTATAAAAGTTGTACATCAATTTATGATAACTTGATATAGCACAAAACCTTGTCCTATATTAAAATACAATTCATATAGTTAACCAAAGATGTCACCACTAAAAATGGGATTTATAGATATACAATCATTCTCATAAATAGTGTTCCTTTTTTCCATCATAACATACAACTCTAGGCCTCACTTAAGTCATTTTTAAAAATCATGAAATAAAATTTGTTATTATAATAGTGTAGCCCATGAGCAATTAATAAATATGCAAAGATATATTAAGGGGTAGGCTTAAATAATAATTTATCAAATATAAATAATTGTTCAAATCTGCCTCTCAATCTCATAAGCTTTTATCATCTTCATGGGCAATATAGAGTAAATTATCTATTATTATGTTTAACCTCTCATAAGCCATGGGTGAAATTGAATTCCACCATCAGGTTTATAAGAGGTTTATTCCCTATTTCTATTTGAAATACAAATTATCTAAATTTTCCTACATTTCTTATTTAATCATCCATCAACAAGTGTTATTATTATTTATATTAAGGAGAAGTCTATAAATTAATATAAGATGTTCCCAACCTAAAAATCGAGGTACTCATGTTTACAATTTATTACTCATTTATTGTAAATTCAAAACCAAGATGGCTACAACCAATTTGCATAATTTATATAGAATTATTTAATAGATATAACATCTATAACTTTATTGTATTTGCTATATTTTAAACTTGCTACACCCACATTCATTAAAGTTTACTAAATGTAAGTAAATAAGCTAAAACCATGTATCTATTTGGGCTCTAAAATATATAAAAATATAAACTACAACTTCAACATTTAAATTCACAAAATGTATAGTGAATAGGCTAAAACCATGTCTATATTTGGGATCTCTCTCTCTCTCTCTCTCTCTCTCTCTCTCTCTCTCTCTCTCTCTCTCTCTCTCTCTCTCTCTCTCTCACACACACACACACACACACACACACACACACACACATGATAAGATATAACTTTAATGATGAAATTTTTCATATGTTATAACAAATATGATGAAATTGTATACTAATATCCCTAAAAATTCATAAATACACAGACTATAGTCATTCCTAAATACCCAAATAATACAAGCTATAACTAAGTATATATTTACATATGTGGAAATTCTAACCACTATGAATATTATCATATAATAAAGAAAAATGTAATGACTCTTCAAGTGCCTCATACCATAGACATGGCTTGAATAAATATATCTCATAGTCTAAGAGTCAAAGTTTTGACACTTGATATGAAACATAATAATAGTCTCACCTAATATTTCCACACATAGAGAAAACTACTAAAATAAGAAACTCATCTACAGTTTCTACCATTTAAGTCTAAAATGGACATGTTTAAAAAAATATATACAAGCCAAATCAAAGAAAAGAAAGCTAAGATAACCCTTTAATCACTACCATCGAGAAAAATATTTATGCAAGGAATGATCAACTTTTAAACTTCATGTTTATTCCAATAAAAGAAGGTGAAACCTTATAATCTAATTTCAACAAATAGATTTCACAAGAAAATAAATTCAAGCCAAGTCCTCATTTTACTATGATTTTTCCATAAAATTCCATGTTTTTTTCAATAATTCTGATTCAAATTTAAGAAGGCAAAAAAACACATAAACTTGTTGCATTTTAGCCATTTGTACTTCCAAATAAAACAAACATAATTTACCCATGCCTAAATATTCTCAGGGTTTATTTACTTTCCTGATTGGATTTATAAATCCATTAGTGACTACCATAAATATGATTTTCTTCCCTTCTTCATCTGCCCACCTTACGTCATGTTCTTTTTCTTTTCCAAAATGCCCTAAAAAATTTCCTCTTTCTCCATGAAAATTTCACCATTAATTATTCATGCATAAATCCATTTCACACTCATGAAATAGATTGAACAATAGTCTAGTAAATGCCATGTAAAAATTGATGCTAAAATGCCATGAAAATTGATCAAGATCCATGCATAAACACTCAAGTCCCATTGATTTGGGTAAAATATCAAAGGAATCGTAATCATGTGTTTTAATTCGCCAAAGACTATTAACCTTGCCTATTTTATCATGGTGAAGAGACCAAGTGGGGGCTGCCACTAAGAGTGGTTTATATATATATATATATATATATATATATATATATATATATATATATATATATATATATATATATATATATTATAATCTCCTCCTACACCACCAAGGTTGTAATTTTTATAAGACCACCTTACTCCCTCTTTTTATGGCTTTGATTAATTAACTACATTTTATGTTTAATGGCCTAACAACCACTATTTACCAATTCATTAATAAAAAAAAATTAAGGATTATAAACCTTGTATGGGTTCAGTTTCCCCACATCATATTTTTATGTTGCAAGTGTTTCAAGATAACATACGTCATAAAATGGTCAAAAGATAAAGTACTAAAGTATTTAGTCTTAATAAAAATAAAACAAGCATAGAAGAATAAACCTATCAACCCATACATAATCAAGACCTAACTAATCCATACTCAGTTTTTTTACTCAAAATAAATACTTGTCTATTAAGTATTATGAAGGATGTAACATCCTCCTCCCCTTGAATAGGTCATCATCCTGATGATTTTATTAAATAAAAATAACATATGTCTAAAATGAAAGTTGTTCAGAAAATCATATTAAGAAAATAAATGAGGAAACTACCTCTAAAATTCCTCAAGATATTCCCAAGTATTTTGATTGGTTTTATTGTTACCACTTCTAGATTCATAACCTTTGATGCATTCCTATCAAGTACATGTGAAGGATCATTCACATACATTTTCAAATAATACACATGAAACATATTATTAATTTGAGCTAAATATGGTGGCATAACAAGTTTGTACAAAACATGGTTAAACACTTATAGAGCCTCAAAAGGTCCCAAAAATCTATGTGCTAGTTTGGTTAACATTCCAAACTTAATATAACTCTTTTATGGTTTGACTCGTATAAAAACATTTTCTTTAACTAAGAAATGCCTTGTTGTTATTTTCAAATCAATATAGCTTTTTTACCTATCATTGGCTTTATCCAATCTTTGCCTACTTAGTTTTACCTATTCTTCCATTTCAATAATAATATTAGGTCCGAAAATAGTTCTATCTTCTAGCTTATCCTAGTTAATAGGTGTTCTACATCTCATACCACACAATGCTTCAAAAGGATCCATTTTCAAAACTAACTGGAAAGAGTTATTGTAGCAAAATTCAACTCATGAAAGGTATTCCTCCCATTTATATTAATCATTCATGTGATACATTTTTAATAGGTCTTCCACACATCTAATTTACTCTTTCTATTTGCCCATCTATTTATAGATGGTAGGTTATGCTAAAATTTAATGTTGTGCCTAACGTAGCATTAATATTTTGTCAAAATGTTGAGGTCATATAAGGGTCTCTATCATAAATTAATTTATTTGAAAACCCATGAAATCTTTAGACTTCTTTCACAAACCTATTATTTAACACTAGGGCATCATCTATCAAATTACCTAAAATAAAATGTGATACCTTTGAGATTTTATCAACAACTATTAGGATCATATCATGTCAGTTTCTTGACATTGGTATCCCTTAGACAAAGTCCATGCTAATGGCTTGCTTTTCCACTTTGGAAAATTATGTGGTTACAACAATCCATTAAGATGCACATGTTTAACCTTAACTCACTAACATTCGAGGCACCTCATCATAAAATACATTGAATCTTTCTTGATTCCCTTTCATAAATATAATGGTTTTAACAAAAGAAAGTTTTTAATTACACTAGGATAACTTGAATAAGGGGAATTATTCAGCTTTTTTAGCATAATCACCCTTAATTTTCCTTTATTAGGCATATATCCATCCATTAAATCTCAAAAGTCCATAATTCTTAGATATGAATCCTTTATATCTAAGGTCTTGAGGATTATTTGGTAGAGTTTTCTTGACATGTTCATAAAATTCATCTCCTAAAGATAAATTGAAAACTTGGTCTCATAGGGTACTCCTAATAATATCCATTGATACTATATACCTTCTACATATAAGAGCATCTGTAACTCTGATTTATTCTTCATTTATATAGATGATATCAAAATCATAATATAATAATAAATCTAACCAACAACTTTACCTAGCATTTAAGTTAGGTTGGGTAAATATGTACTTGAGCCATAAGTTATCTATTTTGAGATTGAAAAGTTTTACCAACAAATAATGCCTTCATACCTATAAGGCATGCATTATTTCAACCAATTCCAAGTCATGTGGTAAATAGTTAGCTTCATAAGGCTTCAGTTTCCTAGACTTGTATTCCATAGCAGAGTCATCATGTATAAGCACTCTACCCAAACCAGAACCAAAAGCATACATTATGACTATAAAATGACCATTTAGATCTAAAATTCACATGACTGGTGTCGAAGTATGCCTCTCCTTCAGGAGTTGAAAAACTTATGTTCACTTATACTTCCATACAAAACATTGCTTTTGTCATTTCATGAAGGTGATGGGGTTAATTATATTATAAAAATATAGTACAAATTTCTTGTAATACCCTGATAAACCCATAAAGTTGTGTACGTCATGCACATTCCTAGGTGTTATCCATTACATGATGGCTCTAATATTCATTGGATCTACATAGACTCCCTATCTAGAAATAACATGTTCTAGGTGTTGATTAATTTTGACCTCAAACTCAAAATTTCAACCCCTATAGGTTGAAACTTGTGTTGTCTTGTCTTAATATATTTTTTATAGTCCTTTACATGCCTTAATAATATTCATAAGGTATTTAAAAATCTTTATTAACAAAGTTTAAGGTTAATTTACAAAAGTTAAGGTATTATTGTATCTTGGTCTTATACTAGCCTAGTCATGTCATGGTGAGAGAAAGGGTTTTTAAAATGTTGTCATAGGTTATTAAGAACCCCTCAAAGTCATTTTCTTATCTTCATCACCTTTTATGAAGATTTCACATGTGTTTGGAAAGTTTAAGGTTCTTTTGTGAAAATTAAGGTAAGTTTTATGAAGGAAAAAAGTGATTTTAACTAACTCTAATGTATTCCAAGTTAATGATCCATATAAGTGGATTTTTAAAAGATTGTTTAGGAGTTATATAACTATAATGTATGACATAGAAGTCAAAACTAATTAGTTACTTCAAAAATCACTCCAAAGAGGAAGTTTATGGTACCTGTACAGACTTCAAGAGTCCACTTTTAGATGAAAACATTACAAAGGTGTCTCTTAGGATTATATAGGTCAAATCCATTCTTATATTATAGGTATATGTCTTAAGAGTCCAAAAATTACTTCCTTCTCTCCATCACTCCATTGGGAAGCTCAAGAAGGTAATTTTCACATAGAGAGAGAGAGAGAGAGAGAGAGAGAGAGAGAGAGAGAGAGAGAGAGAGAGAGAGAGAGAGAGAGAGAGAGTCATGGTTTGATATTTTTTATAGAGGAGGGACTCCTAGTAAGCTTTAAATGTTTGGCATTGGTTTTCAGATCCATCTCATCTCATTTATGAATAATTGTTAAGACTTTAGGGTGGTCTAAACTTTCTAATCAACCCCACATGATCACTATTTATCCTCAAAATTGTAGTTTTAATAAATATAAATGCATGAGATCAATTTAAGAATATATAGGGGACCTATTCAGATATTTCACATGTTTCTCCAAGACACACTTGGCACATATGGGCTTATATTGATAAGAAAACTTCATTTTTGCATATATTACAAGATGATTGTCATTGTTCTTCATGGTTTTAGGGTTTTACATAGGGTTCAAGTATATACAATGTATTTTTTAATGTTTCATCATCTTTATACTTTATTCAAGGCTCTCCAATCATCTCAACATTCCATATTAGTTTTCCAAATAGTCACACCATCACTCACCTTTTGGACTGTGTCTTGGAGTTGCTTAAAAAAAAAGTGAGTTAAGGAGGTTTTGTATTGAATTTCCAAAGGAGAGTGAGATTATTAATCTCATAAGGATGTATGGAGCCAATGGAGAGATAATCCCAAGCTCAAGAGACCAAGCTTGCATCATGAGAATGCTTGGAACCATGAAAATGTAGACTTACAATTTTTTAGACCTGTATTTATGTTTTCATGTTAAATGTATTGAATATGTACTAAGATATTGTTTTTAAGACATAATTTTTTAGATAAATATAGTGTTTATGCCCCTATATATCTTTATAAGGAATTAAGACTTAGACAAGAGCCTATAAAACCAATACTTAGTATACTCTAAGGACACCTATAGTCAAGATAATGAGATAAGAATATGTAAGGTCAAGCTAAGGATCATGAGGAATTATTGGATATTGAAGGAGCATGGGTAAATGAGGATCAAATCACTCAAAATTATAGGTTTAGTCAAGACACTCAGTAATCATACATAGGGCTGTGTTTACAAAATTAAGTAAGCACTAACTGTATGGTGGTTGAATGTTTTGCATAAGGTGATGGAAATTAATGAAAACCTTTCATGGTGTCTACTTATGTTTGAGGTTTCCAAATTTAGTTAGTAAGACTAACTATTAAATGATAAGGAAATTGCCTAGGCCTAAAATAGGCATCTATAGGCCTGATTATAGTTTTAGGATAACTTGAGTAAAAGAATCTTATTTTAGGGTGATTTGAATGTTTATAAAGTGTATTGATGTTGAAAAATTTAGATAAATAATTATAAATTCTGAGAATTTGTGATAAATTCATCATGAATGAGAAACTCACCTTTATTCACAACCAAGAACCTATAATTGCCACCTACAGACCAGTTATGAAAAGAAGGGAAGTTGAGTGGTGAACACATTTACAAAGGGAATTATAGGTCTATGTAAGATTGAAAATATTATGTATCATTATTTCACTATTTAATCAAACCTCAAATTTTCAAAAAAAGGAGAAGGCACACACTTATAGTCTAGGTAGACCTATTAGGCTCATATAGGTAGGGTCTTGGAGAAGAATTAAAGTATGTATTAAATTATGCATGAATGAGAGGTGAAAGAGTGAAATAGAGGTATATTGAATTTATTACCAAAGTTTCATGGTATCTCCATTTGAATAGTCAAGCTCTCTAAAGTTATGAAGAGATTAGTAAGTTAATTAGGCCTAATAGGCCTAAATGGGCATAGACTGGCTTGTGCATGGAATTTGAAGGCAAATTGATTTTTGGAAAATTTTGAGGATTGGAAGTCTCATGGAAGTGACTAAGAATGTTCCAAGATAGGTCCATGATGTTTTAACTTAGAAAATTGAGATCAAATCCTAAGAACCAAACCTCTAGGGTCAAACTAGTCTAGTGGCTTACAAACCCTAGACATGTATATGAGAGGTTTGTAGACACTTTGAAGAGTTGGAAAAGAATAAAAACCATGAAAATATTTAAATAGAGGTGATATAGGTCTTATATATGTTTTTGGATCCAATCTCAATCAATTTCACATCCTCTACACTCAAATTTTCTCTCTTGACCTCATAATTATAGGTCTTCTAGACCGAGAGACACCTTCATCATGTATGAGCATCTCTGAGTACGTGCATGGATTTCCTATCTATTATGGAAAGTTTAAAGAGGTTGTCTACTTGAATTTATTGGAATTGGTTTGATAATCCAAGCCCTTAGGGTTATGAACAATTGCTAAGAGACTATGCTTCTTGAAACTTGCCTAAAGCCTCCATAATGACTCAATGAAAGATAAAAGGAGATAAATGACTTAAAATGGACTTTTTTAGCTATTAAATGATTAGGGTGACCTTCACATGTCTCATGGGAACTATGACAAGATACTAGTTATCACATGCAGGGTATATGATGTATAAACTAGGCCTATAAGTGACTATTATAGGCCTAAAAAGGGTAGTTTTAGAAATTTTCTCTTGGATTTGAATTGAGTAAGGCCTAGTAGGGTATCAAGAAGATATCTATGGCCTTGAATGGATATTTTAAGATGTTTATAAGACCTCATAAGGAGGTTTTAGGACACCTAAACACATCTATGAATTGATTTCATCAAAATCTTTAAGACACCTATTGAAAACACTTGAGATACTTCTGCAACATCATCATGGGAGCCTCCAACACATGTGAGGTGTCAATAAACAAGGTCATATAGTATCTCAAGATGAATTTGATGATCAATTAGGCTACTTATCATGTCTAAATAGTAAGAGGGTAGTTTATAAGGAGATTGATGAGTTACTAAGACAATCAAGTGCAAATAAACCTCTCCTACACCAACTCTCTTAGAGATCATGATTATATGAGGTGACACAAGTTGGGAGAGTTATTAGGACTATTTATAATCCATATCTTATTTTAACTTGCCTCATAAAGAGTGGCATGTGTCCTTGGCTCCTTTCTAATGTACCTCTCTTTTCTCTCTCTCACTTTCTTATATATATTCAACCTTGAATGGTTATGTTTGTATCCTTTACTTAGGTATGTAAAATACCTACCCATTTTTAATCCTTTGATAAATAATAAAAGTTTGGTTTTAGCTCCTCCTTTGACTAGATTTAATGTGTGTGCATGACTAATAGATCTTACCAAGTAATTATCTTTGTTTCATTTACATATTTGTCCTTTCTTTCATTCATATTCAGTTTGAAACTTCTTTTTATGTCTTTTGAAGTGTCTAAGTGAGGTGTTAAGGGTGAGTGAGTTGTATTTTCATTAGTTTCATTTCATGACCCCTTGACTAGTCCTCCTAGCCCAAACAGCTCTCACTAACTCCATAATGAATTGATGATGTACAGAGGTAGATTAGGAGTAATGTTTGTTGGAACTTAGTCTTATGGCTAAAGTAAAAATTTATTTGGTTGGTAATGGTCAAGTATATTTGATGCATCACCTATATTAGAGTAGGTTTCTCTCTCTTTTCTATCAAATTAGTAGAGTATTGAATGATCCTAAGTGATTCATCAAGGGTAGCTATCCATTAAACCTAAATATTCAATCCAAGTTTAGGCCACCCATAGCCTAAGATTATCTCCATGTTATTCCAAATTTTTAATCTTAAACTACCTTATAAGGGTGAAAATTTGGTTGATAATAAATTTGGAACGCCTGATAAAACTGAGGTCCAATGTAGTGGAAGGATTATTGGTGTTTTTCTTCTACATATTAGTCTTTATAGGTATTGAAAACATTAATGGTGACTCTAAGATTAATCAACTAGTTCTATCATCCAAGGTATTTGTTCAAAGTAAGTTGTGTTTTCAATTTATTATCTTGATGAGGTTGTTATGGTTGAGTTTGAAGTAGAGTTAAATTTCATACAAGTTGGTGATGCATCTCATGCCTATAATACTCCTTATCAACCTCACCATGAACCTTATTAGCTATATAATGAGACTTAATAGTAGTATGATAGTTCATATTAGTCTTATGGTAATCTCTATTAGCCTCACTATGACCCCAACTATATAACTCAATAGCCTTATGAAACTTTTTACCCTCCTTACTATCAATAGTATCAGTTTTATCCTCCTTATGAGCCATATCAGTCTTATGATTAGCCTACATCATACCCACATGTATATGGTGATGTGTATATAAAGTTGTGTTTTCAACTATGCTACCCTACTCCCCCTCCTCTAATAGCTTCCCAAGATTTTCAAGGTGGAATGGATGAGATAGAGAGAAAGGTACTAGAATATGTAAGAAAAGTTTGTTCAAAATTATCAATATAATGAAGTGATTGGGATGTTTTTAGGTGTATATAATGATCCATTAGAGATTAATGAGTTGTGTAACTTGGTATTGGATAGGATGAAGATTTGGGAAAAATAAAAAAAATAGTTTGATCAAGTGTTTAAAGAACCCCCTTATGTTCCTTATCAGATTTTCTATGCTCCATATACTCATGAAACAATTGACTCACTATCCTCAATAAGAGCCTCCAAGATATCCAATTCAATCTTCAAAATAATCTACTAGTTTCAAAGTCCCAACATGGAACCAAGTATTTAAGTTTTGTGAAAAACAAGAGGAAGAGTGCTTGGATAAGTAAATTGAAGTCAAGGAAGAAGACTTTGTGCCTATCAAATCTCCATTTCCCTCTCCTCAAGAACCCAAATATTTTCCATATTGGAGGTTTATCCAATAAGGTATTCAATACAAGGAGGAATTCCTAGTTGAGAAGATTGAAAATCAAGGTACAACTATTGAAGAACCTTAAAAAAACTATGAGAAGGATGATGAAGTGGTGGTTGATAAGAATGAAGCACTCATAGCACAACTAAATTTTATCTCTCTAAGAATTCCTAGAATATTCTCCCATTCCCTAGACCTTAGGTTTCAATAAATATCTTTCAATTCTAAATCCAATTCATGAGCCACCTACCATACCTCATACTCCCTCTCACACTCATAAACATATTGATCACCATCCCACCATCTCTCTTCTTCAAGAGTAACCTATCATATGGGAGGCAAGTGAAGAAGATAAAGTTGTATTTATAGTTGATGAAGATTCTTTAAGTGAGATTGATGAGGATATTTTCATTGGTACTTCACTTGGATAATAAAGAATCAACTTATTTTTCAAATATGAGGTTCTAGTAGATAATCTAGATAGTATGCTTTAAGAAATAGATCTAATTTCATTTAATCTTATTGAGGTATTTGTTGGTCTTAATGTTGAAGGCTCTCTAAGCCAACAAGATGAGATTTTGAATGAATTTGAAATGGTTTAAAATGAGAAAGAAACTAAACTTGAATAATTTATTTCTCAATCCCATCATGACTACATAGACATGTTTGAGACTCTTGACATCCCCATAGCTCTTAAGGAGAACTATGAAGATGTTGCTTAGTTTGGTCTCATTGAAGTTGACCAAAGTGAAGATCCAAAAGATAATTGGGAGTATTATATTGAATATCTTTAAGATATTGAATTACTTTGAAAAGATACACTTCCTATTGAGCATTCTTATGAGGGTTTTGATCAAGAAACATCCATTAAAAACCATGATGTTTCCTAGATTGAATATGCAAATCTCTTTGAAGAGCTTGATGAGCTTACAATAAATTTTAAGAAACATGAGGTCACTCAATATGTCATTAAGGCCTAAGAAGCATGCTTATATGGAGCATAATTGGATGAGGTTGAAATTACTAAGCAATATAGAGTGGTTATTAAAGTACAAGATGAATATGTATTCATAGGTGACTAGTTTGTCATTGCTAATTCATTTGAGAGCATGTAAAAAGGATTAGCAAGCAAGAAAAGGATGAATACAACAAGAGAAATGTCTAAGAGTCATATTGTCTTATGATATCATTAAAATTATGTATTTATAGTCCATTAAGGTAAACTCTTAGGTCACATTATCTCCAAGAAAGGTCTCTCCAAAGATCTTGAAAGGGTAAGTGTTATCTTATCTTTGTCATTGCCAAAGTACAAGAAAGGGATGAAAATTTTATTTATAAAAATCAAAATAATTAGGAGATTCATTCCTAATTTTATGAACCTTTTCAAGACTCTACAATCCATGTTGAAGAAGAATTAATATTTTAGTTGGACTAGATAAGGAAGGGATAGTTTTGGTGATATCAAACTAGCCATAGCTCAATCTCCAACAGTTATAAATACTAGTTTCAAAAGGGAGTTTACATTATATGATTTGGTAAATGAGTAATTAATCTTATCCATGTTGACATAAATAAATGAGGAAGGTCTTGAACAACCCATTTATTTCTTCATCCCAGGGTTAGAAGAATACAAGATGAGGTACACTTTTATAGAGAATCAAGTGCTTGATATCATCAAAATCCTTAAAACATTTAGGAATGTGATGTCTAAAAATAAATCACATGTGATGGTGTCTCATCCAAGAATAAAATAATTCCTTTTGAATAGATATTTGAATGATAAAATATCTAGTTGGATCAACAAAGTCATGGAATATGATGTAAATATCAAGGTTACCAAGTTGATGAGAGGCAAGGGACTATGTGATCACTTATAATCAGACTTGAAAGAGAAAAGATAAGTTTTCCTTTAACTCTAAGATGACCCTCAAATAGTTTCACCCCCATATACCATGAGTTAGACACAAGACATGGCCAAGTTCTTCCAAATAGGTGAGTGTCTATTAGGCCAATACAAGACTCAAAGGAGACATTTCAACTTAAAATCCATCCCATGTGTTATTTTATATTGAATAATATTTATAAAAGACCTTAATTAATTTCTCCTAAGGTGTGTAGAGGCTTATTAGGTTGAGAAAGTGTTGGCAGAATTCCATGATGGGTCATAAAGTGGTCATTTTGCACCAAGAATTACAACAAAAGTGATGAGAGCTTGTTATTATTGGCCTAACCTGTTCAAGGAATCATATTCATGGGTAAAAAAGTGTCAAAATTTTAAGTTATTCATAGGAAAATAAAATATTTTAGCCCTTCCTCTCCATCCCATTTAGGTAAATCAACCTTTAATGCATTTGGGATTGGATTTAATAGGTATGATCAATCCCACTTCAAGTGTTCATCATAAATGGGTGTTGACTACAACTGACTACTTTTCTCAATGGATAAAAGCTATAGCTCTCAAAGAATCTAATGAAACTAATTTTCTAGACTTATATGAAGGCAAGTAACTAGATTTGGGGTACCTTCTACACTTATCTCAGATAATGAAATGGCTTTCCTTAGTACTAGGATAAATGAGTGGGTTGTGAAACATGGAATCCACCTAAGTACATCCTCCAACTACTATCCTCAAGGTAATGGACTAGTAGAGTCCACAAACAAGAATCTAATTAGAGTTATCAAAAGGACTATGGAAGAAAATTAGAGAGAATGACATACAAAATCAAATACAACATTATGAGATGATAGGATCTCTCTTAGAAGATACATTAGAAACTCTCCCTACATGATTGTTTATGTAAAATAAGCTAAGTTATTGTTCTCCCTTGATTTACTAGCTCTAGAGCTTACACATCAAGTTGACATGATGGAAAATGCTGCAATAGTGATTGTACTTGTTGGGTTGATGGAATTAGAAGAAAAAAGAGATGATGACATGCATATCATAGAGTCTCATAAAGCTCAAACCAAGAGGTACTTTTAAAAGAGAGATATTCTAATAGAATTCCAAGAAGGTGACCTTGTACTCAAAAGGCATGAAGATAGGGCTAGGTCTGGAAGACATATAATGTTTGATACTTTATGAAGTGGGCTTTATGTCATCACTCATTATAATAAAACAATGCTTTTTAGCTCTCAAAACTAAATGGAAAAGAGTTACATATCTTGGTGAATGGGAGACACCTCAAGCATTGCTATTGATTTCATTTTCTCCTCTTGTACATAGTATATTAATGTTTTATTTCTCTAAGTGCTTCTATCACGTGTTTATTTTATTGTCTGTGCTCCTTGATTTATTGTGTGTGTCCTATTTTTTTGGTGTGTTTGGAGGTATTTTCAATTTATAGTTTCTTTCAAAATATAATTTCATGTTCAAGTTCAGTTTTGGTCTCAAAAAGAAGAAATGTTCAGTGACTCCATGTCCAATGTTTTTTCTAAGTCCACTAGTATATATGTTTTATAGGGAAACTATCCTAGGAGGTCACCAAAAATGTTAGCCAATTATTCACCACTAACTAAGGTCTATTAAAAACTAGGTTATTGAGTCATCTAAACTTATATATGACCTTGTAAAGAGGCATGTCTTAGTTTCAAGGTTTTGTGTTGTATGTCATCTTAAGGTCTAAACAAGGTCTTATTAGGATGTTAATATATATGATGTGTGACTTGTCTAATCAATTTTATGCCATGAACTCTAAAGAGGTATTTTGTAATTTATTTCAACAAAAGTTAAGGTAACTTTGGAAATATTAAGGTTAGTTTGTGAAATTCAAGGTATAAGTGATGCATGGTGAAAATAATGAGGTGGTGATAATTGAAGAAAGCATGATGTTCCATTGTGGATAGTGGACTAGGAGATAAGCTAGTGATATAAGCATTTTTGTCTTCACAAGTATTTTTAGGAGTTTAAGGTAATTTTAGAGATATCAAGGTTTCATTTGTCTTGTTATATTATTTATTGAAATGTTGTAGTGTAACCCCTTGAGGAGACATCAAGTGTGAAGATAAAATATCATGAATAGAGTTTAAACTTCTCCTTTTGGGGTCATTTGACATTTTTTGAAGAGCATATTATATCTCTTTTTTACATACACTTGGTCAAGGTGTTAAATTACTTCTTTTTCAATGTACACTCACCTTGAAAAAATTCTTTAATCATTGCTTTAACATACAAACATAGTATGGTGTAAGAAATGGTACTAAAAGGAGATGGAGAGATGTTTGGTACATTAAACCATCACCATGCAATCCAAGAAGAAATCCATTGACATCTGGTTCACAATTCTAACTAGTTATTTTATTAGAATAAGTAAGCTTTCTTGATGAAGACATGTCAAGAAGTGAATATGCAGCCTCAAGCTTGATTAAGAGGTCTCATTGAAATGTTTTTAAAATTGATTATGGTATTTTAAAATCTCAAAATTATCATCCAACCTCCTCAAGATCAAAACCATCTAGAGAAAGAATTTTTAGGTCCAGAAAAGGGAAAAGACATTCAAGTTTTCCATCAAGTTAGTTTCAAGATAAGAAGGCTCATTTTCATAACATTGGGTCATAAAGGAGTAGATGTTTTATATAAAATTACATTAAGGGATGTTTACCACCACTATTACCTTAAAATCCATGGAAATATTTTTTTTATTAGGGGGTACAAATTTATGAACTATTGTTAACAATTTAGATGCCTCTTAAACCCTACTAAACCCCACTATCATAGTTTTCCTCTTTAAATGGAATATCTAAGATTGGTGAATGAATGTAAATAGTTTAAAAATATCTCTTTAATTTCAAATATAATTTTCAACATTAAACTCAATTCAAACTCCCAATGATCATGTTGGTATTAACAATAAATTTCATGGTTTTGTTGGTTTTGATATGACAGATAGTGTTATTTGGAGTTTTGAGGTGTTTTCTAGCATGAAAGTGATTGAAATAAAGTTTAAATTATGTATCCAAAATAATAAAATATAATTATCATACCAAACCATCTCTAATCAACATCCAATGCATGAATGAATAAAATGTGAAGGTACAGGTCTATAGGGTTTGGGAAGGTGCAACTTTTAGAGTTGTTTAGTACTTTTGAGAGGTTTTGGGATTATGAAAGAATAAAAATAACATGATATGAAATTTTAAAAATCCCCCACACCATATTAAATGTTTACACAATCTTTCATTCATCCACAAAGTGATGTTCAAGTGTTGGTTCAGCACGCAAGCCTCAAATGAAAGAGATATAGTCCTATGAACAAGCACATTTGATGTTTTGAAGGATAATAAATATGAAATGGAGTTTTAAAACCTTAAGGAGAAGTGTATAGGACACTCAAATAATATACAATAAGTGGTAAAACTATTCATTATCATATTTTATATAAAGTTGTAGGTGACATGCTTAATGCCTTTGATATAGTGTTCCGGACAGGGTTTCAAATGTGGAGAAGCAAGTAACAAAATTATGACTAAAGGATATATATATATATATATATATATATATATATATATATATATATATATATATATATATATATCCTTTTGAATTATTTAGATATTAAAATTAATTATAAACCTAAACTAAGTCCTTAAAACTCTTTTAATACACCATTAAGGTCAAAGTGACAAGAGCACAATGTATTCATGCATGCTCAAGTGGATCGTGTAAGTTTGTAAGTTTGAAATCAAAGGTTATTGGAAAAAAATATGTAGTTTATCATTTTAAAAAGTCATAAAATAGGATAAATTGAATCCAAAGTTTTAAAAAAATCATTTTAAGTCATCAAAGATATGGATTTCAATTCAATAGCAAGTTTGAATGGGTTTGGAGCCTAAAATGTACACCTATAGGCCTACACACCAAAATATGGGAAGAATATGCAATTTTTATGTTAAAATTGAATTCTAAAGGATATTTAAGAGGTGAAACACCATTTATAAATTTTATATAGGTATTTTATTCCTTTTAATGAGGATAAAACATTAAAAAATGGAAATTAGGGTCAAAACCGCTAAATTGTTAAGAAACCCTTAGTGTGAGATAAAGTAAGTAATATAAGGTTTAAAGGGGTAAAATAATTTTTAAAACATATTTATACCTTGTGGTGAATTTATTAATCCTATAATATTCATTTCAAACAAACAATAAGAATTAAAAATACCTTTTGTTCAATAGTCTCTCAAATGCACACCTATAGGCATGGAATGCCCAAGAAGGTAAACTTTCTCATGTGATAAGTTGAATTAATAGATAAATGGGGTAGAATGGAATTAAGGTATGTTTTTAATTTTTTTATACTCCAACTTCATGGAATTTTTATTTAATTAATAGGCTCAACTCTATGAATAATCATTAAGAAGATAGAGACCTTAAAATTGCCTTTTGTGCCCTCAAAGAGTTTGATGACTATATATGTTTACAAATGAAATAAAATATGAATGAAATGAATTAAAAATACATTTATTAGATATTAAATCCTAGTTACCACCTTTTAGATATAATCCAAACATGTGTGGAGTAAAATCACATGAAAATGGCCTAGAAACTGCATTTTTGAGCATGTTTGCATGTGTTTGAATGTGTAAGGTATATTTTAAAAGTTAGAGAGGTATATAAATCTTTGGAATATGTATTATTACCTCCAAAAATATATTACATAAATCCACATGATGATACAACAGGTTTCAAGTATATAGACCAAGCCAAGATGAAGACTTTCTTTATTTGCATTGAGAGGTTAAAGTGACAGACCTTCCTAAGGTCATAAATGGCATAAAAACACTTCATGAAATCCATGAAAGTAATATAACTACATATTTAATCTTTTGAATTCTATAAAAGTGGTATGAAATCTCATTCAAATGAATATAAGAATTTTTGAGAGCCTATTCACACGCAATCGACTAGTCATAGTGTTGAGGACACTCAAAGAAGCATAATAGGACTCTATCAACTATTCAATCTTGATTCAAGATTTAACATGCTCTTAAAAACTCCTAATATGATATAATACCCATGAAACACTAGTGTGTAGGTCATTTAACATAGAAAAGAGTACATATATCCCTATCTAAACTCTTTATTAGTGGTCCATGAATATCTAATGGATAACTGATCAACTGAAAGATGATCTATATTCTTGGGAATAATTTATATGATATTATACAAGACATACATGAGTTTTAAAATATTTTTATGATAGTCTTCAAGAAAATAATATACCTTGTATGAGTGATATACTTGTCTTCATTGCATTCCCTTGGATTAAACAAGCTTAAGCATGAAAATATAGGTTCTAATGAAAGAGAGCATAATATGCGGAGGTCTAATTACAAGTTTCATTCTCACCAAGATGGGAGATGCATTACAGGATCCAAGGATGGCATAGAAATATGTCAATAAGTTTAATTAGGCCATGTGTCAAGATAGTAACTTATAACTCCTCAACCAAGAAAGGTTAGTTTCAAGAGAGAAGGGATGAGTCATAGGAGATGAAGAGCCATTTCTACACCATCTCTCATGAATCCATCATCAATCCAATCCAACACATGTTGAAGATGAATGATATTAATATTTATTCCACCTATTGACATTGTAACTATTTTCATGATAGATGTCAGTCATATATCTCATACATGTTCCCTTCTCTCTCTCTTTTCCATTCTTATATATATAATCTTGAAAAGGACATTAAAAAGGATCTTCAAGGTTAGTATGGTGAATTCATAATAAAAATGATAATTTTTTTTACTTTTGAAGTGAATACAAACTAATTTTTACCTTATTCATCTCACATTTAGATTATTCAAGATGAATTATTGATGAATGATAGTGTTGATGTTCAATATCCTTGTATTTATTCTCTTCATTCTTTCCTATTTGTGATAAATTTATATTCTAGTAGGTCATATGGTGTGTATAAAGTGGTTATATTAATGTTAAGTGTGTAAAACCTTCATTAGTGCCTCATTCTAGGCCTCTTGATTGTCCTTCTTAGTTAATGTATTAGATACAACCTCCATATTGAAATACTTATGCTAAAGAATTGTTTTAAGTTATGTGATTAGATTAAACATTGTCTTATATTTTTTATTAACTCATAGACCATACGATGAGACTTAAAATTTGGTGCATCACGCCTTTTTCTATTTATGTTTTGCATTCTCTTTTCATTTTCATTGTAGTTTGAGTAGGTTTAGTGATAATATAGGTGTAACATCAAGGGACCCAGTCCTCTCTAGAGGTTATATTTAGCAACAGGACATCCATATCCTTAGATATTTCTCATTGTGTCAATTGATTGAGCATACCTAAAACACCTCCTCAAAGGGTGCAACTCAAAGTTACAATAGTAACCACATGTACTAGACCCACATATAAAGGTAAGTTTATCTCACTAAGAAAATGTTATGATGTCTCATTGAATGCTTTAACTAATCTGGTTAAAGTATGTAAATCATTATGTGTATAACCCAAATATATAATTAAAATCATGGTTTAAACATTATATGTAACACCATTACCAATAATAACACTAGGTATATATTGGTGATCAAGTATGCTCAAATGAATAAAGAATGAATATTGGAATTGTCATCCATAATATCACTATCATTGAAATTTATAGAGGGTCTCTAAACCATATGAGGTGTATGATGTATATAAGTACCAATAATACCATATAATTTGTGTCCATAAAGTGATGGAGGAGGATGTGTGTTATATGTCATTTGTTCTTCTAGATCCTTCTTTAAATGATCTTGTAAAGGATTGTTAAATATTTTATATTTTTGGTGATCACCAGGTTGTGAGCATTATTATTTTGGAGGATCATTAAAATGTAATATTTTGGTCATCAATGAGGTTTTTGATCTTATGATTCAAGGCAAAACATTTGTTCATAGAATGCCTAAGGACTTGGTGATAGTCACAATAATCATTTGAATCATAGCCTTTGGGTAGAGGTTGACTTATATCAACCTATTTAGGAAGAGGTAAATATCTGAGGTGACACTCTATAAGCCTCAAGAGTAATGAAGCTAGATACTTGGGTAATTGTGTAAATTATTTCCTTTGTGCATTGGATAAAATAAGTTTATTAGGCTATTATGACACCACATTAACCATGGTAGTCGTTTCATTTTTAGGATTAGGAGGTTCTACCTTGTAACTTAGTTTGATAGTAAAATTGGTATTATATTTAGTTGGTTTTTTAATACATACTAATTTTTTTTCAATGAGATAAGTTTCATTCATGAATGTGAACAAAATGGCATAAGCCATCAAAATATTTGAAAACTTAAAAAAAATGGACTCATGTAATGTGGCATGCAAAGTTGTTTAAAGATGTATTTAAAATCTTTATTTACCATTATATTAGTCATTTTAGCTAACATTTTATTATACTTCAAGACATATTCATTTATAGGTTCATTGGTTCCTTGTTTGATTTTTTTAATTTGGGCATAAGAAATTTTTTTAGTGATATTAATAGAGAAGTGTGATACAAATTTATTTGAAAGAGGTTTTAATCCATTTATTAATTAGATTGCTAAATCATAGAACCACCTCAGAGAATAGTATTCTAAGATCCTTATAAATAATTTGGTCAAAATTTTATCATTGGAGGCATAATCAAGGCATGATAAATATAAATATTTAAGGTGATGTTTAGGATCACCCTTTCCATCATAAAATGTGAAATTAGGTGAAAAAATACTAGTTATCAAGGGGTGAAAGATATCTCTAGTGTAAGAGGGTTATGTAACACCTCTTGTGAATCAATAACATAAGGCGATTTTTAAAAAAATTGTTTAATATTTGTAACCTTAGTTTTCAAAACATTTATAGTTTAAAAAAGGGCTCGCACCTCTTTGTATTTAAGGTTCTAAATTTAGGAAGTTACCAAAGGGTGTTTACCCATAGTTCAAGTAGATGTAGGCATTGAAACTGGTAATTGGGTTGAAATATTTGTGATTCCCATGTAATATGTAGTAATAGTAATTTCAGGTAACAAAGGTGTGACCACATATCATGTGACCCCATTATAAGTATGAAGTGGTGATGTGCCCAAGGGGAGGGTTTTTGATATAGACTTAGTTGTAATGACACCTAAGGATTCACTTTCACTAGGTGAGGAAACCTTAGCCTTAGCATGCTTGCTTATTTCATCTCTTGTAACATAAAAAAGGTATATATTAAGCCTTTATTGTTATTAAGATAAGTACCTAATGCTTCTTTATCTTCCATTTGAAAACAAGTTTTTTGATTAACATTCTCCATTGCTTATAAATGAATAATTCAATATTTTATATAGATTACATCAATAAAAAAAAACAAGAAACCCTAAGCCAAATTTAGGGTTTGTATGAAAATACATAAAGGTCAGGTTTACTAAATTATTAAACCTAAATTGAGATGGGTAAATATAGTATAGGGTTAATAATATAAAAATGAATAAGCACAAGGGTGATAAATAGATCTATAGTAGGCCAATTAATTTATAAACTTAGATAAACAATATTCTAAATTTATAATATTGAGATATGCCTAAAATGGAAAGTACATCTATTAATTGATATTGTAATAAATGAAAAATAAGAGTACTTAGCTGGTTTACTATACGCATGTGGATATGATTTGGAATAGGTTAGAAATAGATTAGATATGGATTCTATATCAATCATTAAATTCCATAAATTTAATCTCTATGGCCTCAGACACTTACATAGACTTTGGATAGTTACATTGACACTTTAATTTGACTTGGATACAGGTGTCTAGTACAAAATACCTACTAGATTTAGATGTGACCACTTGAAATATTCTAGGTTTTGTGTCACCTTCACTTTGAAACATACATAGCTAGATCATTGGTTGTCACTCTTATCAAATCATCAAAACCCTAGCTCTTCATCTTCGTAGTGACCTTATGAAAATGGGTTAGTGGGATCATGGTGGAAAGATAACCCCAAATACCCCTCTATCAGTGGGTGTTGCCTACATATACACTAATATGAAGAGGACCTCAGACTAATATAGTTTTCCCCCAATGTGTTGGCTAGTGTGTGCACAATGGTCTAATATATGGAAAATAAGTGCAATAGTGACCTAGATTGTAACTTAAAAAATATAATCATGGAATTATCCTTTAGTAATTTAGACCTGTATATGGGTTGTCCCTTTATGATATTATAATAGGAAATAATAGGGAAGTTTTCCTCACTTGAATGCTTGCTTTTGGTAAGTTGCATTTTGAGTTATTAGGTTTTTGATAGATGGTGAATGAATGAGGATTTATCATGCATATAAACCAATACTTTATGGAAATATCACACATTAAGGTGCATTTTCAAATCATAGAATTTATGGAATTGGAAATTTGTGTTAGCATAAGACAATTGTGTCAATGTAGGCATTTGATTGGGAGACAAGTGTTTAGGAAGATGGAAAACATGCACAAGTCCCAAACTTGAAAGATATAAGATAAGTAGGTTTTATCACTATGAACATTCTAAAAGGCATGGAACATTAGAATAAAATTGTTTGGACTAATGGATAAGCAATTTGGTACATAAGGATAGTGTATGAGAGCCTTTAGGTAGTAGGAAGGTCTAATAACATATAGGTATAGCCATGATAGGTATTTTCTAAGTATAAAATATTGAGGTGATATATAATTTAGATTTAGTGTCTACTCCTTGACCCAATGCTTTTCAATCATGTAATGATCCTTCCTTATAATGTAATAATAGCTGTAAAGAGGCTAACACTCCTATGTTTCATATTGATGGTTAATTATGACCTATAATTTCATATTCAAACTCACCAATAATTACTCATAGTGATACTATTTATATGATGATTACCATAAGAGATCTTTAGAATAAAATGACAATTCTCAAGTTACAAGTACTTTCACATGATGCTAATCTTAATGATAAAATTCTATAAGATCAACCCATTACATAAGATGCATTTGATTATCCTTATTATACCTATTTTCCATGTTTATGTTACCTTCATCTAATGGTCAATGAGGCCCTACAAATCACTTGAAATAATATTTCCATTCCTTTGATCATTGAGATAAATATGGATGCTTATATTAAAATCCTTCATTATAATATTAACATAAGAGGTTATTGATGAGTTTTATAGCCTCCAAAATGTTTCCTTTTCAACTTTCAATAAATTGGAATAAATATTTTTATCTAGTTTTCATAATCATCAAGCACCTAAATTACCATTAGAATATCTTCAAGGCTTAATAAAAAACTATGATGAGTCTATTCAAGATTATGATATTAGATTTAAGGATACATGATATTCCTTGAACTATACACCATCAGATTTGGAAGTGAAACTCATATTTAGTATGGGCCTTCTTTATCCACTTAAATAAATAGCATTACATAGCACTTTTACTTCATTTGATACCTTATACATGGATGTGCATAAATATTCATGTGTAGTAACAAATAGTTATACAAAAATACCTACATCTTCACCTAAAGGTAAACATGCTACAAAAAATTAATACAAAGAAAATGGACCAATGAGGTTTACAAGCCATTAAAAATACCTTATTCCAAATCAAAATATCATGCCAAGGAATAGATAGAAAAGTTTTTACATATAGGAAAATAATCCACATATAAAATACCTTTTATAGTTAAAATAAATACCTATATTAAAATAAAACCACTTCAGTTTGAACAGTTAAGAGATAGACCACATGATATATTACATATACTATTGGATAACAATTGATCATTATCCATCTGAAATATTACTAACAATACATAGATTTGAAAATGTTAAAGGAAAATCCTTCTTCACTTACCATGGTATTAATGGTCATTGCGCAAATGCTTATTTTTATTTAAATAAAAATCTTACAAAACTTTCATATAAAGGAGTTATTAAATTTTAAAAAGAGACAATAAGGTCTCCTTATCCCACTTCTTCTAGAGGTCACTCTAAGAGGGTCAAGACATCCCATGCCACTCTTACCAAAGAATGCATGGTATATCATCCCTTGTAGAAAAAACCATTGTAATAAGTCTTTCTCCTAGTACACATTCTAAAAATATTGATATATCCAAAAATGATCCTACCAAGGAACCATTTTTCAATCAAGCTCTCACTATAGGTGCACTTTGGAGAATTACATAACCAAATGTTATATAATCTAATCATAATTTGACACTTATGTATACTGCATGACATGAATAGGTACCTAAACCAAGTCAAAAGACTAAAAATGAAATAGATACACTTGATATCTCAAGATATGCACTAGATATTGTGTTAGAATAGAAAGCAAAAACCTAATTTCCACATTATAATTATTGGCAATAATTTTTATTCCCAACTAGATTACATTATGTATGATGATTTCCACAGTTGTCACTAAATCAAACTAAATAAACAACTAAAAAACATTTACCACAGAGCACCAAAAAATGAGTTCCATGAATCACTACTCCTTTTATTACCTCTTCATTACTATAGACTCTTATGATACATTCACAAATTATCACATATTTTATAGTGTTAGATATGACAACTATATATGCTCCTTGGTAGTATCACTAGTTTGATATACCATATTATGAGTTAAGAGATTATTATGAGCATCACTTATATGGGATAATATGTTATATTTTTCTTTCCAAATGTTAAATAAAATATAATATTCTAGAAAATATAAAAAATAGTTAAATAAATTAAAAAATCAAAAAATTATTCAGCATGCACATGTTTATTGGCTCCTTTAAATCTATGTTGTTTACTTTATGTTAGTATATAACATATTATTTATTTTATATATGCATATATGTTTCATACGTACTTTACTGTGATACAATCATACATAAGATCCATGATACATGCACATACAAATGTTGGACCTTTCCTCTTCCCACATGACAAACTATGTTGGGTGCATTTAATTCCTTAATCATGATCGATACAAGTTATATTATTTTATGATAAATTTTACATAATTATTTTAAGATTATATATTAATTCTTACACATGTATATACTCATGCTTACACCTTACACAATATACTTGGTATGCTATGTTACATGACATTTTTATCTAATGCATAATGCAACGACTAGTATGATATGATTATGTTGGTAGCTTATACTTAATTTATTCACATTGTCACTATCTTAAGTGTAATTATTTTTTTATATTATCTTTCTTGTGAAACATTTGAATATTTTCCTTTATTATAGGCCACTATACCACTCAGTGTTATTTATTTATGTGTGGACATTTGAATATGTCCTTCCTTCAAGTGTGTGGAATTTGAACATGCCCCCTATTTATGGTTTTTATAAACCCATATTGTGTGACAATAAGGGATATTGTGTGTGTGATTGATTATTTTTTGATCTTGTATTGTTACTTTATATACATTTTCATGATCCATATCATGAATTTTGGGGTTTGTTGTGATCATATAATGCAAACTTCATTGATATATCTACTTAGACATAGTACTCCTATATGATACATGATTCATAAAAAAAAAATATAGTTAACTTATCATTTTAAGGTAAGGTGAATACCAAATCCCATTTACCTCACCTCAAAATGGGGGAAATTTTATTGGGGGAATGTTATATAGATATGGATCCATACATACATAGTTGGAAAAATGTGATATAGTTTACATGATCTAGATATACACTTGGATCAAAATATTATAAATTTGAAACCATTTTTTACAAATTTGGGAAAAAAAATTAATATTTATTGATGGGTGTCATTAATCCCTTCACTAAATTTAATTTATCTTTTGATATCATTAAAACTAAGGGCAACATCTAAAGCTGCCTTCAACAAGGCTTATAGTTGTAGGTATTATAGAGATGATTTGGGGGGTTGTCTTTTCTAAATGTCTAATATAATTTTATTCTATAAAGGATTTTATTATAAAATAAATAAACACACTTGAAAAATTAAAACACTCTTTAATCTAATTTATATAAATAAACACACTGAAAATAAACAATTTGTTGAAAGTAAACACACTTGCTAAAAATAAACAATCTGCTGAAAGTAAATAAAATGATTTGCAATCTTAAATTAAATATTATAACTAAAAGATAATTTTTTACAAGTATGAAATGTATTTATGATTACTATTATAAAAATTAAATATATTTATAATTACTAAAACTATAAATAAATAAAATACCATATATAAATATGTTCTTGGTTCCTGAGGAGAGTGGGCCCTTACTCAGCTTGGGAACATGAATGAAAAGAAAACTTAGTACTTGGAAATTGAAGCTATATTCATTAATGGATCAAAATAGATTATATGAATACAACTATAACTTCACTATAATATTAACTAAATATTAATATATTAACTTAATTTTATCTATCTATATTAAGACATTGAAGATCTACTTATATAATGCTATAATTGTAGATCCTTAGATCTTAGTAACCAATCTTCTATTATCAAGACAAATCTCCTAATTTAAATGGTTCTTCAAAATAGATTATTGACAATTTGAAATAGGAAGATATGTCCATTAAAAAATCCACTACATATCTTATAAGAATTACTTCCTATATCTACTAGATTAATTTGACTTATAAAGGCTTATGTGACATATTTACACTAACTGATGTGTGTGTGTGTGTGTGTGTGTGTGTGTGTGTGTGTGTGTGTGTGTGTGTGTGTGTGTGTGTGTGTGTGTGTGTGTGTGTGTGTGTGTGTGTACTTAAGTATTATTTTGGTCACTTATAATTTATATGATTACTATAAATAGTAGATCTATAAATAGTCTTTCCATATATATATATATATATGGAAAGACTATTTATATATCTACTATTTATAGTAATCATATAAATTATAAGTGACCAAAATAACCTTTAAGTACATAGAAAGTAAAAATAAATTAGTTTTTCAAGCTTAGAAGTTGGTCTAAAAGAGTCAAAAGGATTTCTACTAGAGTCTAGAGAAACTTTGACAGAGTCTAGAGAAACTCCATAACAAAATTAGCAGATTTTGGAGTTATTTCTATGAAAACTTGGTGAATTCCATAACAACTTGCTTAAAAAAAACTAGATGCTAAAGAATTATGTAGCAAGGTTGCTAAGCCAATAAGAATGGTGGAATGCTTTGATGAAGAATGAAATCATATCTTTCAATGAGTCCATAGCTACAAAATAGGTGAGTATGTATTTACTAGGTGATTTCATAATAGTGGAGTGTGTGAGTCCATAACTACATTACTCATTCATGACTTGATCTAGAGAAGACTTGAATGAACCATAATTATGTCCAATGAGTTTGTAGCTTACCAAAATATCAAAATATTTCATATAGGTTGCCTTAAAAGATCATCAAAAAGGTCCTTATTTCTTATAGACTATTGTATCATTTGTATATACACAAAATTGAGAGACTAAACATACAAAGAGTTAGAATTAATTAATAGAATTAGTAACTTACACTTTAGTTACATTAACTAAGATAAAGCATACATTTACTACACTAGGATTAGATACAATCCTAATATCCTTGAATTATTTCGTCTAAAGGAGAGGTAATAGAATATAAATAAATAAAATTGATAGTAATACTGAGTCATATTTTGAAATCATCATTTCCCCCATACTATACCTTTTGAAAGTCCATTTTACAAACTTAGTTGCTGCTCACTCCCTCATAACTGTAAATTATATCTTCTAAACACTAGCTAAGGTCATATATGTCAAATTCATCAGCCTAATGATTATCCAGGGGATTGGTGAAACCATGATATGTTTTCACCATATGTTTCCAAATTTGAAATTGGTAATTTATTTTAGGACCCCATCTATGCCATGTTGAATAGGAGTCAGAAGAAGTGGTAGATTGAATCTCATACCAATCCAAATTTATTCACCTCCTAAATTAATGACATAAACAATCATGTCATTTATAGTTTGTGCCCTTCGTAAGCCCCATCTTAAATTAGTTGGAGACATAAACTCTCTTACATTTAATGGAATTTTTAATGTGTCCCAATGCCTAATATTAGCTCTAAATATATCATTAAAATGTTGTCTTGTATACATATCAAAAGAGACACTACTATTATACAAAACCTACAAGTAATAATCCTTGATGTTTGGATTCATCAAATAAGTAGTTTTGATGTTAATCAATAATTTTTGGCACTAGCAAAATTAGGTCTAATACATAACCCCCTAGTATTTTATTTTGTCACATACTCCTCATGTATGGATTTTCAAGCTATTTGATTTTTATAAGTATAAAGAAGATCTCTCAACTAAACTTTTTCTACATATATATTGACCATTAACTTATTATAGTCGCCTAATATTAGATTACATAGATATAATTCACATAATACATCATGTTATTATGGAGTGGATTATTAAAAAATATTAAAAAACATAGGAGGATCTTAAATGTTGTGGGGTAAATCACATGAAATTCATAGTAGTTACCACCTATAAAATTGTTTATGTAAATACAAACTATAAGAGGGAGAAGGAGCTATTCAAGATAGAAGGTATTCCCCTATCTAACATGCAACTTGTAGATTTCTTTCAATTTTTTGGGCCTCCTATTTTTATTTCTCTAAATTTTCCTTTAGTGTGTGTTTTTCATTTTCTAAAGATTTATTTTATTCCTTGAGTTCCCTAAACTCAAAACATTCTTGATTCCATTTATCTAGATGGTCAGCATGAGAATATTAGTTTGACAAACTTGATCGACTAAAGGTTTAGAAGAAGATGAAGATTGCATAAAAATCTATTATTGTTGAGAATTTTGGAGTTGATATTTTAAAAATAGGTTTTATTATTCTAATTCAATGACATATATCCAAAAATTTAGCATTTTTTCATCAAAATGAGTTACTTATTTTTCAATCCTTTTGATTTTATTCATGTGATCCAAAGCCTTGCTTTTAAAACTATTTGATCCTTGAGTCAAAGAATAATTGAGTAAATCCCTACATTGTAGATGAGCCATAAGATTAGAAATATCTATAGCTTGTTGTTTGATGATGAACTCAACCTTAGATAGTGCAAGGATGAGCTAAAATTTTGGATCTTCATTAGAGCTAGATGATTTTTTTCTTTAGAGACCATAATATTTTTTCCTTTGTCTAGTATGGTGTTATATTAAGAATTGATAAAGATGGAGGCCATTTTTATTATTATACTTGAATATATTCTATAAATATATTTTATTCCTAAATAATTTCCTTAATAGGATCCACTATTGTTGACTCAGGAATATATATTGTGATAGGTTCTTCATTAAAAGATATTATTGTTAACTCAAGAATAACTTTTGTGATAGTTTCTTCATAAATAGATATTACTATTTATTATATTATTGGTGAATAAAACAATGGTGATTATTGAAGGATATCAAGGGTGGTAATTATATGCAATCAAAAATGCATCATGTCTATGAATTAATCTTAGATCAAATAAGATGGATCACACCTACACTTCTGATTAGGATACACTTGTTAAGTGAGAGCATGACCAATATGAGGATTCACTATACCTAATTAGGGGATTGTTTTTCACAACACATCATGTTAGGAATATTTCCAAATCCTAAAGTCTAACACAATTGCACAACAACCCTAATAGAGTCCTAAGGTTTAAAACATTCACTTTTATTATAATAACAAGAAAGTAAAATCTAATTTAGTGCTCACCAAAGCTTGTGGCATAAAGTGGGGGGTCAGAAACAATAAAATAAATATGTATAGGGAAATTAAATTAAAGTAAGTATGAGTAACACCCTAATACATAATATATGAAAGATAGTATTATTTGAGCCAACACTTATGCTACTTCTATCTACTAATATAAAGGATAACAAAGTTAGAATATACTTACCTAAATGTGAACCCATCAAGACTCAATCTCTCCCTTAGCCAAAAGGGTTTTGAAAGAGGTTATTTTGGTTTGTAAATATCACTAAGAAAGGCCAAAGCATCCAAGACTTATCCACAAGACCAAATTCTCCAAATAAGAAAGCTAAGCTAAGTCTCCTCAAGTAGAATGATGGAAGAGTAGATTGTGAAGAATCAAAGTGAATAATATCTCTTGATTGCATATATGAATAATGACCAAAATGATATTATATATAGGTGGATCTTGCCCTAAATCCTTTCAAGAATGTTGACTATACAAGGTCAACCCATTCAACCCAATGTGCTTTTGAGGATAATTTACTAGGTCTGTGCTAGGTTGGCTGAAAGGCTAACAAACCAAGAAATTAAAGAATACCCCTAAACTTAATTGCGTCAACCTAGTTGACCTAGTAAAACTGATAGTCAAAAGGAGTTTAAGACAATAAAGGAGGGATAGTAAGAGGAAAAGACTAGAGGAGTACTCAAGGGAGGATAAGTAGATTAGGGAAAGGTTTTAGGATCTGATTGGATTGGTAATAATGTGGTAAAAAGGGACAAAAATCATGTGAATCACCAAAGGTCTACCCACCCCTTTCTCAATGCACCCCTTAGGGCATGCACTTAGAGAGATTGAGTCTTGACAGGTACCTATAAGCTATAAAGCATAAATATTTAATAAAAGTTAAAAATATTATGTGTATACATATGCCCCACTCAAATATCATCACATGTCACTAAGGTGAAATAGGGGATGGTGCTTTGAGAAAGAACATAAGGACACACATAATGCTGATGCTAAAAAAGTTTATAGTATTTTAAATAAAAAATAACTGAAAGGGAAACTAATATAAAAAGTAAATAACTAAAAAGGTAAATGCAAACATACCTTGATTTACCTTTATCATGGGATGGTTATCTATTGTGTTGTTAGTTTTGATTGTGTAGGGCATAGAGAGTAATTCTGATAAACCCAAGAGTGCAAAACTAAAGAGAAAAAATAAACAAATGTAAGAAAATACAAGATAGTTGGTGTTATGAGGATGGGATGTACTTGGGAAATTCAGCAAGCTAGGGTGACAAATGCTATATTAGACAAAATTACCAAGTCAAATAACAAGAGTAAATCAGGTAACCAAAAATCCAAGGCTACTAAAGGCTGAAAAACTCAAACAAGCTATCCTTAAGTAAAAAAGGAAAACTCACCAAATCAAACCAAGGATACATATTAAACAAGATGGTAAAACAAAAAAAATCAATGATAAAAATACAAAGAAAAAATGGTAAAACAACATTGATGAGTGAGAAGTAACAATCCACATCTCACTCAATAATGGGAAAGATGCATAAAAGGAAAAAAAACATTTATGAGTGAGGTGTAACAAGCCAACCTCACTCAACAATGGAAAAAGGGTACAAAATTAGGTATCTGTAATAGTAAGATAATAAAATCATGACAAATGGTAAAAGGAAAGTAAAGTGTAGTAATCTAAATCATGGTATAAATAAAGAAAGAATAAATCCATAGTTTCTCAAACATGTTGTTTTGCTCTAAGGATAGATAAAACTAAAACTAAGTAGTGTTAGCATGTTTTTAAGAGATGAAGAAGAAAGAATTAAAGAAGAAGGAAAAATAGATTTAGAATCATAATTTTTCTATCAAGGGGGGAAATGAAATGGGTGGAGGGGAGAATGAAGGAAAAACTAAGGTAGAGGAACTCTTTATCAAAGTCAAGACACTCAAATTAGGTTTGTCAAAACAAGAGGACTTTTGACCTTAAGAACTATGAAGAACTTCTCTTAGCCACACAAGTCTTAGGTTAGCAAATGGAGTATGTAGATCATCCCATGAAGGCTATATGCATGAAAATTAAAATAGACCTACCTCCCCATGATGTTTTCCCCATTCTTTGGGATACTTTATAGAGCCATTGATTTACTATGAATATTGGGTACTTGCATGATAAAGTAGGTATCACGATAGAGTCTTTTTTTGAAATCCCCTTTTCCAATATACTTCCCTACCACACCACAAAGGACTTTGGCTCTATGTGAAGATGACTGTGGATTTTGAGATTTGATTGAAGATAGGAGACATGCTTGAAATCACATTTTTGGTGTGATTTGAATTTTAATATTTATTTGTTGCCTTTTAGATATCATTACCTTTTGTTTTCAAATGATTTAGATTTTAACTTTCTTGATAGATTTTTATATTCATCCTCCATATGGATTTGGAAAACTAAAAATGGCTGTTAAAGATGAATTTCATTTGAATACTTGGTATAATTTTTCTAAGAGAGAGAAAATTAAAAGAGCATGGGGTCTAAGAGTCTCATAAATCTAGGTGAAATAAAAGTGTTATCTTGGCTTCAACCTTATTTTTTTATCAAATATGGAGATGAAAGGAAGGGGAAATCAAGAGGAGTGACACATGAAATAATCTAAATTACTTCAAATCACAAAAAAATGTGAAAAAGGGAGAAGAGGGATATGATGATAGTAAAGTGTGATTCTTTATCATAAGAATGAGAGAAATAGAGGAAAACATGCTAATATAGATTGTTGTGCAGATTTATTCTAATAAAAGAAGAAAATACTATAGTTTGAGAACAAGGGTCAAGAACATGAAAAGGTGGCAATTTTATGAGGAGGGTTGGGTCATATCCATGGTCTTAAAAAGTAACTCATAAAATATAAACCCACAAGGGTGCTAATAAGAAACAGAAAATCAAGGTAAAGGAGCCTTCTTACAAAGCAACTCACAAAATAAAAACCCAAAGGATGTTAAAAGAACATTGGTAAGTAGCATCAATGAAAGAAAAATAGAAAAAAGATGGTGGTTTTGTGAGGAATGTTGGGTCTTATCCACAATCTTATAAATCAACTCACAAAATAAAAACCCAAGGGGTGTGAGAAAAAAGAGAAAATGCAAGAAGATAAAGAAGAATATGGTACATCAATAAACCAAAAGACCAAAAGGGAGGATTAAAGGTTTGAAGAAGGAAGTAAATTATTGTAGAG
Organism: Torreya grandis; assembly: GCA_037957365.1. Classification (NCBI taxonomy): domain Eukaryota; kingdom Viridiplantae; phylum Streptophyta; class Pinopsida; order Cupressales; family Taxaceae; genus Torreya; species Torreya grandis. The sequence goes on from JARHVA010002674.1 coordinate 1,268,615, forward strand.
AGAGATCCATGCTTAAGTAACCTATAAAAACAATTAGATAGATATAGATATAAAACATGACAAGAAGTAAATGAATCATATAGTAATGGCTATATCAAGTATGAACATGTGAGAGATAAACCTAGGAGTTTTAAAATGTTTTTAGAAGTTGAATTAGTTTGGTAACATGTAATGGAGAATAAGAGTGGGCATCGCAAGATGCCCCAAAGGGTAAGTGGATGTAGGTATGGGCATCAAAAGATGCCCTAAATTCTAAAATGACATGTGGGTGGGCATTAAAAGATGCCCCAAAGGTTAGAATAATGTGTGGATGGGCATCACAAGATGCACCACAAGATGAAAAGTAGAAGAAAAGATAGGAAAAAGTAAGAAGTAAAGAGAATCCCATGTAGTGATTAAATGGATTTAAGGTATCCAAAGAGAGTCTAATAGGGGATATGATGTTTGAGGAAAGGAAAATAATGCTAAGTAATAAAAATGAAAATCAAAGAGTTAAATTAGACATATAGGGAAAGCAAAAAGATAAATTATAAAGCAAAAAAGGCAAAAAATAGTACAGGGTCAACCTAGTTGATCCAATATAGAAAATAGGGCCTATAAAATATATAAGGTCTATTGGGTCAATCCAATATTGTGAACAAAAGTAGGAAAAATATAGAAAATGAGTTGTAGATTATATAAGGTTGACTGGGTCGGTCCAATATAGTGAACAGGGCTAGAACAGATAGGGAAAAAAATATAATAAGATAATTTTTGTAGCTAATCTAGGAAAGTAAGAGCTGAAAGGAAAAAAAATCAATTGGATCAATGCTAGCTAATCCAATTGAGGCACACAAAATAAAATATTTCACTAAAGTTGGCTAATGAATGTTTATGCACACACAATTGAAGAAAGAGCAAGAAATCAACATGAAAAGTAAAGCTAACTAATTAGTCAACCTAATTGTTAATTAGATTATTAAGAATGATTTTAAATGTGATCGAAAGTTGGCTATAAGCAAGGTACTAGATAGTAATCTAAGGATGGTTTCAAGTAGTTTGGACTAAAAGGGACTATAGTGGTAATGATACAAGCTTGGTATTAGGGCATACCCCCTCACTTCACACACTGTAGCAATAAGGGTGTTTGGTGCTTAGCTAGAATACACCATTACCCATACTTTATACTTGACTAGAGCATTAAATCAGCTTCCCCCTTGGTGATGAAATCCAAGTAAGTTGGCCTAGGGTAAAAAATATGTTAAAGTGCTTGTTTATGTTATGTGATTTGTCTATGTGTGCATAAAATAGAAATAGTGAAACTAATTGATTAATTGAAAATCTCCTCATTAAACTATGTGAACTATTCTAAGCATGCAAACAGTAAGAAAATAAATGTGTGAGATAATTACTAATATATATGAGGTTAATTATAACTTTGAAACAAGGTATAATGTGAACACTATATGCACAAAAAATATAATAGGTTCGATAGGGTTGAACCTGTATTACAGAAGTAAAATCTGAAAATGAATTGGGTCAGTAGTATCGATCTAGCTATTTTAGATAGCACATAGAACACAAAATTGGGTCAGTAGTGTTGATCTAATTGACTATGAAAAGGTAGTTTTAAAGAATACACATTATAAAAGGAAAGATAAAAAATAAATAAATAGAGAAGTACAAAGGAACCTTGGTAGATCATAGATGTAATGAAGGAAGATTTATAATGAAGAACCTTGAAATATGCTTGAGAAACCTGCAAACTGGGTTAATAGAATCAATCAAGCTATATAGGAACCTATTGAAAAAGTAACAAAACTATAAGGGGTCAACTAGGTTAACCTAGTAGGCTGAACTAGATGTCTAAAAGGATGGAAACTTGTACTGAGTCAACTAGGTCGATCTAGTTGCCTATTCCTACAACCTACACATAGAGATAAAAAGTTGGGTTAATAGAATCAATCTAGAATGTCAAAATATATTATCAAAATGATGATAAAAAGAATGAAATAAATGAAGTAAAAGTAAACAAATCCTATAAGGGTTAGTTTACATCAGGTTCAACACAATGTATGCAATCATAAATGCATCATGTCTATGAATTAATCCTAGATCAGATATGATAGATCACACATACACTTTTGATTGGGATACACTTGTTTTACTAAAGCATGAACAATATGGTGATCTATTAGACTCAATTAAGGGATCACTTGTATCATTTGTCACAACACATTAATTTAGGAAGGATTCCAAATCATACAATCTAACACAACTGTACAACAACCCTAATGGATTCCTAAGGTCTAGAATGTTCACTTCCATTCTAATAACAAAAAAGTAAAATCTAATCTAGTTCTCACCAAATCTTGTGGCACAAAGTGTGGGGTTAGAAATTTTTAAAAAAAAACATGTATATGGAACTTCAATTAAATTAAGTATGAGTAACACATTAATACATAAAATATGAAAGATAGTATTATTCAAGCCAGCACTTATGCTACTTATATCTACTAAAAAGAGGAGAACAAAGCTATAGTATACTTACCTAAATTTGAACCCATCAAGGCTCAATCTCTCCCTTATCCAAAGGGGATTCACAAGAGGTTGTTATGGTTTGTAAGGATCATTAATAAAGGCCAAAGTATCCAAGACTTATCCACAAGGCTAAATTATCTAAAGAAGAAACCTAAGCTAAGTCTCCTCAAGTAGAATGGTGGAAGAAAAAATTGTGAAGAAGCATGAGTGAATAATAACTCTTGATTGCACATATGAATAATGACCAAAATGATCTTGTATATATAGGTAGATCTTAGGAATATCAATTGTACAGGGTCGATCTAGTCAACCTAGTGTGTTTTTGGGGATAATTTACTAGGTTTGTGTTAGGTCAGATGAAAGGCTAACAAACCAAGAAAGCAACTAATACCCCTAAATTATATTGGGTCAACCCAATCAACCTAGTATAATCAATAGTCAAAAATGATTTTAAGATAAGAAAGGAGGGATGGAAAGAGGAAAATATTGAAGGAGTACTTAAGGGAGGAGAAGTATCTTAGGGAAATGTTTTAGGATCTAGTTGGATTGGTAATAATGTGGTAAAAAGGGACATCAATCCTATGAAGCACCAAAAGTCTACCCACCTTTTTCTTATTGCACCCCTTAGGGCATGCACTTAGAGAGATTGAGTCTTGATGGGTTCCTAAAAGATGTAAATCATTAGTACTTAATAAAATTTAAAAATATTATGTGTATATAATAATTGCTTCTATTTCCTCATCATCTTGTGCAAAGATTAATTTTTTACATCTTTTTGTCTACATAGGGGAATTGGGCTCCTTTAAAGAAGTATCCTCAGTTTCTTATGACACTCTAATTATTTTGGGTACCTATGTTACTCTTGATAAAGGGATATATTTAGATTCAGGTTTAGATGAAACTATAAAACCCTAGGTCTTAATTTTTTTGTTGGAGTCTACTGAAAACTCAATTTGATTACATGTGTTATTTTTGATCTGGTTTGACATCTTTCACTAGATAAAATCCTAACCCTAGAAGAGGAAGTATCTTATTTTACCTTGGGTATTGGTTTTTTTATAGAAGCTTTTGAAATAGATGTTAAAGACTAACTAAATCTAGATTTCCAAAATTTATCCCATGTTGATCTAATTTGCTGAAGGAAATAATGTTGAATAATCAAATAGATAAGGCCATGATGACAAAGTGGAGATTATCTATTAGTGCCAAAAATATGAATAGCTCCATATAGGTATAAGGGGAGGTTAACCCTATGTTGAATTTGTTTTTGGCCATACTAAGGTGAATAATGATCTGCATCACTTCATACCTTAAAATGTTGCATTGATCTTCACAGATGAAATATTTCATAACCCAAAAAGAAACATATTTTTAGGGTTCATATATGGTTTCCTTTTTGATCTCTTTTACCTATACTTGATGATTATGTACACATTAAATAGATAGTTGTTCATTCCCACTAAAATGTGTAATTAAATTAGAAAAAGGAGTTCTTCTAAGTATTCTCTTACCTTCTTCAACAATCCCAAAAATTTCATGAATGATTGTGCTAAAAACTAGAATATTGATTCCTTTCACTATAGTGGAGTATTCTATTAGATTTTTAATGAATTCATTCACCAAATTTTCGTCACGCCTTTAAAATTTTTGAAAAAATGGAATCTAGCGAACCTCCTCAAAAAATACTATAGAAATTTTCTCAGTCATCAATCTAGCTACGAACTTAGGTTTAGAGCATTTATTTTATCCCATGGCACCTCTGGTAATTTTATAAAATCTAGGGGTGGTTTAGTAAGTATAAACAATTAGTGACAATGAAAAGATAGTGCATAATGAAAAATGAAAGGAACTAATCAAATGAGTATTTTATTTTGGTGACTGCTAACTTGATTTGGAGCAATCATTATATGGAGTGGAAGTTTTAAATGAAATTATCTTTGAAATAGATTTAATGTACTTTCAAACTTATTAAACCTGTGCACCATAAAACACATCATCATTATTCAAAGTACTCTAGATTGAGTTGATAGATGGTTTGTGTATGCAATGAGAAATTCAATAAATCTACAAATTAGTCTTAGATAAGAGAAGATAAATCCTACTTACACTTCTGATTAGGGATACATTTGATAATCAGGGTCATGATCAATATGGATCCATTATACCTATAAAATGTATTTTTTGCCATAAATAATATCACTATGGAGGGTTCTAAAGCCTCTAATCAAATAAAACTACACAATAACCCTAAATAGGTCCTATGTTTTCATATTCACTAAACCAATAACAAGTAAAGTAAAGTCCAATCTAGTGCTCACCAAAGCTTGTGGCACAAAGTGGGGGTAATAAACATGAAAATTAAACATTCATAGAAAACATATAATCATGTCAATGTATAAAAAATCCTAATTCATGGAAGAGAAATAAATATGCATATCTAAATACTATTATAAAAGAAGAACAAAATTGGGAATAGATACCTTTGAAGATGAACCCACTAAGCCTCAATCTCTCCCTTGGCCAAGGTTCTTTGAAAGAGGTTGTTGTGCTATGTACGGATGACAAAGATAAACAATCTCTAGGATACATAACCTATCAATGCATCCAAAATACGTTTCCACAAGACAAGATCCATATCTTCAAAAAAAGTATGAAACCCTAAGCTTTCTCCCTAAGTATTATGGTGGATAAGTAGATGCATAATATATCTTAATTCTTCTCTTCTCTTCCTAATAAATGATATAAATGGATATGTAAATATAGTTAAATATAAAAGTAAACCTTTCTAAAAGTTTAGCTGATAGAGTCAGCCCAATCAACTTTGTATTATTTATTGATAATAATAAGTATTAATTATAATACTAAGTCAACCTAGTCAATTATGTATTGTTAATTAATAATAACAAGTGTCAATTAGAATACTAAGTCAACCAAGTCAAATTTATATTGTAAATTGTCAAAAAGTGTTTTAGGCTTAGGAAGGGCTAATGAAGGTATAAAATGACTATAAGAGGGTGAAAGAGAGGAGACAAGGATTTTGGAAGTATATAGGAGAAGGTTGTGTTGATATAAAGTAGTTTTAAAATTTTTAGTAATGATACAAATCCAAAATAATCTTGTAAAGCACCAATGGTCTACCCACCCCTTTCCCAGTGCACCCTTTAAGGTGTGCACTTAGAGAGATTGAATTGCAATAGGTTTCTAAAAGATAGATAGTTTTATTAAGTGGTAAAGATAATAAAAATATTATGTGTATACATATGCCTCACTCAAAGCTCATCACGTGTCACGTGAGTGTAATAGGGAATGGTGCTTTGAGAAAGAACATAGCAACATATGAAACTAAGATAACTAAAAATGACATACATAAAGTAATGCTAAAATGAAATGTGAGTAGCTAAAAATACCATATACATACCTTGACTTACCTTTATATTGAATGAATACATGCAAATATCCTAGTTTTAATCATGGAGGGTGCAGTACTTGCATTTGTGAAACCCTAAGGATACAAGACTAATAATAAAAACAATGAATGTGTACGTAGGATGATCAAAGAAGCAATGAATTACTTAGGAAAATTGGAAAATTAGGATTGTTAAGTCAAGGTTAGACCTAAAATATCAAGTATGCAAATGATAAAATGATGAAAAATTAAGGACAAATGATTGTAGAATGCACTAAATCACATTCGAAAACATGTAAAACATAAATGGAAAAAAGGAATGTAAAACATACTAAATCATGTTGGGAAGTATGTAAATCATAAATGGAAAAAATGAATGTAGTGCATCCTAAATCACATTGGTAAGTATGTAAAACATGAATGACAAATTAAATATCAATGCAAGAAAACTCTAACAAAGATATGTAAGCAAGTGAAAATAGGTCCATGTAAGATAAGCATGTCAAATCAAACATAAAGAAAAACATGTATGACTAAAAATGAAATGTAAGTCAAGATTTAAGACAAAAATGTAAGAATGTAAAATGTCATATGTAAGATAAGTGAAGTCCATAAAAATCAAATAAGAATATGATGGATAAATGAAAATCAAAAGCTCTCAAGGATGAAAACTCAGACTTAGTGATTTTTCTAAGATACAATGTAAGAAAATACAACCACTTAATGACATGACTAGTATGATAATGAGATGGTGTGGTAAATAAATGGTATAATGGTGTTTTTGAGGAAGGCCTAGTCCTATCCAAGGTCTTATAGTGCACCACACAAATTATAAACCAAGATGCATAAGTAAGTAGAAGTGATCAAGGATGTGATCATCTAAAAACAATATTAACAAGGGGAATATAAGGAAAATATGATGTAAATAAGGAATTTGAGGTACTACATGGGTGATTTGAACATCCTTATCAAGAATGAGACACACTAGGTAAGTGAGAAAGGATAAGAACTATCAACACCAATGACTCAGGACACTTTAACTAATGAACACAAAGTTTGGGCTAACAAGTGAAGTACATAGATCAACTCTTGAAGTTTATATGCATGAATATTAAAATGGACCTACCTTTTCATAATGTGTTCCATGTTCCTTAGGACCCTTTACAGATTCATCAATCTACTGTGAATATTGGGTACTTGCATGATAAAGTAGGTGGCACTAGATAGAATATGATATAACAAGATATCTTGTCCCAATTTACTATCCCACCACACCCCAATGGACCTCAGCTCTATCATGAGGCCAACTGTGGAGATTGGGATTCAATTAAGATAGTAAATGTGCCTAATATATATCACATCTTTTGGTGTGATCTGACTTTTAATATTATTTTTTAGTTTTAATCATTGCATTTTATTTGTATTTAATGATTTGGATTTTAAATTGTATATATATATATATATATATATATATATGTATATATAGATTTTTCTATTCCTCCTCCATATGTATTTGGAGAAAAAAACATGAGTGAAATAGGTGACAAACATAAGAGATCTTACACTTGGTCACTAGAGAAAAGGACCTAAAGACCAAGGTGTCTAAAGACTCCTAGACTTGCCCACAACTAAGTGTGTAATCTAAAAATTAAACTATGTGAGCCTTAGATAAAAGGAAATAAGGGAAATATGGGGATCATGAGATATCCATCTATGTAATAAGTGATAAAATGATGAATATGTTCATAGTTGATCACAATGAGGTAAAATAGTGTTATTAAAGGGATATAACTATGATATGATAGTCATGTCACTAAAGAAGCCATATTAACCTACAACAGATATAGCACAAATACCAATGAAAGTAGTAGTCATCATAAAAGAGGGGGAAATTAATTTAAATATGTTTTAATGTGGAAATTTGGTACTTTGTGAGGAAGGCTTTGTCATATCCAAGGTCTTACACTGTAACTCACAAAGTGAACACTAATGAGGTGAATGCTAAATAATGGGGGAAAATAATCATAAATCTACTAAAAAAATAACGACATCAAAAGACAAAAATGAAATATATATATATATATATATATATATATATATATATATATATATATATATATATATATATATATATATATATATATATATATATATATATATATATATATATATATATATAAACAAATGCCAAATGTAATGTGTAAGAAAACCAAAGAACCCAAAGGTGAAAATGATGCTAGTAAAGTGTGTTTGTGAGGAAGACCTAGTCCTATCTAAAGTATTACATTGCAACTCACAAACTATAAAGTGAAATAAAACCAAAGAATCCAAAGGAAAAAATGGTGCAAGTAAGATGAAATTAAAATAAGTAAATTTCACAAAAATAAAGAAACATGAGACAAAAAATAACAGTCAATATTTATGCTAATGTATTTATCAAAGATGAGCATGTGAAATACAAGCCTATGTGTCTTCAAATATTTCTTCAAGTTGAATTTGTTTGTTATTATGCATTGTATAATACAAGTGGGAATCATAAGATTCCCCAATGGGTAATTGGATGTAGGGATGGGCATCACAATATTCCCTATGGTTTGAAGGGACATGTGGATGGGTATACAAGATGCCCCAACATGTGAGGTGGAGTGAGGTGAAACTGAACCATTAGAATGATTTGCATTGGGTTGGTAGGTGCATTTGGAGATAGGTAGATGTGTTGTTTTTTTAGATTTTAAGGATGTTGAATTTGACATATGATGTGTAGGAAAGGTATGAATAAGTAAAGGAGGTGAAGGAGGACCATGTTTGATATGTTTTAGAGTAGGCATTTGAACTAGGTACTCCTTTGGTTCATGTGACCTAAGAGGTTGAGGTTAAATGGATGCAACGATATGTTTAAAGTTGTTCATGTTAGCTATCCTTTCATTATTGGTGTAGGAAGAAGGATCAACTATGGTTTAAACAAAATTAGTGGATGAGGTGTACGTATGTGAGAATTTTATTTGTTAATTAGGTAGTTGATGTTGATGTGATTGTGATTCTTAAGATTGAATTTGTGAGGCTTGAAAATAGTCTTGATAACATGTTTTATTAGAGTATCAAGATTAAAATGTGGACCAAGTAAGAAAGCAATAATAAATCGATGAATATCACAACAAGACTCATAAAAATTACCTATATTAGCATGCCACCAATAAAACTTATCAAGATTATACCATTTTGGAGGAGGTTTGGAAGGATCAAAGCTCATGGGTTTAGAAGGTGGAAATTTATTCTTAAGCTGATCTGGACTCAAGGGAGTGTGGGTTGGGTTAAAATTAGTTGAATTGGATGCTTCATTTGGAGGTTGGGGAGGTTTGGATGAATCAATGTTATGATAAAATGATTGGAAATGTTTTTTAGTGGTTGTTTGAGGTGTTTCAAATTGATTCATAATAAATTCTTGCCTTTGTGCTTAGTCTAAGGCTTATTTTAAAGTTTTAGGGGAAAAAGTTTGAACTTTGTATTGAAGGGGAGCTTTAAGAGAAATAATGAATAGTTTTAAAAGAGTATCGTCATTCATGTTATAGTCCAATTTGTGAGCTAGAGACGTCCATCATTTGATGAATGTGTAAGTGAATTCACTAAGAAGTTTCTTGGAATTAATGAAATGGATAAGCTAATTTTTAGGAAGGTCATCATGTTGGAATTCCTTCACTAGAGAATTAACTAAATCCTTTAGTTCTGAGATGGAATGTCGAGGAAGTTGGTTGTACCATTTAAGTGCATCACCAACAAAGGTTTTGGCTAAGATCATGGAGGTATCAAAGGTGTTATTTTGGACCCATTCCATATAGATATTACCAAAAGACATAATAAATATATCAGGGGACCCATTCCATATGTGATAGTTAGAGAAATGTTTCCAATATCTATGGATGTAATGAATGGATCTAAAGGTTCATTTTTAAGATGTTGAATTGTTTTATTAGGAAAATTAGGTTGAGGGATGATATTCCCATTGGTATCTCTAAGAGGAGGGTGGATAAAATTATGATTTGGTTGAGACATGATGATTTGAGTTGGTTGACTATTCATGTGTAATAAATTTTGTTGCATGTGCATCATTTGGGAATGATTAGTTATTTGCATGATGTTTACTTGTTAAATTATTTTTTAAATAATTTGAGTTGTCTCGATTTGTGCATTAGTATTTTAAGGTGGGGTATTAGTATTGTTAGGATGAGGGGTATTGGGTGGAAGATTCCCAACATTGGTATTGGAAGGATGTCTAGGATAAAAGACCTTAACTATATTACATTGTTTAGTGATTGGTTTTGGATTTGGTAAAAATGAAGGAAGAAATTGAATAATTTTATATGAAGTAATAAAATAAGTGAGGTTCTAAAGCAAATCTTCAACATTTGATTCTTTATTTTTAGATTAGTGGTTATTTGTGTGTTATTATGGGTGTGTTAATTTAGTGGGTGGCCCCATTGAACCTAGCATCCAAAAAAAGGATCTCCATCAATATGACTCCTTCAAGATTTCTACTCTTTGACAGGAAGAGAGGGTGATGCAGATTGGGTTAGGCAACAAAGGTAGCCTAGATGGGCTTAAATCTACGGGTGGAAAACCCCCTTCCTATAATTAGAACATTTTGGATCCAAACACCATGGAAGAGTACATCAAGAGTAAAAATAAGCTAGAGTGTTTGGAAGATGAAGTTAATATATATAAAGCTTTCCTTAGATGGTTCATGAAGGATCATACTCATTTGAATCAAGATATTAATAAGATAAATTAGATGTATCGACTCTTTTACACCAAGAAAAAATAGGTGGAGTTGTTTTCCATTATTTTTACCCTAACTTATATAATTAACACCCTTGAAAGGGAGAACAACTATCTCAAGGATAAGCTAAGTATCCTAGTAAATTTTATCAAGGTCATTGTTAATAATGATATGAAAAACATAAAAGGCTTGTCTATATTCTTTAACACTAAGGGTGACACATCTGAAGAGATTAGACCTAATAAGAAACTTAAAAGCATCACCCTTTTCAATGAGGATGATTAATATAATAAGATCCTAGACAAAAACTTCAAGAGCATGATCAAGGAGTGGACCAAGGCATACTAAATTAACACACCCATCATATAGCTTCATAGTCTTAGGTTTAGAACTTCTTCTAATAACTCTAGAGGAATGTAAAATAAGAAGAGATTACTAAGAACTCTGCAAATCAACCATGCCTTGAGGAATAGGGTAGAGGACCTGAAACAACTTGTAAATAAGGAAAATAACCACTTGATGTAACAACATCTTATTTTTATTACCCAACTTTACCTTGATAACTATCTGCTCCAATGAATGAAGGATATATAACAGAATAATGATGGGAATTTTATGATGGAGATATTTTGAGAAAGGAATATGATAAAAGTAAACAACCTTATATCAGCCATCAAGGGTAATATACCTGATCACATGCTCTGCTACCTTATAGAAAGGAGTAGGGAGGTCCTCAATTTCTAAACCACCTTAAAATTCTATAAGATGCTCATCCCCCACAAGTATTTTTTCCTTCTCATGCTCAAAATACTTGGTTAATATGTAGTATTTTTTCTCTTCAATTTTTAGCCTGGTGACTTTAGAGATGAGATCCTATGTTATTTCAATCAAAATATTGCAAATGATGATAACTCTATTCCTCTAATTTTTGGCAAAATAATGGGAGAGATACTTATAAATACCACAAATACAATTGATGAATTTGGTAATACATCTAGTATGGAAAATATCCCAAATCTTTGGCTTGCTCTTAATATTCTCAGCAGACAAAGGTTCCAATCTATTTAAAACCCCCAATGATTTAATGCAAACTAGAATAAACCTTCAAACTCTAAGTGTTGTTATGCACCTTCAGAAGGTTGCCTTACAAATAATACCCATTATATCTATAAGCCTCCAAGAAATAATTAGTGGTGTTATTAATGTAATGATGAATATCGATCATGCCTCTTTTGCAAACATTCATAATGCCATCATTACTAGTAATGTAATACATAATTTGATTAATGAACCCAATTACTCATAATAGAGTTATTACTGATCTTATCCTTACAAATGATAACATTAATATTATTATGTAAGATATCTATATTGTTCTAGATCTTAAAAAAACTTGTCTTGACCCCTCTATTATAAAATGAATTTGCAATCATATTGCCTTCTTGGTAGATATTTTAAAACATGATACTCATGAAACTCTTAACCAAGTGATGGATCTTCTCAATGATGTGTGTTATGGCCCAACTAACAAAAATTTTCCTATTGATATAATTAATAATATTGAGAGAATCACCCTCAACTAGAATACATTGATAAGCAAGATCTAGAGCCACTTGAACACCCCATAAGATAGCTAATGCTTTTGAAAAATGATTAGATTGGAATCCCATACTTCATTCATAAGTAGATTAAAAAAACCCCGATTGTCTCAAAACAAAACTCCACCTCCTGAAACACTAGGATTGCCTTTAGATGCCCCATTAAAATTTAGATAGATTAAAATTTGGATTGCCTTTGGATTCCTAAGTACTGTTAAATTATAATAAAGTTTGTAATTAATGTGATAGAGAGTTGGCTATAAGAAGGAACTAAAAAGTAATATAAGGTTAGTTTCAAGTAGTTTAGGCTAAAAGTGGTATGCATTGGCAATAATAATGGCTTGGTATTGGGGCCTACCCCCTCACTTCACAATCCTATAGTGATAAGGGTGTCATGTGTTTAACTAATATATACCATTAATAATGTATTTATATTTGGCTAGAAAACCAATTTGGCTTCCCCCGTGGTGATGAAATCTAAATAGGTAGGCCTAGGGAAGATAAATGTTAAATGTGTTTTAAATATTGTGTGATTTATTAGTGTGTGAAAAAGAGTAAAATAGTGTAACTAAATGGTAATTTGAAAAACCACCTATTTAGACTATGTGAGTTACTCTAAGATGTAAGTAGCTAAAAATGAAAGTGTGAATTAATTACAAGAAAATAGTTATTAATTCCTAAATTTAGAATGGTACAAAGTTAGTTTAGATGACATTGTATGTAAATAGTACAAAACAAAGTTGATTGGATTGATACTATTATACAAAAGCAAAAAAAATTAAGAATAGATTTGAACATGTTTAATTAAACTTTTAGATCAAACATTGGCTATAGAACTAAGTCAACCAAGTCAATTTAGTTTGCTATAGGGTTACAGTTTTAAGGAGTGCTAACTTGTATAAAATAAAATTAAAATGAAGTACTTAAATGATTGAGAGACAAGAGAGGAACCTTGGTGGGTTGGAAGATGATTATAATTGAAAATTTTATGATGAAGTGCCTTGAATGTTTCTTGTAAATTTTGCAAACTAAGTTGATTAGTTTGATGCATTTCTATAAAACCTTATGTGTTGAAGAAGGATACGATGACTAAGTTAATTTGTTTAACCTAGTTTCTTTATCTAGATGTTGGAAGAGAGATGAAGTTGACCTATTTGACTTAGTTTATTGATTTGGATTCTAAAAGAGAGACTAAGTCAACTTGTTTAACCTATTTTATTGATCTGGTTGCTGATAGAGAGACTAAGTCAACTTTTTTGACCTAGTTTGTTGATCTATATGTTGATAGAGTGAATAAGATGATAGAGTCAACCTATTTGACCTTGTATTATTATATGTGATTGATTAAAGTACTACATCAACCTATTCAATCCAATAAAATATATCTAATGAAGACCTACACATAAATAACATAGTTATTTTGACGTGATTATGTGTTAAACCTACATATAAGAAGTTATAACTATACTAATTGGTTCTATATAGTATCACAAATATGGAAAAATAATAAGATGATATAAATAAAATCATGAAAGGAAACCTAACGTGTTTAGATTCACATTGGGTTCACCAAAATGTCTTCAATAAGAAATGTAGTAGATCTATAAATCAATCCTAGTTTAGAGAAGATAAATCCTACTTACACTTTTGATTGGGGATATATTAGATTATCAAGGTCATGATCAATATGGATCAGCTAGACCTAGCTAGTGGATCTCTTACCATAAATAATATCATTAAGGAGGGTTCTAAATCCTTTTATCAGTTAAAACTATGTAGTAACCTAACTAAGTCCTATGTTTTCATATTCACTAAACTAATAACAATTAAAGTAAAGTCTAATCTAGTGCTTACTAAATCTTGTGGCACAAATTGAGGGTAATAAACATGAAAATTAAACATGTTAAAATAAATATACTCACAATAATGTATACAAAATCTTAATACATAAAAGAGAAGTGAAAATGCATATGTATCTACTCATACAAAGGAGGAACAAAATTAGGAATACTTACCTTTGAAGATGAACCCATATAGCCTCAATATCTCCCTTGGCTAAAAATATTTGTAATATGTTATTTTGGTATGTAAGGATGACAAGGATAAATCATATCTAGGCTACATAACCTATCAATGCATCCAAAATATTTTTTCTCAAGACAAGATCCGTATCTTCAAAGAAAGTATGAAACCCTAATCTCGTTCCCTAAGTCTAATGGTGGATAAGTAGATGCAAAATATCTCTTAATTATTCTTCTCTTCTCTTCCTAATAAATTATATAAATTTATGAGTATATATAATTTAATCTAACCCTAAATCTTTCTAAAAGTTTTTCTGACATTCTTAGCCCAATCGACTTTGTATTATTGATTGACAATAATAAGTATCAATTAGAATAATAAGTTGGCTCAATTAACTATGTATTTTTAATTTATAATAACAAGTATCAATTAGAATACTAAGTTGGCCCAATAGAATCTATTTTGTAAACTATCAAAAAGGGTTTTAGGCTTAGGAAGGGCTAATGAAGGTAGAAAATGACTAGAGAGTGCAACAAAGTAGACAAGGCTTAGGGAAGTACATAAGAAAAGGTTGTGTTGATAGTAAGTGGTTTGGAAAATGTTAGGAATGATACAAATCCACAAAAATATTTTGAATCACTAATGGTTTACCCATTCCTTTCATAGTGCACTCCCATTATGTTGTGCACTTAGAGAGATTAAAACTTGATAGGTTCCTATAAGATAGAAAGTGTTAGTAAGTGGTAAAATTAATAAAAATATTGTGTGTGTACAGTTTGTATATGTGAAAAAAGTTGACATGACATTATTTTAATGAGTATATTTTCACTTATTACCTTTTCATGTCATCAAATTATATTGTTAGTTGACATGACATTCTTTTTATTTGTGTGTCCTTTCACTTATGTCATTTTCATGTCATCAAATGTTTTTGTTCAATTATCACTTTGATGGCTTGCAAGACGTCTTCCCCTTAAACCTCATTTTTAAATTGAACATGCATGAACTAAAAAGAATTATACTAACCTAATTTAGATAAATAAAACACCCTAATTACCATGTCATACTCCTAACCTTCATTCTTTTCCTACCACCTAATTCTAAATAGAGAAGAAATGCATGAATTAATCTTTTAGGGATGTACACAAATAAATACATCAGTTATTTTATTGCCTAAAACAACTATTCATTTTTTTTGCTATTTTCTAATTTTTATATTTTTCGTATTTTTTGTATTTTTCCCTTAATCAACCATTTCTATTTTTCAATCCAAGGTTTTTTATTCAATGCATGACCAACCAACAAGTTGGTTTTCTGATCAACATTGTCAATAACATCCTAAAAAATATTTTCACTATTGATTTTTTTAATTTTTATTTTTTAATATATATTTTATACTTTTTTTTGGAAGAATAAAACCAAGAATTGTCTCATTCTTCTATTTTATAGAATATACCATCATGGAGTTATTATCATGGAATAACTAGGTCCTTCCATGAAAACCACTTTATGCCTGATATAATTTGAGTCTATGTCTATTAACTAGCAAATTTTTTTGATTTCCATCTATTAGAAATAATTGTACTGATCTATTCTCAAATATTTTTTTAATTTGATATGGGCCTAACCATCTTGTTCTCAACTTGCCTTTGAATTACTAAAACTTGGGGTCAAAAAAAAGTGTACAATCTCGTTCTTGAAATATTATTGATTTGATGTGAGAATTATGCCATATTTTTCTTTGATGTTGCATCATCTTTGTTTATTTTAAATATTCTATCCTTATCTCATAAAGTTTATTTAATTTGAAAAATTCTACCTTGATGTGCCTTATCAAAATTAATGCCTACTTCCAATGTTATTTTCAATGTTTATAATTCAAATTTAATGGAAAGTAAAATTTTCTTACCATAAACTAACTCATATGGTGAAAAACTAGTGGTTGTCTAATAAGTAGTGTTGTAATCCCATACTACTTTTTGTTTTTTGATTACCCAATCTTTTCTACTACTACTAACTATTTTGATCAAAATGTTCTCTAGCTCTCTATTACTAACTTCTACTTGGCCATTGGACTATGGATGGTAATGAGAAAATTTCCTATGATTGACCTAGTAAAATTCCATGAAGTTTTTGATTATATTAGACATAAATTGATGTCCCTAATATGATATTATCTCCCTAGGTTCACCAAACCATTGTATGATCTTGAAATACAAAAAAAATACTACTACTTCTTCTCTAGAAAAAGACAAGGCTTGGACTTCAACACACTTAATGACATAGTCTATACATACTAGGAGGTATTATTTTCCTTGAAATGGAGGATCTATAAGACCAATATAGTCTATTCTTCATTTCTCAAATGTTTCTAATACTACATGTGGATGAAGAGGCATCTTTGTTGATTGTGTAGGTTGTCACATCATTTGATATATATCACATTATTTGATATACTTCCTTACTTTCCTATGAAGGGAAGACCAGTAATATCTTGCTCCTAGGATCTTGTGCATGGTTATTTTTTTTGAATAATTCTATCCTCCTATTTCATCATGACAATATCTAATGATATCATATGTTTCATTATCTGCTATACACTTGTGAAACACATGATCAGGTCCATACTCAAATAACATGTCATTAATCCATTTAAAATAATAACTTTCTTTAATGAAATATTTTATTTCCTTTAAAGTAAAATGAGAATGAAACTTCCATGTGGCCAAATAGTTGGCTATATCATCAAACCATGGGGATTATACTGAAACAATAAATATTTGTTCATCTGGAAAGCTATCTTCAATTGGTTCTTCACTAACTACATTATTTATTCTAGATAAAAAGTCTATAACCATATTAAATTTTCCTAGTTTATCAATGATGGTTTTATCAAATTCTTACAAAAGTAACAACAATCTTATGATTCTTCCTCCTACTATAGGTTTATTCATGAGATACCTTATGGCTAAATGATATGTGTATATGAAGATCTTATAACCTATAATATAGTGTCTAAATTTTTTGATGGCATAAATTATAGTAAGGAATTCTTTTTTTTGTGGTTATATATTTCCTTTCAACTGGTGCAAGATTTTTGATGATATAATAAAGGGCATACATAATATCATTCTCATCTTTTTGTTCTAAAACTTCCCCTATTGCATAATTAGTATCATATGTATAAATGTGAAAGGGTTTTTCTCAATTGGGTCCTCTTAACAACAGTGTAGATCTCAATTTTTATTTAATAGCTTCAAAGGATTTTTGATAATCATCAGTCCACATAGATTCACTTTCCTTTGCCAACAAAGCAAACATAGGAGCAATAATTTTACTGAAGTATTCTATAAAACATGTATAAAAACCACCATGACCTAATAAAGTCTTGATATCAATTTGATTATGTGGGATAGGTAATTTGGAAATTATTTAATTTTTTTTAGGATCCACTTGAATTCCCTTAGCAGAGATGTGGTGTCCTAATACTATGCCTTGATCCATCATTATCAGGCATTTATAATGGCTTAGTGACAGTTGGTGTTCTTCACATCTAGTTAAGAACTTGT
The DNA here is from genome assembly GCA_037957365.1 of Torreya grandis. NCBI lineage: Eukaryota > Viridiplantae > Streptophyta > Pinopsida > Cupressales > Taxaceae > Torreya > Torreya grandis. The sequence continues at coordinate 1,286,504 of JARHVA010002674.1, forward strand.
TAATATTGTGTAAGCCTTCATCATATGTAATTACATGAGTAGTGAAGTCATCCATGTAATATTTCACACAATCATTAGTCAAATTAGAAAATATGGATAAAATTTCTTTTTGATAATTTGACCCCATAGGTCAAATTACAACCGTTATCATTCAAAACTTTGTATAAACATGCCTTTTTATCCAAGTGTCATAAATTGGTCTTTGAATTTTTTTTTGAAGGGCTCCTTCCATTCAAAAGGGTCCATTTTAATGGTTTTCCTAAAGGGCACTTCTCAACAAATTGGGCTTGTTCAAATTGTCTGAAGGGTTCTTTTCAATAGCCAATGGACTTGACATCTTTCTAAAGGGATTGCTTTAGACATTTTTTGAAGAAAAAGTTTTGAAGGTCTATTAAAAAGTTGTGATAGGACCATTTAAATTTTTTTTAAGGGTCTATTACATAAATCTAGAAGGGCATTTTCAAATTTTTGAATAGTGTATTTTAATTAAGTCGAAGGGTATCTGCCCTTCAAAAAAAGGCATTTTCAAAGACAAAGTAGACCACTATAATTTTTCTAAAAGGTAATTTTCACAAGAAAAGGCCATTGTCAAAATCCAAAAGGTCCCTTACAATAAATCTGAAGGGATAATTACATTTTTTGAAGGGTTCATTTTTCTTTGAAAAAGTTCATTTTAAGATTGTCAAAGGGTTATTTTCAACAAACAGAGTTCATTCAAGAATTTTGAAGGGTTATTTTTCCTTCAAAAAAGTTAGTTTCAAAAAGCCTAAAGGTTTATTTCACTTTTTTGAAGGGAATTTCAATTGTTTTGAAGGGTATACTTCAAAATTATGAAGGGTCATTTCTTTCGACAAAACGTCCATTTTAATTATTTCGAAGGGCAAGAGGACCTTTGTAACTTTCCCAAAGGTTCACTTGTGAAAAATCCAAAGGGTATTTTCTCGAATGAAAGACCATTTAAAAAAATATTAAGGGACATTTTCAAAATTTCCAAGGGGTCTATTCATTTTCCTAAAGAAATGGAGTCTTTTCAAATTCTTTGAAAAGGTCATTTACAAAAAGTCTGAGGACCATTCCAAATTTTTTGAAGCGGCTTTTCCAAAAGTACGAAGGGTATTTCCTCAATTGAGGGACCATTTTAAAATTTCTGAGGACCATATCAATAAATCTAAAGGGTAATTTATGAAAGACCATAATCATGAATTCCTTTGAATAATTTGTCTAAAGGAATTGTCCATTGTAAAAAACTCGAAGACTTAATTTCCTTCAAACTTTTTGTCCAAAGGAATTATTTAAAGTGAAAGAGACAAATTGTCCAAAAGAAATAAATAGAAATAATTCCTTTAGAATTTTTGTCTAAAGGAAATGAATAGGGAGATAAGATGCATATAATTTGTTCAAAGGGAAAGAACCAAGCAATAAGATTGATGGGAATGGCCTGAGAGATTAATTATTTTAGGAGACTTGGCCAAAAAGTCTAAAGGAATTAATGATGGGCCCACAAATATTAATTTTGAGCCCTTGAACGTATCCATTGGTCAATATTTTAAAATTTTCATCAATCTTTTCATGAGCTTGACACTTGTAAAGATCTAGCAAGGAGATCAATGGATGAGAAAAGGCCAAGTTTTCAAAATGATCTTAATGGGATTTTGATAGCTAATCAATGAAAGACAATGAGGACTTATTATTTTGACTCCTATGACATGGTTCACAACTCATACTCAGAGCATGCAAAGTGTCCCAAGCAAGATTGGATTTTATCGAGGAACACGCTGAGTTTTTAATGTAATAATCAAATTATTCAAACTTGGCAAAAACATGCAGCTACCTTTAAGCACAACTCTCTCAATTACAAAAGGGATACTCGAATATATGAAGGGCTCAAGTAGTTTAGCATTGGATGGTTGTTCAAGGAGTTAACATGGAGTTACTTGGATTTGACTAGATGAAGCTTATCATGCATCTTCCTTATTTTCCATGTAAAGAAGGACTGTCTTTTGTTTCAACTCAACTTCCAAATGTATCAAGTGGAGTTTCTCTTTGAATATTTGTTATAGCTTTCATGGATGGAGAATATTAGTCCAAAATGATCCCACCATATAGAATTATATGATAACCTTGAGTATCCATGTAGGTTTGATGAATTTTGAAGATTTTAATAATGATTACTGCATGGGCTCTCCATCATTTTCAATGCCAAAGATATTTTCATGCAAGATAGAAGACAAAAAGATATTATTTTAAGGCTTAGTTATCTTTTGATAGCTGAAGTTGGACTTATGAGATGTGGGAGTTGATCTCCTCTCTAATTCTAGTGCCAATCTCTTGGATTTTATATCATTTTTCTATATAAGTTGGCTTTTTCAGCCATTTTAAGGATCCATCTTTTGGCAAGATCAGACTCTACCAAAATTTGAGTTTTGTAACATTTTTAGATAAATGGGACTATTTTTAGATTATATGATGTTGGTATAGTGTATTTATGTTAGTGATTTGCATGCGATATAATTTTTTTCCTTGTCAAGTCCTAATTCTTATCTATTTACTAGTTGATTAGATTATGTAGGTCATGTTTTATGTTTAAAGTCTTTTGGCTTAAGTTATAGTGGATGTAAGTGGCTAGTTATTTCCTTGAATTATACTTATTCCCTCATTTCCCTCAAGCCTTGATCACTAGATATAACATTTTCATGAAATATTGATGCATAGAAGTCAACTAGAATTGAAATTTTAGTCTTTTTCTTATCTAATCAATGTTTTTAGAAGCTCAAATTGAGTGGATGAACCAAAATATAGGTGTATCATCATCATTAGATAGGATTTTCCTTCAAGTTTATTTCTTACCTTTTCCCTCTTCCCTTTTCCCTTTTATTTTGTAGCATAGAGTAGAGATCCTAATTGATACACCAAAGGGAGCTAGCCCTTAAAATCTAGAGATTAAATCCACTGATTAGGCCACCCATAACCTAGGATTATTTTCATGTTTTAGCATATTATGAAGGCCTAAAACTACCTTCCCAAGGGTGTGAGTCTGATTGACTATAGTTTTTGTCATTCTTGATGGGACATCAAATAAATTCTTTGTATATATGAATAAGTTTGAAGCTGAGGAGAAGCAGTTATAGTAGATAAGAATATTCATCTTCATTCGAAGCTAAATATTCTTCAGGCTACAAGGTTCATGGCACCATTTAGGCAATCCTTTCATGTCAAAGGTTACCACAAGGTAAATTAGTAAAGGTACTCCTTTTGAATTTATATCTTATAAGAGATCAAGGTTTAAGAGGGCAAATCCATATCCTCAAAAGAAATATTTATCCCCTAGTTATCCTATTGTTCTAGGCACTAAAATACCCACTATCCAAATGGCCATCATAAACTAGGTTTTTGTTTCATTCAATAGAGGAATTCTACTAAATCTAGCCTAGTTTGATGACATTCTTGTGTCTACTCTCAAAAGTAACCCATTCTTCTCAAGAGAAAATCAAACAACCCCCATTGAGCATATCCAAGATGTAACTAACCTATGTTCAGTCCATAATATTTTTGAGGATAATGTTGTTATTAGATTACTTGTAGCTTCATTCAAATAGAAATCATGATAGTGGTATATAAACCTCTCAATAAACTCCATTTATAATTAGGATGAATTGGGTGCAGCCTTAGTCAAGCAATTTAAAGACAAATCTGATCACCTATCTTTAGTTGAGTAATTAACTACAATAAAGAGAACTCCTCACAAGTTCATGTCTAATTTAAATCTTAGATTCCAAAATACATAGACTAGGATACCTATGTTGATTAGACCATCTCATAAATATGCATTCTTTTACTATTTGAAAGAACTTAACTCTGACATTGGTGTGATAATACAATCAATGGGTGGCACTACTTTGCCAGATGCTTATGAGGTTACAATAAGGGTAGAGAATAGTTTGATACAAGATCATAAGCTTTATTCAAGACTTATAATTCCTATATTTTTAGAAATAAATTCCATACCAACCCCTTAAATTCCTTAGATCCCATCCTTAGCTCTTATGCCATCACCTCAAGTTAAAATTGCAGCCCCTACTAGTCAAGCTAGTGAGATATGAGAGTTGAAAAGCTTTTTGTAACCCTTTAGGAATGATATAGTGAAACTCAAGAGACAAAAATATTATGCTAATATGCCCTATCAATAAAAAAATTAGACCACCTATCATCCCTTCAAAGATCAAAGGCCTCCTTATCAAGGATTCATAGAGAATAGACCACCTTATCAAACCCAAGGAGCCATAACTCCAGCTAAGCCTTAAGCCACCTTTAATCCTAATGATACTTATAATTAAAATTCCATTGTTCCCACCCCACATCAAAACAAATTGATGTAGGATTTTAGTTGGCAATCCTCAAATCTCAATGATGCTCAAAACCAAGCCTAGGTATCATAAAACATCACTATGCCATAAATGACACTAGAAGAGTTTTATTTTCAAGGAAGTCAATACCAATATATAGGTTTGGTATCACAAGGATAAACTCAACAAGTTCAAGGGTATCTTGATGCCATTAATGTAAATTGTTAAGTGGATGATCATGTTGTCTTTACTCAAGGTGTCGAAACTAATAATACAAGTGGTCAATTTATAGATATAGCTAGAGATAAAATAAGAGATAGTGATGAGGATCAAGAGGTGAAAAATACTTCAAGTAATCCTAATGCTGTTTTTAATATTAAAAAATAATAACTTTCTGCCCATGTAACTTAGAAAAATTAGAATATTGAGGTTAGTAAAGTTCATCGAATACCTCTAGTTCATGAGTAGTCAGTTCTTCAGAAAGCACAACCAAAGTTTGGTGGATATTAGTTTGGTATATTGGATTAGATGAAGAAGTTTAATATCATAATTATCATTTTGGATTCTCTTTTCATCCTAGGATAAAAATATATGCTCATCTAAGAGCTTTCAACTCTCAAATTATCTCCAAAACTAGTTGAGAAAGAAGGTGTTGTCTTAGCTAATTTAGATCAACCAACTAAGTAACAAGTACATAAAGTAAATAATTTGGAAAATGTGGATATAAATAAGTTAAAAATAAATAAAAATCCTCCTTTCTACCTTTCTTTTATAGTAGGTGATACTTTGGTTCATAACTATATGTTGGATAGTGGAGCTAAGAGTACAGTCATGCCTAAATAGATTACGGACAAGCTCGACCTTGTTTATGAGCCAAATACTAAATAAGTATTTAAATTGACATTACATACTTGTCCCAATGTTACTATTTAGCATGTTGTTGTTGTGGTAGACTTGTCTCCTTACTTTGTTATGTGCCTTTCAAGGGACTTCACCTCAAAGATTGGGGGATATTTTTTAGATGATTGGAATTATTTGTTGTTTATAAATAGGTATGGTATAAAGGTAATTATTCATTCTAAACCTATTTTATATTTCTATATGGAACCATATATGTCAAGTGTTGTGAACACTAACTATATATTCTAGGATGATGTATTATAAACTAGTGGAGTAGAAAATGGATCACCTTTGGATGGAGTTATAGATTTATTTCTTGATTATTTGGATTAAAATTTTCATTATAATGATACTTATAATTTAATTGAAGAATAATGACTCGGTGTGTATTTCATTCATGAGAATGATGTAACAATTCCATCCATGGTTAAGGATGATGAATCTAGTGAAGGTTTGTGGCAATTATACTTTGATGGATCATAGAATAAATATAGTACTAAATATGGAATGATGTTAATTTATTCAATAAATAAAAGGTATTTATATTGTATTAAACTTTAGTTTAGTTGTTCAAATAATGTTGTTGAGTATGATGCACTAGTCATGATTTGTAGTGGGCTAGGAAGATGAAAGTCAATTCTTTACAAGTTTTTGATGATAAGTACAAACTTGTAAATAATTGACTTTGAAAACACTATTATGTCATCCAAGTTTTTGGAGTAATCATTCCAAGGCCTTCTTAACAAGTTTTTACTTATTTATTTGGATGACATAATAGTGTTTTCAAAAAGTACAGAGGATCACATGGTTCATCTCAAGCAAGTGTTCAAAAGGTGTAGGCAATTTTGAATATCTCTAAATCCTAAAAAGTGTGTCTTCTCAGTTCATGAAGGTAAGATCCTTAGACATGTGGTTTCAAAGTATGGTTTAAGCATAGATTGTAAAAGGGTAGACTTCATTCTTGCACTCTCCTTGCCTAAGCACAAAAATTCTATGCAAAGCTTCTTTGGGAAAATCAACTTCATAAGGAGATATATTTCAAAAAAAATCATTTTAGCTAAGCCACTTATAGCCATGTTAAAGAAGAATCAGATATTCAGTTGGTCCAAAGAAGGATTTAAAATTTTTGAAGATATTAAGAAGGCCATAGATAGTGGTCCTACACTTATAAATCTAGATTTCAAAAAAGATTTCATTTTGTATACATATGCCAACATGGACACCATTTGAAGCATTCTTATGCAAAAAAATCATGAGGATTTGGAGTAGTCAATAGCTTTATTTATTAAAGGCTTAGAAGAGTATGAAATAAGATATTATTTTATTAAAAAACATCTTTTTTTAGTTATAAAGTCTCTTCAAAACTTTAGATATTTGTTGTCTAACAATAAGATACACCTAATGGTTTCTCATCCAAACATCAAGGAGTTCCTTTTGAACAAAGATATAAATGAGAAGAGAGCTAGTTGGATAACCAAGGTAATAGAATATGATGTGGAAATTAAGGTCACAATGGTTATTAGAGGAAAAGGACTTTGTAAGAATTTATTTCAAGACTTTAAAGATACTAATGAGGTTGTTTTGGTATTAAATGATGAAAAGGTTGCATCTGGTCATACATCACCTTCTAGTTGGTTTCATGACTTGGTAAGTTATATTTAAAATGGTATTTATCTCTCTCATCTAATTTATTTAAAAATAAGATATTTTAGGTTGTAATCAATTCCATTTTTGCTTATTGATGATGTTTTATTCAAGAAAGATATCACTAACATGTTGCTAAGGTGTATAGATCCAAGCTAGACTCAGATATTGCTTGAAGAATTGCATGATGGATATGGTGGAGGAAATTTTTATGAAATAACTATAGCCCTTACGATCATGAGAGGTGGGTGCTATTGGCCTAGTATTTTTGGTGATTGCCATGCATGGGTAAGGAAGTGCAAACAATGTGCTATGTTTATAGGAAAAGTGAAACATATAGCCTTACCTCTTCAACCAATTATGGTAGATCATCCCCTTGTCCAATGGGGATTATAATTTATTGGTCTCATAAATCCTCCTTCAATTTTAGGACATAAATGGATTATAACTACTATAGATTACTTCACATGTTAGACAAAAGCAGTGGCATTGAAAGAAGTAAATGAAACTAATGTTCTAGATTTATATGAAGGTTTGATTACTAGATTTGGAGTTATTTCAACTATTATTTTTGATAATACTTTGGATTTTATGGGAACTAAGATCAGTCAATGGGCTGTCCAACATGGGATTTATCTTAGCACTTCATCAAACTATTATCCACAAGGTAATGGCCTTGATGAATCAACAAATAAGAACCTATTGAAGATCATAAGGACTATTGAATACAATCAAAGGTCATCACATCTCAAGTTGTATTTATATTTATGGGTTGATAGGATCACCTACAAAAGATCAATATCCAACTCTCCATATAAGCTAGTATATGGCAAAGAAGCAAAGTTACCCATTTATCTTGAGTTTCATGCTTTAGAACTAATGCATCAACTTGAATTATTGGAGAATGAGCCTATGGAGATCAGGTTTACTGATATTTTTGAGTTGGAAGAGGTAAGAAATCAGTCCATGCTAGCCATGTAAATTCATCAAGCACAAGTGAAGAGACATTTTGACAAAGAAGCTTCATCATGAAGTTTCAAAGATAGAGATATGGTCCTCAAGTGGGATGAGAATCAAGCTAAACTATGAAGGCATACAAATTTTTATTCCCTTTTGAATGGCCCATACATAATATCTAGTTGAAAATCCCACAATGCCTTCCAACTTGTAAAGATGGATGGTGAGGAGCTTCCAATCCTAGTCAATGGGATACATTTAAAACATTGCTACTAAAGAGCTTGGCTCCTTATACATTGTTAGTTAGTTTTTTTTCCTCCAAGTTTTGTTTAAGCACATTAGTTTTGTTTTGTTTTTGTCCCAAATAAGTGCTTTATTTTCATTTTCTTTGTTTAGTTAGTTTTCCTTTGTGTATTTTCCTTCTTATTTTGGAAGATGAAGGTTGTTTCATGTCAAGGCAAAAGAGAATTTGTAGTCATGGATCAAATTTGTCATTACTTTGTGAGTATAGGAGTCATGTAAATGGTCTAGTTCTTAAGTATAGTAGGCATACTTCCCAACTGAGTCGCCAAAATGTTGAAAATTTTAATCCCACATGTCAAATTGCAACCTTTATCATTTAAAACATTGCATAAACATGCCTTTTTGTCCAAGTGTTAGAAATTAGTCTTTGTAGTTTTTTTAAAAGGGATCCTTCCTTTAAAAATGGTCCATTTCAACAATTTTCCTAATGGGCACTTCTCGATAAATTGGGCTTGTTCATAAGTTCGAAGGAATTGAGCTTGTTCAAATTGTCTGAAGGGTTTTTTTACATAGCCAATGGAATTGACATCTTTTCCAAAGGGACTGCTTCGGACATTTTATCCAAATAAAAAGTTTCAAAGGTCCATTGCAAAGTTTTGAGAGGACCATTTAAATTTTTCCAAAGGGTCTATTGCAAAAATCCATAAGGGCATTTTCAAATTTTCAAATGGTGCATTTTAATTAAGTTGAAGCGTATCTATCCTTTAAAAAAAGGCATTTTTAAAGACAAAGTGGACCACTAAAATTTTTACAAAAGGTAATTTTTGCAAGAAAAGGTCCCTATCAAAATTTTAAAAGTCCCTTACAACAAATTTGAAGGGACATTTACATTTTTTCTAAAGGGTTCATTTTTATTCAAAAAAGTTCATTTCAAGATTGTTGAAGGGTTATTTTTGGCAAACAAGGTTCATTCAATAATTTTTAAGGGTTATTTTTCCTTCAAAAAAGTTAGTTTCAAAAATATTGAAGGTTCATTTCACTTTTTTGAAGGGCATTGCAATTGTTTTGAAGGGTATACTTAAAATTTTTGAAAGGTCATTTCTTTCAGTAAATGGTCCATTTCAATTCTTCCAAAGGGAAAGAGGACCTTTGCAACTTTCACAATGGGTCACTTGTTAAAAATCTAAAGGGTCTTTTCTTAGACAAAATACCATTTCAAAATTTTCAAAAGGACACTTCAAAATTTTCGAGGGGTCTGTTCATTTTTTTGAAGAAATGGGGTCTTTTCAAATTCTTTGAAAAGGTCATTTACAAAAAGTCTGAGGACCATTCCAATTTTTCTAAAGGGACTTTTCCAAAATTATGAAGCATCTTCCCTTTGCCAAAAGACCATTTCAAATGTTCCAAGTACCATATCAATAAATTTGAAGGGTAATTTACAAAATTCCATATCATGAATTTCTTTGGATAATTTGTCTGAAGGAATTGTCTATTGCAAAAAATCCAAATACGTAATTTCCTTCAGACTTTTTATCCAAATGAATTGATCAATGTGTAAGAGACAACTTATCTAAAATAAATAAATAGAAATAATTCCTTTGGAATTTTTATTTGAAGGAAATGAATAGGGAGATAAGACGTGGATAATTTGTCTAAAGGGAAAGAACCAAGCAATAAGACCAAAGGGAATGACTTGAAAGGTCAATTATTTTAGGTGAATTAGCTGAAAACAAAAGTCAGAAAGAATTAATGATGGGATTACAAACATCAAGTTTGAGCCCCTACAAGTATTCCTTGGTCAAGATTTCAAAAGGTTCATCAAGATTGTTGTGCGCTTGACACTTATCAAGATCTAGCAAGGAGATCAACGGATGAGAAAAGGTCAAGTTCTCAAAAGGATCTTAATGGGATTTTGATAGCCAATCATTGAAAGATAATGAGGACTTATCATTTTGACTCTTATGATGTGGTTCATATCTCACATTCAGATCATGAAATGTGGTCTAAGCAAGATTAGATTGTAGTAAGGAGCAAGTTAAGTTTTTAATGCAATAATCAAATTATTCAGACTTAGCAAAGACATGTAGCTACCTTCAAGTATGACTCTCTTAGTTATAAAAGGGAGACTCAAATGCATGAAGGGCTCAACAAGTTTAGCATTAGATGGATATTCAAGAATTTAACATGGAATTACTTGGAGTTGACTAGATGAAGCTTATCATGCATATTTTTTGTTTTCCATGCAAAGAAGGGCTTTCTTTTTTTTCAACTCAGCTTCCAAACGTATCAAGTGGAGTTTCTCTTTGAAGATTTGACATAGCTTTCATGCATGGAGTATATTAGTCCAAGCTAAGCCCACCATCAAAAATTATACACTAACCTTGAAGATCCATGCAAGTTTGATGAATTTTGAAGATTTTAATAATGATTCCTATATGGACTCTCCATCATTTTCAATGCCAAAGATCTTTTCATGCAAGATAAAAGACAAAAAGATATTATTTAAAGGCTTAGTTATCTTTTGATAGTTAAAGTTAGACTTGTGAGATGTGGGAGTGTATTTCCTCTCTAATTCTAGTGCCAATCTCTTGTCCTTTGTATTCTTTTTCTATATAAGTTGGATTTTTTAGCCATTTTAAGGATCCCTCTTTTGGCAAGATCAGACTACCAAAATTTGAGTTTTGTAACCTTTTCAGATATATAGAACGACTATTTTAAAATTCTAGGATGCTGGTATAGTGTATTTATGTCAGTGATTTGTATATGTGATAGAATTTTATTCCTTATCAAGTCCTGATTCTAGCTTATTTACTATTTGATTAGATTATATAGGTCATGTTCTATGTTTGATGTCTTTTGGATAAAGTTACAATAGATTTAAGTAGCTAGTTAATGTCTTGAATCAGGCCTATTCTCTCATTTCACTCAAGCCTTGATCACCAAATAGAACATTTTCATGAAATACTGATGCATAGGAGTCAATTGGAATTGAAAGTTTAGTATTTTTCTTATCTAATCAGTGTTTTTAGGATATCAAATTGAGTGGATGAACTGAAATACATGTGTATCATCATCATTAGATAGGATCTTCCTTTAAGTTTATTTCTTACCTTTTCCCCTACAATTTTTAGTGTAGAGTAGAGATCATAATTGATACACCAAAGGGAGCTAGGCCTTAGAATCTAGAGATTCAATCTGTTGATTAGGCCACCCACAACTTAGGATTGTTTCCATGTTTTAGCAGACTATGAAGACCTAAAACTACCTTCACAAGGGTGTGAGTCTGATTGACAACACTGCTCATTAAAAATTTGTTGGGGTATTAAAAATACCAAATGGTAAGACTCTATAAATAAATATACCCCATGGGTATGTAAAGGTGGTTTTGTCTTGATCCTCAAATTCTACTATTATTTGATTGTATCCACTAAATCCATTCAAGAAGAAAAAGTATTTCTTCCTTGCCACATTATCAAGCACTTGATTAATAAAAAGAAGATGAAAATAATCCCTTGGTGTCTTTGTTTATCTCTTAGTAATCTACACACACTCTCAATTTCCTATTTTTATATGGTATAATTACCAATGGAGAAACCCATCAGCTATCTGAAATAGGATAAATGAATCCTATGTCCAATAATTTTTAAATTTCAATTTTTACTATATCCCTTAATGTTAGATTTATTTGTCTTTGTGGTTGTCTAACTAGTTTGTCCTAGCTTTTATAAATGTGATGGGTACAATAACTCAGATAAATTCCTCTCATATATATACAATCCCAAGTAAATACTTTGTTGTGTTTTTTTTGGACATCAAAAACTTTCATTTCTTGATCACGGGTTAACCAACTATTTATATTCAATGTTTTTCATAGCAATACCATAACTTGTTTATTGTCGATATGGATAGATTATACTTGTTTAAATTCATTCATCAATGAATTAAGAGGACATAGATGTGGTAATAACATATGCAATTTAGTTCATTTTTTACAAATTCATCTCCTACATGAATGATTCTAGCTAATGGAGAATGAAATTCATTAAAATTTTAGTTGGTTTATCTTCTACCAAATTTCAAATACTTTTTTTAAATGGTTTATGGTCATATGTTGAATGTCTAAAGATTGAGTCTATAGTAATAATTTTGGTGGATTTCATAGCTTATGGATTGATGGAGTCTATAGCTAATAATCAGACATAGTTCATAGCAAATAGACTGGCATATTTTATAGTAGACAAACTAACAAAGTCTATAATAGATAGAATAATAGAGTCTATAGTGGAGAGAATGATAGAGTCTATAGCTAGGCTCATGAGGTTAGTGGCTTATTTCAGATCTTGTGATAACTCATCAGTTAATTTTTGCATGTGTCTTTGTACTTATATCATGGCTAAGGATGAAAGACTAATCTTGTTTTTTTCTAGTTTTTGTTGTGGACACCTAAAATTGGCTATCTATGACCTCCAACCAAGATTTTGACCAATTCTTACAAAAATGCACAATTTGGACTAAAACACGAAAATGCATTAAATAAGTTTAAATTGATATATTCAAGAGCTGATTTTGGCTAGGGTATCATTAAATGGGGCAATTAAATTTATGAAATAGTTAACTTTGATCAAATCATTTTGAGTCAAAATGGCATTTTCACACCTAAGTACTCTAGATTACTCTTTTATACCAAATTTATTGCATAAGATGTGTGCCTTTGTTATTTTATGTTGGAAACATCATAAATGGGATAATGAATCCAATGCATCTGACATTGCATTATAATTCCAATACAATCAAATTTCAACAAGACATTTTGACTAATTTTTGCACAAATTGCCAAGGTTTTGCATCAAAGTTGACTAATCATGTTTAAGGCTAATTAAATCAAATCAAGAGCTTAAATTAATTTTCCATGGATCTTTTTGAATATTTATTTTTAGAAATTGATATTGAATAACTACATCATCAAGTGACATCATTTCTATAGGGTGGCATCCACAAGCCATAAATGCATAAAATATCTAATCAAGCCACCCCATGCCTCATTAAAACCCTCCATGCCTCTTTATGCCCTCTCTATCCCAAATATTTATGAATACATTTATTGATTTTGTTCCCAAAAATTGAATGGATTCTTAGCCACACATCTTCATGTTGAGATGGATGGTTCAAGTCCTTTTTGACCATTTTGCAAAATCTATAAATAGGATGTCTTACCTATTGAATTTTAATCTTGGATAATGCAAAATTATAATTCACAAATAATTCCAAAATCTATTTCAATTAATGTTATAATACCAAATTATTGAGCCAAGAAAAGCCAAAGCCAAAGGTGCCAAGAGGAGATGAAGGTGGCCACACTCCATTGAAGAAGATCTCTTGAAGCACAAGTCAAGTAAGACAAAGAAGGAGCATTTTGGATAAATCAAGGATTTGGTAAGAAATTAGTACTTTGTGTTCATATTCCTCATTTCTTTCCATTTATAATTGTGTTTTCAAATGGTTTTTCCTAACTAAGCTCCCCCTAGTGACTAGGACTAAAGATGTTATGCTAGTTTGTGTGTTTATTTCAATTTGATTTCATTTTGGAACTAACACGATACTAATCATCCTCTATTGAGTCAAATTCCTAGTCTACACTTTGTAACCAAAATGTTTTAGTGTAATCCACTGAAGGTTTTGTAGGGGGATATAAATACATTTATTTTTATTTTAGACCATTTAAAATAGTCATATCTCCTGATATGTAATCAATTAATGATGCTACATTATCTAACCAAGGTCTTCTTAAAATGAGGGGGTATCCTAACTTCTTGGTTTTAGGTTACAACACCATAAACTCTACTAAATACTCCCATGACTCAATTGTTATAACTACATCTTTTATAGTTCCTTCTGGTTTAGCAATTGACTAATCAACCATTTGGAGAATGGTGGAGGTAGGTTACATCCTAATAAGGGATATTGTCTAGAGAGTTTCAATTGTCATTAAATTAATTGTTGTAGCCAAATCTATCAAAAAATTAGGTATTTATTTCTTCCCTATGGCAATTATTATTACTAGACTACATAGATCTACATATTTGGGTAGAAGTAGTTTTCCTGCTAAAAGATTAGCAGTTTACCATATACATGTATAGTTCTTAGGTATTGTTTCTTTATTTCATGTGTCTTGACACATAGGATTTTAATGATTCTATTTAGTTCTAAAATATACTTGATGGATTGTAACAAGGGTAATTCAATGTTCATTTTTTTTAATTCTTGAATCAAATCAGATTCTTGTTTGGTTTCAATTTCTTTCTATATATCAAGAAAAGGAATAGGTGTAGGAGTAGTAATATGTTCCTCTATCTTTTCTGACATTTTTTTATATTCCTATTTTTTATTGTGGTTTGAGGTGTATCTATTTTTGGTTTTTTATTGGGCAGTTCATAGATGGTAATAGAAGGCTTTTGAATTGTTCTACTTGATCTAAGCTAAATATTTGCAAATTCAATAGCTCCTACATTCATAGTTTCTCCTTGTTAATTTACATAGATAGGGGTTGATGACTTATTTTTGGGCTTATCCACCAGTCGAGTAGGAAATATGGGTTGATTGACTTGTTATGCAAGTTGAGATACAAGCATTGCAATCAAATCTTATTACAATGGAAATATTCTTTGGGGATTAAACTATGGATTAACACTCCATTATGTATTTCCCAATTTTTGTAACTATGGTTTGGGTATCCAGGGTTATTGAATCATCATCCAAGGTTATGGCATCATCTATTCATGATTGGCCCATTGTGGGTGTGTTTATCTCCACATAGGCTGAGGTGCCTAAGTAATACAGGGTGTCATCCATGGATTAATGAGATTTCTTAGGCTAATATGACCTTGGATCTATTTTTTTTTTCTTTTTAAATTTTATTTGAACATAATTCAAATCTTCTATAGGCTATACATTTTATTTCAATTGATTTTTCAAAATAAAGATATGATTGCAATAGTTTTTGTTATGTTCTTTATTTTCACATATACCACATATTTATGTTTTATCCAAAGGACAATCTCTAAGAGCATGCTTTAACTTAAATTTTGGATCATAGATCGCTAAGGGTTCTATTATAGACTTAATTTTCACCCTTGGTAAAGGGTTATTTAGGCCCTTTACAATTAAGCTACACAAATGAATAAACCTAGGATATAGGTATCATATGATGAGGTTGAACCTCTAGAGAAGGTTGGCTTCCTCTTGACGCTCACCTAAAACTAATTTTAAACTAATACTTCATAAGGGAAAAGGTTAGAAATATGGATAAGGATTCTTAATAAAGATAAAAGGCTGATGCACCAAAGTTAAATGGACACTCACATAATATTGAACACACACTAGATCAATAAAAGATAACTATGGCTTACTTAATCTCACAATCTCACTATTTTCATAAATATTTTAGAGAAGAGGTTCTAAATAGAACACTATTATATACCTACAATTTAGTTTGAAAACACCTTCAAAGAGGAAAGTAGAAAGAAAACAAACTAGGAAGAATCTCCACAAATTCACCATACACAATCATACTAAGCACTGATTAAAGACAAGAGATAGGAAAATAGTTGATCCTATTAATTAAAAAGGTAGTTATAACAATATTTTGACAAGGTTTAACCATATCAAAGGAGCACACTTTTTAAATAGTCTTGATGAGTATCCTTGTCTCCAAAAAGAAAATGCTAAATTATAAAAGATAATAACCCCTTAAATGGGAATGAGACTAAGATATATAGGAGAAGAGAGAGGGAAGAAAAAGATGTGGGAATACACTATCAAAAAGATTTACTCTATGTTGGGTCATTAATTAAACCTGAGCCACCACCTTTTTCTTCTTATCCAATGAAAACTTTACCAATTTTTTTTATCAATCAAGACACTACCCTATTGAGTGAGAAAGTACCCAAAATTTTTGAGGATGCATTGAATGATCCTATCTATAGTTACCATCACTGGGCCTTTTCCTTGATCTTTAACACCATCTCTCGCTTGAGGACAAAACCTCATGCTCATGGATCTAACAAAATCATGGATTTGTGCATTTTAGGTGGCTACTTGTTGAGACTATTGCCATACTAAAGGATGAAGACCCTTTGAACTAATCATAAATTTTATTTATCTTCATGTTTGGATTGTAGGTCTATATATAGGTGGAAAACCAATCTAAGGTTATTAGTTTTTATATAGTTTACATATCAATGTGGACCCATAGACTATATAGCACTTTTTTGATCTAAATAGGTCTAAATAGACCCACTCTATCTCTACAAGAACCAAGAGTTTATTGTATACATAGAACCCCTTTTGAGAATGGTGAACATAGTCACAAAATGAATCATGCATGACATAAAAACAT
This sequence comes from Torreya grandis, assembly GCA_037957365.1. Lineage (NCBI taxonomy): Eukaryota > Viridiplantae > Streptophyta > Pinopsida > Cupressales > Taxaceae > Torreya > Torreya grandis. The sequence continues at coordinate 1,302,986 of JARHVA010002674.1, forward strand.
TAAACCAAAGGTCCATACTAAGTTCCAATGGTGATCCTTTATGTTCTTCATACTTGATTGCATCCTGATAATCATTCCATGGCATTTGAATGAGATTAAAAGGTAATGGGAAGACCCTAAAAACCTTATTTTCCATGGTAAAAAATAGCCCCTCAACCTCCATTAAGAATCTTGGGGTTGCCCTTGTTCCAATTGGTTATCAAAATCTAACTAAGCTAGTTGGCACATTGACTCATCTCACTTCATCAATTTCAATTGGTATGAATGCCCATGAGGCATTGATCCTTTACCAATTGAATGCATATTTGACACTTGTCTCACACACATTTTCTCTTGAGATTCATTGACCTTTTGACCTCTGATCATTGTTCGATCCGAATGTACAATGTCATGTAGATTGTTCAACTAGGACCCATTGTTTCAAAGCCAATGGATAGTTCATGATCTTAAAAATGATGTCCTCACTCTCATCACATGACATTCATGTGACTATCATTGATGCTTGTGTGACTATAAAATTTATGCTCAATATGATTTTTCTTACTCTATCTTAAATTTGACATCTCTTCATCATCGTTTAGCATCCTATTAGAATGTCACTAACATCCCATAGACCATCAAATTTAAGCACAAATAGATTTTTGCCCAAGATTTATTTTAACCTTAGGACAAATGTCTTATGTTGTAAGTCTATTTTTGAATGCTTATAAATTGAAGAATAAAAGTCATGGATTGATGAAACTTCCAAGAGATGTTCTTGAGGTTAAAAGGAACAAACCCATTTCATCCACTAGTCTTAGGAGCTTTCCAAATGAAAATATTAAATGCACAATTTGGCTGGTCCATATATTCTCCTGTATGATGTCATGGTGATGGTTTTATTTCATTTGGCTAAGTATGGAAAACTTAGTAAAATATGATTGAGAAACCAACTTTGCATATGCATAACTCCATTTACACTTTGATAGATGATCTAACAATTAGCACATATCAATTAGGGAACAATCTAAACAAACCCATATGATCATTTTTTCCTACAACTACTACATGTGTGATATATGTCCTTATCAATATGATCACTCAACTTTATTTGAGCTCCTTGAAAAATGGCTAAGTATGGAAACTTAACAAATTTTGACTGAGAGGTTAACTTTGGATCTTCATATCTTATATTGTGCTTAGGTGAATGACTTGGAACTTGGTGCATATGTTATTAGGATAAAAGAGAAAAAATCCATGTAACCATTCTCTCTTGGCACCCTCACGCATGTGAGATATAGCATCGACAAACTACCTACTTAGAATTTCTACTAGTAGCCCAAAAATGTCTATATGAACATAATGAAGAACCAAATGGATATCATGTACTTCCATACTCCTTCCAAGTACTCGTAAAATCTCATATGGCATATACAACACTATCCTTTTTATTCATCTATTATTAACCTAATCCATGTGGTTAAAAGATTTGTATGTAGGACAAAATTGGCCAACATCTTTGGTGACTCAGAGGGAAGCATGCCTACTATGCTTTGAGAACCTAGACTATTTTCCTTATCTAGTCCATTGGGCATGGAGTCATTAGCCTTTGTAGCTAAGCTAAACCTATATTAAAGCAACAAGTACCATAAGAAATAATAAAAAAATGCTTGAGGCATTTTAGACAAGGAAACAACAAAATAGAAAAGAAAAGTACACAAGGCACTTAGAGGAAAGCATAAAAACTACTCTAATATGTAAAATATGTTACAATAGATGTAATGCTTATTCAATAATATGGCTTTAAATGAATGCCATTGATTGGGATGGGTAATAACTCTCTATCTAGTTAGGCAAGCTAAAAAGCATTATGTTCCTTCCATCGATGGATCAAATAAGGGCCACTCTACAAGATATCAAACCTGGTATGGTTGTTTGGTTTGGCCTTATTTGAGTCCCATTTGAGGACTAGGTCCCCTTCCTTGAAGCTCCTTGTTATATCTCTTTTATCAAAGGCCTTTTTGACCTGATATTGATGTGAATCTAGTGTTTTCGTGTCAAGGTCCTTGGTTTATTCTAGCTACATACATTCTATAATGTAAGAACTTGTTCCAAAGTCTTAATATTAGGTTAGATTTTTAGTAGGTTAATTAATATTACTGTAAATAGGGCATGCATCTTTTAGTAAAGACACCCCCATAAAATAAAATTACTTAGTTTTAGTTTTAGGTAGTTTTATATTTTTGAGTTTAATTAATTAGAACTACCTTACGGGTTGTTTTCCCATCAATTGTTGGTTATAGGTTGGTTGTTTTTACTGGTCATTGGTAAAAACTATATAAATCAATGTTTGCTATGAAAAAGGGTTAACGGAGTAAAGGCACCCTTATGTAATTTATTTTTAAATATTAATAAAATACTTGTGCACTCACACTAAGTGGGGACAATGTTCAAACTATTTTATTCAAGGAGTTATCAATGGTATTAGAGCATGGTAATTTTGGGAGCTTGGTGAATTTAAAGGAAGGCAAAGTGAAAAGTCAAATTCACATGATATCATTTTGGCATGAAATAAGGTATGCCATATAATGAAATATTTTATTGGTTTAAATGTTTGAAAAATTATTAAATTATTTTGATTTTTCATATATATATATATATATATATATATACATTTAAACATGTGTATTTTCCATATACAACCATCTGGTCATTTTGATCATTCATACTCCATTAAAATTATGTTCAAACTCCCCCTCTGTCATTAAAAATGAATTTTTTAGCATTTAAATGTTATTAAAATTCATTATTTTTTTGCACAAATGGATTTGTATGACCTGTTTACTTATGAAAAACCTCTGAAATTTCCATTCATGGCTGCCATTGTTAATTCATTTCATTCTCAGGCCTCTTAAAATCCAAAACACCTACAAATATTGCTAAAACCCCTACTTTTTTATCCTCAAGGAAAATTTGGAATTTTTTTTGAGTTATACAACCTGTGGTACGGCCTTCCAATGCCTTGGGTTCATTTTGAATCCATTCCCTACAAAACATACCTTGAAAATCTAGAAAAAATCAATCAAAATCCTTTTTATACTCCCTGTATGGATCTGTAACGGCCTCCAAAAGAGAGAACAGGTGCAAAAATTATTACCAAGAGCAGCCATGGCGTCCCAGGCAAACATGGCACTGCAATAAAACTCAGAATTTTTTTTTTTGTTTCTAAAGTTTTTTGGATATAAAAATTATGCCTTGGGTCCCACGTGATATATCATGAGTGAGAAGACTAAAATAGGGAAAAGTTTTGATTTATTTACACACATGTAAATTTTTTTTTAATTTTCCCTCACAGAAAAAATCTAGAATAAGTAGAAATTTTTGAGTATAATATTTTGAATATGCTCTTAGAGCAATTGGTTAAGCTTATTTTGTAAGAATTTTGCAAAGGAGGAGGTCAAGGGTTTAAGTCCCTTCTTTTGGAAAAAGTTTTTTTTACTTTAGAATATGATTTTTTGTAAAAGGAATATTCCCTTTTAAATCTAAAAGTTGTAAAACACATACTTATTGTATTGTGTTATTTTAAAAATAAAAAAAGGGGGAATTCAATTCTATTTCTTTTACATTGTTGTGGTGATATAAGGGTTTAATTGGTGGAATAATGTTGTAATTTGGAAAAATAAGGGTGTAATCATTGATTTTTGGTGAGGTCAAGTGCAAAACCCATCAAAAATTCATGTTTTTTTCTTTTGTGCTCTACGTGGAGGTTAAATGCAAAACCTCATAGAAGCAGTGTCTTGTGCAATGAGTGTGATATTTGTTTTATCTCTTTTGCATTTTGTCACATTTTTTCTCTACTACACTGTCTTTCATTTCAAGATGCTGAAAATTCAAAATTTGCTTTTAGATAGTGATAGATTAACAATTTTCAATTATTCTGATTAGAAATGATTGATGGAGGCTTCACTAATTATTAATGAGTTATGGGATATTGTTAAGAATTAAAATCCCCAATTGCCAACAGAGTAGGCTAAATTAGATATATTCAATTTGCATGATTCTAAGGCCTTAGCTCTCATTAAATGTTGTTGTACTCGTGATACTTATGTTCATATTGAAAATTTTCTTCATAGTTACATTGCATGGAAAACATTATTAGATTTGTATGATAAGAAACCTAAGCATAAGAAGATAGATATTCATATGCAGTTGTTTACTTTGTCATTAGATGAAGATGGGGATAATGGAGAATATATGTCTAAGTTGAAAAATATCACTACTAAGTACACTAAGGCTAGTTTTGGAAAACTAGATGATGACCTCATAGTTACTGCTGCTTTGAAAGGACTACCAGGGTCGTATAGGAATTTTGTTGAAATGTTGCATGTCTCTAACAAGATCACATGCATCACCTTTGATAAGTTGGCTGATTTGCTTATCTAACATGACCTCTCTACCCAATAAATCTAATAAAATTGAAGAAGCCCATGTTTTTGAGTCAAAGCCTAGTTCATCTTCATCTGGGCATCAAAATAATAGAGGAAATAGTTATAGAGGGGGTCAAGGAGGCAAAAGAGGTAGATATCAAAATAGAGGTTGGGGTAATTCCTAACCAATCACATTCACATGAAACAAGTGATCAAGGACATGGTCACAACTCATATAGGGGTAGAGGTTGAGGTAGATCAGACATTTAGTGTAATAGATGTGGAAAATTTAGTCACATTGCCTCACAATGTAGGATTCCTTTTGATAAAATTTAGAGGCCACAAAAAGTGACTAAGTCTAACACTGCTCAATATGTTGATCATGACTATGATGAATCCAGTAATGTTTCCCATGAATCTGCATTCACTACTTTGGGGCACATTGATTATATTGAATATGAGGCTAGAGATGAGCTCACAGATGTATGGGTTTTAGACACAGGAGCAACCAAACACATGACATTTAGGAGAGATTTCTTTTAGTCTTATAAGGAAGCTTCTCTCTCCAATTGCCTTATTAAATAAGTCTATGCCTACACCACTATCACTTGGATCTATTCAAATTCTTCTTCCTAATGGGTCTATAAAATACTCGGAGGATGTTTGGTATGTTCCCACATTGAAGAAACACTTACTTTCTTTGGTAACTATTTAAAAGAAAGGTTATCAAATTGTTCTTGAAAATGGGCTCATTTACATCAATTCAGTGAAGGATGATTATAAAATAATGTATACAGGATATGAAGATGGAAACTTGGTTAGATTACATTATAAAGTGCTTCCTCCCAACATAGAACTTGTGGTAGTTGTTAACATAGGTACAGGTACTATGTCTAAACAGTGGTTATGGCATTTCCACTATGGACTTTTAAATATCCACTCTTTAGTGGATTTGCAGAGATATGGTATGGTAAATGGGTTGCCCACTTTTTGCAAAGATAGTATTCTTTGTGAGTCATGTGTTTTGGTCAAACAAAATCAAGAAAAAATTCCTAAATAGTCATCTTGGAGAGCTAACAGATGTTTACAGTTAGTTCATAGTGATGTATGTGACATGAAAATGTCATCCATTGGTGGGTGTAGATACTTTGTCTTGTTTATTGATGACTTTTCTCAGATGACTTGGGTATTTTTTATGAAAAACAAATCTGAAGTTTTCACTAAGTCTGTTGATTGGTTACACTTAGTCGAAAAAAATAGGTTCACATTTGGCCACTCTTCATTCAGATAATGGAGGTGAGTATACCTCTAATGAATTTTCTAATTATTGTCGAGAACATGGAATTCATCGACAATATAATAATGCTTATACTCCATAATAAAATGGAGTATCTAAATGGATGAATAGAACTTTAGAGGGCACAACACGTGCCATGTTGCACTATAAATAGCTTGATGATAAGTTTTGGGCTGAAGCCATTGGTACTATAATGTATTTGAGAAACAGGTCCCCCATAGTTGCACTTTTGGGACAAACTCCATATGAGTCATGGTATGGATTTAAACAAAAAGTTAAACACTTGAAAGTGTTTGGATGTCTTTGTTTTGCTTTGGTTCCTATTAAACATAGAACTAAGTTGGAACCATGAAGTCAAAAATTCATCTTTCTTGGTTATTCTAAAGATAAAAAGGGGTTTCATTTGCTTGCATAGGATTCAAGCAAATTCATAGTGGGTCAAGATGTAATATTTGATGAGTTTGGGACTATGAATACTGCAGAGATTGATTCTCAACTTGATAGATTAGAGAGGAAAAATACAAAAAGAGATAAGGGTTTGAATAATGGGGATAACTCTTTGAAGTTATGGTATGAGACTCAAATTCCTTCACTTTCCTCTAATTCATCTACAAGTTCACAGGTTGATGACTTAGAAATTGTTGAAAATTATCTAAGTCCCCCTTCGAATAATGAGAATTCTAGAGTCCTTGATTTGAATAATTTGAATAAGTATCCAAAATGGGCTCAAAGTACTTTTTCTAACTTGACAATAGATGAAGTTGGTTTAACAGGGCCCAAGAATTCTCAAAAATAGGTAAATTATGCTATGGTTGTTACTACTTCTTCCACTGAGCCTTCCACTTTTGAGGAGGCATCTACTGAACATGTTTGACAACAGGCAATGAAATGTGAGTATGATTCCATACTTCACAATAATACATGGGTTTTAGTTGATCCTCCTCCACATGTTGAACCCATCAAATGTAAATGGATTTATAGGACTAAGTATAAATCAGATGGCTCCATTGATAAACATAAGGCACGACTTGTTCCAAAAGGATATGCACAACAAGAAGGTATTGACTATGAGGAAACATTTGCACCAACTACCAAATGACACACTATTCATATGATACTTGCCTTAGCAGCACAAAATGGTTGGAAAGTACATCAATTGTATGTTAAAAGTTCTTTTTTAAATGGTGATTTACAGGAAGAAGTCTATATGAAACAACCTCAGCATTTTGAATAGGTGGGTGCTAAACATAAAGTATGTAAATTGATAAAAGCTTTGTATGGGCTCAAACATGCACCCAAGGCTTGGTATGAGAAAATGGATTCATACTTGAAATCCATTGGTTTTCATCACAGTGAATCTTATGATACTCTCTATTTTTGAGTGTAGGGTAAGAAAATGGTAATACTTGTTCTCTATATTGATGACTTGTTTATTATAGGTAATGATGAAAACCATAACAAGTTTTTGAAGAAGGAATTACAAGATGGGTTTGAGATGACAGATCTTAGACTTCTTCACTACTACTAGGCATAGAGGTAACTCAGAGAGATCATAGTATTTTCATTTCAAAAAATAAGTATATTTATGAGTTATTAGATAGGTTTGGCATGAGTGATTTCAAACCTGCCCTCACTCTAATGAAAATTAACTTGAAATTGTCTAAGGATGACAATAATGCCTTTTTTTATGGCACCACATATAGACAATTGGTGGGAGGTTTGATATACTTGATGACTACCAGGCCTGATATTTCATTTTCAATTGGAATTTTATCTAGGTTTATGCATGAGCCTAGATAAATTCATTGGCATGCAAAAAAATGATTACTTTGTTACCTTTAGGGAATGAAAATGTATGGCCTTGAATACTGCCACAACAAGAACTTCAAACGTGTTGGATATTGTGATGCAGATTTTGGCAGATGTGTGGATGATAGAGTGTCAACCATATGATACACTATGCATATGGGTTCAACTATCATTTCTTTGTGTTGTAAGAAGTAGGATACATTGGAAGATTCATCAACAAAATCAGAGTATATTGCAGCATGGGATGCTTCCAAAGAAATTGTTTACCTTTGTCGTATTCTTGAAGATCTTTAGGTTTCTTAGTTTGCTCCTACATAGTTATACATTGATAATCAAAGTGTAATCAAGATGTCTAAGAATCCAGTGTTTCATGCCAAAAATAAACATATAGATGTCAAATACCATTATCTATGAATGCTGGTGGCAAAAAAAGCTCTTGATCCAATATATTTCCCAACTACCGATCAGACAACTGATATCTTCACAAAACCCCTTGACAGAATCAAATTTGAAAAATTCAAAAAAATGTTTGGTATGTGTCCAAAGACTTGACTTTGGATCATAGGGGGTTTTGTTAGGACTTGTTCCAAAGTCTTAACATTAGGTTAGATTTTTGGTAGGTTAATTAATATTATTGTAAATAGGGCATGCATCTTTTAGTAAAGACACCCCCATAAAATAAACTTACTTAGTTTTAGTTTTAGGTAGTTTTATATTTATGAGTTTAATTAATTAGAACTACCTTACGAGTTTTTTTCCTATAAATTGTTGGTTATAAGTTAGTTGTTTTTACCAGTCATTGGTAAAAACTATATAAATCAATGTTTGCTATGAAAAAGGGTTAATGGAGTTAAGGCACCCTTATGTACTTGATTTTTTAATATTAATAAAATACTTGTGCACTCACACTAAGTGATGACAGGGTTCAAACTATTTTATTCAAGGAGTTATCACATAATCCTCACATTTATGAGCTAATCCTCCATCATCTTAAGATAATGGGCTAATTTTGATCTAGGTAGCTCAAGGGAGATAGGCAATTTGGCTTCCCTTCTATACATAAGAACATATGGAGAATTTCTAATGGTAGTTTTAGGAGTCACCCTATTAGCCCATAAGGTTGTCTTTAGCTTGGTGTGCCATGTTCTTTGATTCTCTTCCATGGTCCTAATAATCCTCAAAAAATTCTTATTTGTGGTCTATGTAAGTCTATTTCCTTGAGGATAGTAGTTGGAAGAGGTGCTGAGGTAGATGACTAGTTTGAGGGCCCACTCATTTCTCATCATACCGAATAATTTAATTCCATTATCAGAAATTATGGTGGTTAGGACACCAAACCTAGTTATAAGGTTGTCATAAAAACCCAAGACTGCAGCTTCACTAGCCTCTTTTAAAGAAATGGCTTCCACCCACCTAGTGAAATAGTTAGTTATAGTGAACACCCATTTATGCCCTACACTTAATGGTGGATTGATCATCCCTATGAAGTCTAACCCCCATTACATGAAGGGTTGCTCTACCATAATATGATTGAGTGGAAGGGCTATTAGTTTTTGCTTTCCTACAAATAGGGCACACTTTTGGCATTTTCCAATCCATGCATGATCATTCTTGAAAATATTGGACTAGTAATAAATAGTCCTCATTACCTTTGTTGCAATGGTTTTAGGTGTGAAATGACCTCCTACAGGTCCATAATATAACTTCTCCAATATTTTGGTCACCTAGTCATCATCTATGCATCTAAGGAATACCCAATTGAGGTCCCTTCTAAAAATAACACCATCAACTAATGCATAAGGTATGGATTGAATATTGAAATACCTTCATTTGGATTTGTCCAAACCATGGGGGCATTCTCTTGTTATCAAGAAATGGGCCATATTTTGAAGCCAACTCTTTTGAAGTGGAGGTGCACTTGCTTGTGAGTTATCTTGTGTCACCAAAATAGATTCCTTATCTTCTTGAAGGTCATTTACCTTGTGTTCACACAAGCCCTTACCCCTGAATAACTTGGTGACCTTAATATTTACATCATATTCCATAACCTTATGATCCAGCCTATTCTCTTTTCATTCAAATATTTGTTAAGGAAAAGTCCCTAATCCTAGGATGAGACACAATAAGATGGATCCTACTATTGGAGAGCATGGACCAAAACTTCTTGAGACTCCTCAAGGTAGAAATAACCTACTTCACAATTAATGTGTACCTCACCTCATATCCTTCTAGCCCTTGACTAAAAATAGCAATTGGCTACTCCATTACTTCATCATTCTTCTACATCAACATAGCTAATATGTTGTCAATGTTAGCAAAGTTGTATACGATGAAGTCCTTGGAGAAATTAGGATTTAAGAGTGAGGATGTTTGGGAAATAACCTACTTGATGGATTTAAAGCTACCTTACCTTCATCTAACCAAGCAAATATTTGGCTCTTCTTCATCATGGTGGTGATAGGCTTGACAAAGTTTTTAAAACCAAGTATGAACCTTTTCACAAAGTTGATCTTCCCAAGGAATCTCTAGATCCCCTTCTTGTGATTTGGTAAGGATAAGGCTATGATAACACTTACTCTATCAAGGTCAATGGATAATCCCTCTTTTGAAATAATATGACCCAATAATTTGCTTTCATACATAGAGAACACACAATTTTTAGGATTTAAGGAGATCCCATACTCTTTACATCTTTATAATATCAACCTTAGATGGTTCATGTACTCACTAGCATTCTTGGATAAGACTATGATGTCATCCAATAAGACCAACACCATTTGAGTTAGTAATCCTTGGAAGGACATGCCCATAATTTTTTAAAAGGTTACCCTAGTATTGGACAATATAAAAGACATATTCTAATAAGCAAATGTCTCACACTTGGTGGTGAAAGCAGTCTTGTACTAGTCCTCTTCTCTCACTAGCACTTTGTTATAACCTAAATATCCATCTAAGATATAGAAGCATTCTGAGCCAACAACTAATTACAAGAGTTTCTCCATGGATGGTAGAGGGTAATGATCATTCAAAGAGACCTTATTAATATCCCTAAAGTTCATACATAGTCTGATCTCCCCACTCTTCTTTTTGACAAGTACTATATTATCTACCCATGAGGAGTGATTGATTGGGAACATGATCTTGGATTCAACAAGCTTGTCCAATTCCTTTTTAATGAGATCTTCAATCTTGGGGTTTATGGGCTTTTACTTATAACTCACAAGATTGGCATTAGCCTCTAGCTCTATTATGTATTGGGCTATATTAGGATCAAAACCCCTTAGGTCACCATGTTTCCAAGAAAATATGTCTGCATATTCCTTATAGAGCTCTATGAAATCATGTCTTTCAGCTTTAGTGCTTTCCTTTCCAAGCTTGAGGAGCTTGTATTCAAAGATAAGAACTCTCTCATAGTTCTCTTCATTAGTTGACATCACTATTTTATCCTTCCTCATATGGTCCCCTTCATGAAAGAGACCTTCTAGGGTGACTAGCCCTTTAGGAAGCTTATTGGACCTTAATTAAACAATCTACTCCCCATATTGATGCTTTAATTTTTTTAGTTAAGGGAGGAGAACTCTACTTCTTGCCATAATAACATGCAATCTATTTGTCATTTTTAACGACTTGTCAATGAGCTTCATTATTTGACACTGATGGTTTTATTATCACTTTGACATGTGGTTGAATCTTGGTCCTTTTCACTTCATTGGGGATGTCAAAATGAGCCCTCATAGCTACTAGCCTATCATCATGTTAATTTTGACCCCTCGACACTAATTAGGTTGAAAGCTTCAAAGTACTCAATTAGGTCCCACACTCTATGTTTTTAGGACTTTAATAAAAGGTTTTTTGTGGCATTCTAGTCTAACTTGGTGTACAACCAATTCAGTGTCACCATAGACGTACAACTACTTGATCCTTATCTTATTAGCCCATTGAAGGCCATTGATGAGACCTTCATATTTTTCTACATTGTAAGAGTAATTAAATTGGAGCATATATGAAGAGAAGTACTTATCATTTGAAGGGGATATTAGCATGACACCTATACCCACCCCATGCTTTCTCTTTGAACCATCAATAATAGCTTCCATAGACCACTAGGATATTCTTGAGGCTTCATGAGGGATGGAATGGGTTTGATTTATTGATGCAAATAGTAAACAACCAAGTCCATTTATTTAACACCCTCTAAGGGGTCCACCAATTGGCTATCATTCCATAGTTCATCTAGGAACATGTCTAGTACCTCTTGTGGATGAGTGTTCAGCTCCTGCCCCATTAAAAATTCATCCTCTTCAATGATGGTGTAATTGATGTTGACATTATCTAGTTTATAGGATTATATATGGAAATTTTTAATGGGATTAGCTTTTATTGACACTTTGGCCCCATACCTTGTCTTGAATGCCATATATGATTAGTTTGCTACAAGATAGCCCCTATATTTGTTATGAACTCTTTGGATAAGCACAGTGCAAAGTGAGGAGGCATATATAGGATCAATACATATTGATCCATAAAGATACTTGGACAAGTCTGTAGGGTCATATTGAAGTCCCTAATTATGCTAGATGGATTGGGAGAAGAACCATCAAGTTGTAACACTCCTTTGGACCGTGGTTCATATTTCAGGCTAAGTTGTTCAACTATGGACTTTAGTATTACCAAGATACTAGTCCCATTGTCCACTAGCTAATTATGTAATATAGAGTTACCAATGATCACTAAAATATAGAAGAGAGGAGGTTTGACTAATTTACCTTATTGCCCTTCACTTAAGCCTTTGGTTACATTGGCTATAACTTCATTCACCTTTTCTTGGTGGCTTGTTTTCAACATTGATTTTTTATAGTCCTTCTTGAAGGATATCTACCTGGCCAGGCATATAGAGCATATCCCACATGGGCACACTCACATTTGACCTTTTCATTTGTTTAATAATGTTGATGGGTGAACCACCAACCTTTTCTTGTGCTTTGGGAGCCACCATTGTTGTTTATTGAACTTTTGAGTCTTGGGACACAAAAAGATTCCCTTGGATCTAATTTTTTGGAGGTACTGGAAACTTTGTAGTGATAGGGGGTTCTCTTTGCTTTTTCAATGAAGGATTAATGGTAGGAAAATCTTTGATTGCTTCTTGTTACTATCCATATTCCTTATTTTTCATCTTGTATTTGTAGCCACCAAAATGTAGGCATGGCTAGAACTAGCCTACTGGTTGGATGTGTAGCACTCTTCTTATTCATAGTTCATCATTGTAGCATCCAAATAATTTGGTCCTTGATTAGACTCTTGACCTTGTGGAGGCTCCCCTTGCTTGGTCATCATAGGTACCTCTGCATTTTGGGCCATGAGAGTTTGGTTTTATCCAAAATTAGCACATTGTTATCATTGATCATTGAAGGCTTGGTTAAGGTCAATATTTGGGAAAATATGTTGACCAAAGGATTGGTTCCAAGGCATGGTACCTTCTACTTCTTAATCCATAATATTTTGAAGTGGGACCAAGGAGTTAGAAGTACTAAAAGCATTAGGATTATAGTTATTCTACATATTGTATCCATGTTGCACTTGCCCTTGGTTTTGACCTTGGCCTTAACCTTGGTAGTTCCCTTTATATGGTGGACTATTTAATTGAAAGCCTTATTGTTGAGGTTGATATGAACCTTGGTAAGTCCTATTGAAAACTTTTTGCCTCCTAACATTTACTAGATCATTTCCAAAGGACTAAAACATGCTCTTGAATTGTTGAAAGTTTTTCATTCTAATGAATCACTAGATCCACTAATGGAAGATTTTTCTTGTTTTGGTGTAAGAATTGCAAAAATTATTAGTATAGAAGGAATAACATCAAGTGAAGGGATAAAAATAGGAGGTGGTCTGATTTCAAGAAATAAGGGCATTAGTGGTTTGGGTGTAAGCTTTCCATCTTGGACTAGATAATTTTCTACTTTGATGGCCACCTCATAGGCATCTAGAAGTATATTTCCACCCATATATTAGATCATCACTACTATGTCACTATTTAAAGACTTTAAATAATATAAGAAGGTAAAGTTAGGGGTTGGTCTAACTATAACTGGGATTCTATCCCAAGTTTTTTATAATGTTCTATTACATTCTTGCATGACTTCATGAGGAGCTCTCCTAATGGTAGTTAGTTGATTTGCAAGTGAAAAATGGTTGCTTTTGTCCTTAAATATTTTAGACAAGGATTCCCATAATTGGTCTTATATTTTAATGGAGTTAACATCAAGGCATCTATACCAATCTAGGGTCTTTATTTTATAAGAAGTAACTAACAACCTAATAGCTATATTCTCCTCAGTGACATTATGGATATTGAAAAAGTTGGCTATGTCTATGAGGTGCTCAGAGGGTATTACAGCTTGGTCTCTAGTGTAATAGGGAACACTTTTGAGGGTTGTAACTAGGATAGGATCATATTGAGCAAGGGATAGAAGGATTTGGCCATTGAAATCCATAAAATATCTAGGGACTACCATGGCTATGGGAGGGTTTAATGAATGTCTTCTTGCAGGGGTAGGCCTTGGAAATGACCTATGAGCAAAAGTTCCTTGATATGGATGTGTATTGGGAAACCTTAATATTTTTTCTAAATTTAAAGGTAGTTCAACAAATTCAAAAGGAATACCTCTTGAAACTGACCTTGTTTTTACCTTTGGCATGAGATGAAGCTATTACTCTATACCAGAGTGTTGATTATTCCTTTTGGAGTCATCATATGTTATTGTTTCAGAGCTCAACTGATATAAATTTGATCAAATTAACATTAGCTTTGATCAATCTTCCTCTTTAAAAGAAGTGTGTCCCATTAGGTATTCTATAAAATGTTATAGACTTAATTTATACCCTTGGTAAATGTTTCTTCAAGACCTTTCCAATTGAGCTACATAATGGGAACAACCCTATGTTGTGTGTACCCTATGATAGGGTTGAACCTTTGGATAAGGTTAGCTTCCTCTTGATGCTCACCTAAAACTAATGCTAAACTAATACTTCACAAGGGAAAGGGTTAGAAATATGGATAAGGGTTCCTAAGAAAGATAAAAGGGTGATGCACCAAAGTTAAATGGACACTCACATAATTTTTAACACACACTAAATCAACAAAAGACAACTATGTTTTAATCAATCTCATAGTCTCATTAGTTACATAAATATTACTTAGAAGAGGTTCCAAATAGAAAACTAGTCTATACCTACAAGTCAGTTTAAAAACACCTTCAAAGAGCCAAGAAAAAGGACAATAAACTAGGAAGAATCTCCTTCACAAATTGACCATACACAAGCATACTAAGCACTGATTAAAGATAAGAGATAGGCAAAGAGTATATCTTATTACTTTAAAATATAGTTCTTCTAGTATTTTGATAGGGTTTAACCATATCAAATGAGCACACTTTTTCAAGAGTCTCAATGAGTATCATTGTATCAAAAAATAAAATGCTAAATTATAAAAGCTGAGAACCCCTTCAATGGGAATGAGATCAAGATATATAAGAGAAGAGAGAGGGAAGGAAATTATGTGGGAGCATGATATTATAAAAATAACACTCTATCCTAGGTCATTAATTGAACCTAAGCTACCACCCTTGCCTCCTTAACTAATGAAAACATTACCACTTTTTTGATCAATCAGGACATTGTCCATGGCTTGTTGAGCGAGCAAGTCCCCAAAAGTTTTGAGGAAGCATTAAATGATCCTAGATGTAGTTCCCATCAATGGGCCTTTTCCTTGATCCTTCATTTCATCTCTCACTTGTGGAAAAAACCTCATACTCATGGATCTAACAAAATCATAGATTATTGCATTTTTAGATGACTGCTTATCGAGACTGTGGCCATGTTAAAGGATGAAGACCATTTATACTAATCATATCTCTGCTTTATCTTCATGTTTAGATCATAGGTCCATCTATAGGTGGAAAATCAATATAAGGTTATTAGTTTTCCTATAGTTTCCATATCAATGTGGATCCATAGATAATATATCACTTTTTTTTTTATCTAAATAGGTCCAAATAAACCCACTTTATGTTTAAAATAACCAAGATTTTATTGTATATGTAGGTCCCCCTTTAAGAATGGTGAACATAATCATAGAATAAACCCTGCATGACACAAAAACATTAAACCAGAGGTCCACACTAAGCTCCAATGGTGTTCCCTTATGTTCCTTATACTTGATTGCATCCTACTGACCATTCCATGGCATTTGAATGAGATTCAAAGGTTTCAATAAGAAACTACAAATCTTTGTTTTCCATGGTCAAAAATAGCCCCTTAACCTCCATTGATAATCCTAGGCTTTCCCTTATTCTAACTAGTTATCAAAAATTGACTAAGTTAGTTAACACATTGAATCATCTCACTCTATCAATTTTGATTAGTATGAATGCCCATGAGACATTGATCCTCTACCAGTTGAAGGCATCTTTGACACTTATTATGCACACATTCACGCTTGAGATTTTTTGACCCTTTGATGTTTGCTCATCATTAGATTTGAATGTATTATGCTATATAGACCATTAGATCAATTGGGACTCACTATTTGAATCTAACAACTAGTTAGTGATCTTAAAAATGATGTCATTGTTCCCATCAAATGATGTTTGTTCGACTATCATTGATGGTTTCATGACCATCAAATTTATGCTCAACATGGTCTATCTTGCTTTGTCTTAAAGTTGACATCCCATCAACCATCTTTTTTCATCCCATATAATGTAACTAACATCTCATAGACCATCAAATTTAATCATAGATATACTTTTTACCAATCTTTATTTTGACATTAGCATGAATGTCTTATGTTGTAGGTCCATTTTTGAAGTCTTATAACTTGAAGAGAAAAACTCATGGAGTGACCAAACTTCTAAGAGATGTTCTTGAGGTCAAAAGAAACAAACCCATTTGGTCCATTGGTATTAGGATATTTTTTAATGAATATATTAAATGCACAAGTTTTTTGGTCCATATTTTCTCTTGCATGACATCCTGGGGATGGTCGAACTCTTTTGGATAAGTATGGAAAACTTAACAAAATCTACCTAAGGAGATAAATTTATAAATTCATAAATCCATTTACGATTCAATATATCATCTAAAACTTAGTGCATAATAAATAGGGACCAAGCTAAACAAACCCATATGATTTTTTTCTCCTAAAACTACCACACATGTGAGATATGGCCTCGTCAATCTGCTCACTTGGATTTATGCCAAATTTTGATCTTCATATCTTTTACTAAACTTAGGTGGATGACATGGAAATTGGTGAATATGTTATTTGGATAAAATCAAACAAACCCATGTGACCATTCTCTCTTGTCACCCTCACATGTGTGAGATATAGCATTGACAAACCACCTACTCAAAATTTATGTTGTTATCCCCAAAATGTCTATATGAACATAATGAAGAATTGAATGAAAAACATGCACTTTCATACTCATTCCAAGAAATTTTAACATATCATAGGGCCTTTATACCACTATCCATTTACTCATCCATTAGCAACCTGATCCATGTGGGTACAAGCTTGGTATGTGGGCCAAAATTGGCCAACTGGTTCTATGGTAGAATTATCTTTGGCTTGAATAACATCTAATGTAGTATTTAACTAGACCAAAATGTAATTTTTTAAATTGATAAATTCCTCCATCAATTGACTTACTTCATTATATTTACCTAGTTTTCTTTTCCTCATGTTTGGTTTTATTATATAATAAGTAGTAGATAGATCTAAAATCTAGTGGAATATTAGTTTGACGATGTCTCCTTTAGCCATCAATTTTAGAGTATCCCTAGATTCATCATATATTCCTTTAAGAAAGACCATTTTCACTTCTTTTGTAAGTTGATAACCACTATGTTTGTGGGTGAATGTGAATATATCTAGATAATCTTCTAGAGTTTCCTCTTCATTCTGATTGATCTTGAATAAATCCTTTTTCTATTCCTTACCCTATAGTAATATTTAAACTTATCAAGAAATATAGTTTCCATGTCTTTCCATGTATTAATATAATCACTTATAAGGCCTACAAACCACCTCATGGCTACCTCCTTAAGTTTAGAAGGGAACAGTTGAGTTTTTGACTATTAATTATGTAATCATAAGTTTGGCATAACACATTAACCTCAAAAAGGAATTGATCTAAATATTTTGAGGACTTATCCCTAAAATTTGGTAAAATTGATGGTGATTTTTTTCACAGAGGTTTGATCTGTTAGATTTATGACTATAGGAAAGGAGAAGGCTATGTTTTATTGTAATTACATTCTATTTTATTTAGAATTTTCTATATTTCCTTGATTATCAACAATGGTTTTTATTTCTTCCCAACTTGATTTGTAAATATAATTTATAATTTATTCTTTATCTTGAACATATTGAGGTCTAAGAACTACTATTCCATACAAAGGATACTCAAGATTAATTCTTTATATAGGACAAGATCTCCCAAATGTGAGTTTTCTTACAAGGTTTCTTTGTGAGGATGATCCTAATTCTAGCAATGAATCTAAGATTGATTAATTTTTTTTCTTATGTTCTTAGATATCTCAGTCAAAAAAATTATTATTTCCTCCTCTCATCCTATCTCAATATCCTTGGAGATGAACCTTCCTTTAGAGTCTCTACGTCATTTCTTAAATTTGATTTTTGATTGGTTTTTTTAATGCTTTTGTTTTTTTTATTTTAGACCAATAAGGATTGCCTTATTAACACCTATAGTCCCTGATAATGGTGATACAAATGATGGGTATCATTAATCCCTTCATTTAATCAACTTTATTTGTTGATGTCATTAAAACCAGGGGCAATGTCTAAAGATGTATGTAGTAATGCTTATAGTTGTAGGTCTTATAGAGATGATTTGGGTGGGTGTTGTCTTTTATAAATGTCTAATCTAATATTATTCTAGAAAGGATTTGATTATGTAATAAATAAACACACTTAAAAAATTAAAATACTCTATAATCTAATTCATTAAAATAAACACACTTGATGAAAATAAACAATCTACTAAAAGTAAACACACTTGATGAAAGTAAATAATCTACTAAAAGTAAACATACTTGCTAAAAGTAAACAATATGCTAAAATTAAACACACTAATTTTCAATCTTGAATTAACTATTAGAACTGAAAGATAATTTCCTATAGGTTATGAAATCTATTTATGATTATTGTTATGAAAATAAAATATATTTATAATTACCAAAATTGTAAATATATAAAATACCATATAGAAATATGTTCTTGGTTCCTGAGAAGAGTGGGCCCTTACTCACCTTAGGAACATAAATGAATAGAAAACTCAGTACTTGGACTAGAGTTATATTCATTAATGGATCAAAATAGATTACATGAATATAACTATAACTATGATTTAATATTAACTAAACAACAATATATTAACTTTCTTCTATCTTTATGTATTAAGACATTAAAGATCTACTTATATAATGGTGTAACTGTAGATCCCTAGATCCTAGTAGAGAATATTCTATTATCAAGATAAATTTCCTAATTTTAGAAGTTCTTCAAAATAGGTAATTAATGGTTTGAAATAGGAAAACCCATTTGTTACACAATCCATTGCATATCTTCTAAGAATGACTTCCTAGAGCCACTAGATAAAATTCCCTTATAAACACTTACATGACATATTTACGTTGATATATATTATTTATAGTAATACTATAAATAGTAAATGACTAAAACAATCTTCAAGTACATGGAAAGTATATATCTTTTTGTTTTTCAAGCTTAGAAGTTGGTCTAAAGGTAGTAAGATTTGAGAATATTATCACAAGGAAATAGGATTATAGAGGGGTTTTGAGTGAAAAATGGGGTTTTTGATAAGGATTTTTAACCTCAATCAAACCCATAAAATGGATTGTAGAGAAGATGAATCTAAAAGGATTTGTAGAAAATAAGAGACACCGTCTTTGTAAATTCAATCTGTAAGGGAAAAGATGATGAGATGCAATTTTTTTACCTACCTTATCCTAAAAAATCATAAATCCTTATCACTATAAGAGAAGATTTGAATTTGAAAAAAATTTCAATGCATAAACCAGAAGCAAGAGAATCAATCAAGATGCAAAAGAGGAAGAAATAAAATTTGAAAATATAATGTGAAGAACAATGAGCATGATCGATTAAAACCAAATATCAAACATATTCACATTTGTAGGAGGGTATTTTTAATTAATGTATGAAATTATATGGTTTTCTTATCAAATAGGAGGGCATCTGGTGTATATACATGCATATAGGTTGAGTCCATGGATGTTGTTGATACTACTACTAGACTTCATGAATATTTTTAGCAATGATTTCAAGCTTTGAAATTTATTTTCACACTATTATTGAGCTCTATGGGTTATGTTCAAAGTGACATCAAACTCTAATAGGGGTGTTAATATATCTATTAGGTTTTAATAGGAGTGTTAGTAGGCATCTCAGATTCTAGTCAGTCTGTTTGCATTAATATTAGGTTTTGATGGGGTTATTGACATATTTTTAATTTTGGAAAAGGAGGATATAAATACTTAAAAAAATCTAAATCCTTTTACATAATTTGACCTTATGAGCACCAATTTCCTCAAAAATAGGAATTTTGACTTTGACTAGCTTTAACTTGACCATTTTTGACTTATTTTATCTTTTTGACTATTGCTCAAAAACTAGTACAATAATTGGTTCCGAATGGGAACCTCAAATAGTAAGGGATGAGAGAAATCTAGACTCTAGTTTCATAGACAAGTGTATTTCCATTGAGCTATAGAGTCATTTGACCTTTAACAGAAAGATCAACTTAGGAAAAAGCAAGAGATTGAAAGGGTAAGATAATCAACTAATAAGGAGGAAGACGTGAAATAAAATGGCACAACATAAAACAAGCCAAAAAGAATAATGGAATGGGAAACACAACAAAAAAATTGTTATATACATACTTACATACAAGGGACTACCTATTTTCAATTGAAGTAATATTTGAGATATTACTCACTTTAAGGTAATGGCATATGTTTTCCATCATGATAGGCCAAATAGAAAGTTTTGTTTCCATAGAAGTGCTTAATTTCTAAGGGGGCCCTCCATAAAGAGTAAAAATTTATATGACTTCCTTTTGGTTTGCTATACTTATCCCATAAAAAAATAAGATCTCGTAGGTGAAAATCCCTTAAATTTACTTTTTTTAAAATGTAATTTGACCTAAGCCTAATGTTTGGAAATTTTATCAACAACTCTAGATATATATTCTTCAAGTTTATTCAAGTAGAGAATTATTTTACTCAAGGGACTTTCAAAATTTTGATTCTCGATGGCCCTGGCCATCTGAAGTACATATAATCTAAGTGTTAATAGAATTGATGCACCAATACCATATAGTAAATGAAATAGAAACATACCAATATATTTATTTGGTGTTATATGATCTACTTAAATTCATGATATGACTTCATGTACCATTTTATCTGATTTTCATCAACCAACTTGCAAATGATGGTGACTAGATTCTTATTGATTAACTTAGCTTGATTATTTCCCTATAGGTAATAGTCTAAAGAATGGGATAATAAGATGTCATAATTGTAACATAATCCAATCATGAATAAGATAAAAATAAGGCATTATATGTTACTATCTTATGTAGAATACCATATCTCACTAGGATGTTCTCCTTTATGAAATTATAAAAAAAATTGAAGTTGCTTGGTTGAATAGGATGGTTTCTACCCATTTGGTGAGGTAATCCATAGTAGTAAGAACATGTGTATGTCCCACACTTGAATTAAGATCTATAGTTCTAAGAAAATCCATTCTCCATTGTTGAAATGGTTCTTCTCTCACCACTTGTTTGAGTGTAAATGCTATAATTTTTGGTTGCTCGATGAACTATTGATAGGCCTCACATTTCCTTACCCATTCAAAATATTCCTTGAAAAGTGTTGGATAATAGTATTGGGTTCTTAAAATTTTATACACTATCACTAGATCATAAAAGTGCACTCCATAAGATTGATCATGAAAGGCTTGTAAGAGCTTCTTCTATTGTTCATTGTTAACACATCTTAAGAAAAAGCCATCAATACTCTTTTTGAACAATGTACCATCTCAAATTTTGTACTTTATGGCTTTCAATTTGAGTGTCCTATGTTATTTGGTATCTAGATGAGATGGGAATTTTTTATATGTCAAAATAAAAATAATATCTACAAAGCATTCATTATTAGAATCTACAAAAAGGACAAAGGGAAGATTCTCTTTGTATTGATTATCAAAATCTATTGAAAAGATTATATGAGAACCTTTTTGTTCTACTATGAGATGATGAAATAATTTGCTTTGAACTAAAATGGCACAACATAAAACAAGCCAAAAAGAATAATGGAATGGGAAACACAACAAAAAATTGTTATATACATACTTACATACAAGGGACTACCTATTTTCAATTGAAGTAATATTTGAGATATTACTCACTTTAAGGTAATGTCATATGTGTTCCATCATGATAGGCCAAATAGAAAGTTTTGTTTCCATAGAAGTGCTTAATTTCTAAGGGGGCCCTCCATAAAGAGTCAAATTTTATATGACTTCCTTTTGGTTTGCTATACTTATCCCATAGAAAAATAAGATCTCGTAGGTGAAAATCCCTTAAATTTACTTTTTTTAAAATGTAATTTGACCTAAGCCTAATGTTTGGAAATTTTATCAACAACTCTAGATATATATTCTTCAAGTTTATTCAAGTAGAGAACTATTTTACTCAAGGGACTTTCAATATTTTGATTCTCGATGGCCCTGGCCATCTGAAGTACATATAATCTAAGTGTTAATAGAATTGATGCATCAATCCCATATAGTAAATGAAATAGAAACATACCAATATATTTATTTGGTGTTATATGATCTACTTAAATTCATGATATGACTTCATGTACCATTTTATCTGATTTTCATCAACCAACTTGCAAATGATGGTGACTAGATTCTTATTGATTAACTTAGCTTGATTATTTCCCTATAGGTAATAGTCTAAAGAATGGGATAATAAGATGTCATAATTGTAACATAATCCAATCATGAATAAGAAAAATATAAGACATTATATGTTACTATCTTATGTAGAAAACCATATCTCACTAGGATGTTCTCCTTTATGAAATTATAAAAAAAATTGAAGTTGCTTGGTTGAATAGGATGGTTTCTACCCATTTGGTGAGGTAATCCATAGAAGTAAGAACATGTGTATGTCCCACACTTGAATTAAGGTCTATAGTTATAAAAAAATCCATTCTCCATTGTTGAAATGGTTCTTCTCTCACCACTTGTTTGAGTGTAAATACTATAATTTTTGGTTGCTCGATAAACTATTGATGGGCCTCACATTTCCTTACCCATGCAAAATATTCCTTGAAAAGTGTTGGATAATAGTATTGGGTTCTTAAAATTTTATACACTATCACTAGATCATAAAAGTTTACTCCATAAGATTGATCATGAAAGGCTTGTAAGAGCTTCTTCTATTGTTCATTGTTAACACATCTTAAGAAAAAGCCATCAATACCCTTTTTGAACAATGTACCATCTCAAATTTTGTACTTTATGGATTTCAATTTGAGTGTCCTATGTTATTTTGTATCTAGATGAGATGGGAATTTTTTATATGTCAAAATAAAAATTATATCTACAAACCATTCATTATTAGAATCTACAAAAAGGACAAAGGGAAGATTCTCTTTGTATTGATTATCAAAATCTATTGAAAAGATTATATGAGAACCTTTTTGTTCTACTATGAGATGATGCAATAATTTTCTTTGAACTAATTTTGTGCACCTAATTTTAAGGTCACATTATTGTACCTTGGTTATCCAGTTACCTCTCTTAAATCCTGATAGTTATTGAGTTAGAATAGACTTAACTACTATATTTGGCACCATCACAATGGAATGTGAATGTAAAATATAATTTTGAATTGTTTGATGACTTTCACAATTACATATGCATGTTTATCTTTTAGAGAATATTTAAATTCATAATATTTCCTATTACAACTCATGTAAACAATAAGATATTCAATACCTTTATCATTTTTCTAGACCAGTATGACAAAGAGAGTATGTTTTGAGGTATAACAATAGATGATGAACTCATTTTATAATTTTGGACAAAATAGAGTTGGATCATGAGTAATAACAAATATTATATTCTCAAATGCCTCTTTACCATCATTATTCCATTTAAAGGAGGGTTTTCATTTCATCATATTATCAATATTACTAGTGAGTTGTGCAAAGTTTATAAAAAATCTTCTTAAAAAAATTACTTTTCCAAATAATGAATGTAAACTTGGTTTACTAGTTAGCAAAGACAATTTTTGAATTGATTGAACTCACTCTAGATCAATCTTAATCCCGTATTTATAGACAAGGTGCCCAAGAGGTTTCCCTTCAGTCACCTCAAAAAAATATTTTTTAGGGTTAAGATAAATACCATGTAGTTGACATTTTTAGAGCACTTTCTCAAGTTATTCATAATGATCTTATAATTTTTTGAAAGAAATATTAGGTCATCCAAGTAAACCAAAATTATCTTATTCTTTAGATCTTTTAATGAAATATCTATGGCCCTATAAAATGTAGCTCATGCATTGATCAAGATAAATGACATTTGTTGATATGCATAAGTACCCCATGGGGTTGTAAATGTTGTCTTGTGTTGATATTATTTATCAACCTTAATTTTATTGTAATATAAGAAACCATCCAACATTAAGAGCATTTTTGAAATTGTAACTACCTGGAGAACTTCATCCATAATGGGAAATGGATAACTATCTTTGAGACAAGTTTGATTTATTTTTTTGAAGTCTACACAAACATTGATTTATCCGTTCTTTTTATGAATTGAGACTATATTATCAATCTAATTTTAATGATGAATGGAGAAAAAAATTCATGCATTCAACATTTTCTAAATTTCTACAAAAAATGTTTCTATAATTTTTGGATTATATTATCTTTCATTTTGTTTGAAAGGTTTGACATTGTGTTTGAGAGAAACTATGTTTTGTATTTATTTCAAATTAAAAGACATGAGATATTCATATGAATATGCAAGAATTTTAATATATTTTTGAATAAAATTGACAAAATTTATCTTTTCTTATGGTGAATAACATTTTACAATATTAATCAACCTAAGTTGTTCTTTAGAGCCAACATTTACTATCATAATATTTTGAACTATCTTCTTTTTGATGAACCTGTCATGTTTATCAAACAGTTATTTCAATGAGATCAATCCCTTAGGAATATTATTACCTTTTAGTTTGATTACCCCATCTTTATCTTGTTCTTGAACAATGACATCCTTTTGAGTTTGAGAAGAAGATTATATGTATGATGAATTACTACCTTTGAAATATAGATTATTGAAAATATCAAAATTAAAAAAAAAGAAATGATTTTTTGATCATCATTAAATACCTATCAATTACCTAAATTATCTAGTACACTAGGTTGATGCACAAGTTCAATCGTGTATTTGTATCTATCAACTTTTGGGTGAGGAATCAATAATGAAGCTAATACTGCAACTGTGTTAGCTTTAAAGTTATTTTCTCTTGGGATAACATGAATATAAAATGCATCAAAAGTTTCTATATTATCTTAGATTGTGTTTTTATAATGCTTGAAATGATCATTCCTTACCTAATACTAATCTTTAATACATTTTACAATAATTTCCACATCACCCAACACATTTAGGTTTTTAATTCCCATCTCTTCCACAACCTACATCCCTAGGAAGATTGATTCATAATATGCAATATTGTTAGTAAATTCAAACTATAATTTGTAAGAGAAAATAAATGTTTCTTTATTTGGGGATATCATAATAATTCCTACTCTAGATCCTATTGAAGAGTAACCACCATTTATTTCTAACATCCAAACTTCATTAGATTAATTTCCATGATTTATAGCATATCTAGATCTTTTTCCAACATCAATAAATAATTACCTATGCTTTAGGAATATCAATAAACATTTTTATATGATATCAACCTTAGGCTCATCTACGTATTTCATTGTGTACTTTCTTTTCAATTCTAGTTTAAGGCATTGTTTTAGTCCTTTGATTGGAATCATTGCATGTGATAAATCTATATGAATTTCACCAAAAATTTCCTTATAGAAGTTTATCCATAATAGAATTTCATAGGATGTTTGGATATTAGCTACTAGGATGTTGATATTGATTCTTTTATGGTGAAAAGATACAAGGGCAACTTGCGAATATTTTATTTGGCTAATAAGTGAAACTTGTTTTGCTTCCATAGAGTAACAATGACTAAAAGGTTTTGTACAGGTCAAGACAAAGGCATAAACAAATTTTACATGCATTAAATTATCTTATTCTCCTATTCCAATGATATAATTACTGACTTTACATCCCTTATGAAATAAAGAAATGTAAAAAGGTTTAAACTTATTAGATTTTGAAGTTTCCATAGCCATGGAGTTTACTAGATTAAAATAAGGTGGGGTGGCTAATATTCCTTTGAAATTGTCTTTATTTTGAGTGGAATTTTTGCCTTTGATAAATTATACTAGTCTATCAAGTTGATCTAGATAGGCTCTCAAATATTCATCTTTTGACATCTTAATTTTAGTTTTTTTGACATGTTTAATTGTGTTAAAAATAGATAAACTAGTAGCAGAAGAGAATTCTAAATTTTGAGACACATTATTACTACTATTAATAGGAGGATTTTTTTAGGATAACTAGTTGTAATAGTTAGGAAAGACTTACCTGATTCAACTATTGGCTATTTTCCTTTCATCTAAAAATGAGGTGGTGTTCCTCATAGAAGATTAACTTTAATAAATAATTCTTATATACACATAATATATTTAAACTTTATCAATTATTGATGATTTTTAACTTGCAAGAACCTATCGAGTCTCAATATTTTTGAGTGCATGCCTTAAGGGGTGCACCAAGAAAGGGGTAGGAAGACCATTGGTGCTTTGTAGGATTGTTGTCCCTTATTTACACTTGTTCTAAATCCAACTATCTCTTAAAAACATTCCCATAATATTTTTGCCCTATTTTGAACCCTCCTCTAGTCATTTTACACCTTCATTAGCCTAAAAATATTTTTGATGGTTTACATTACATTGTCATCCCCATCGACTCTATACTCTAATTGGTAAAACTTATTTAGGGTCTAGGTCCACCCTTGGCTAACCTAGACCAAGACCTAATTTGTTTTTGTCAATAATTATACAAGATTAATTGGGTTGACCTTGTTAACTTAAACTTTTGAAAAAGATTAGGGTTAGATCTACCTATATAAGCACATTCATTTCACCATTCCTAGAGAGACAACAATAGTTAATTATTCATTACAATCTGCACTTCCACCATTCTAGTTGAGGATTCTTATCTTAGGGTTTATAATTAGAGAATAATATTGTCTTTTGAAAAATTATTGGATGCTTTGGCCTTTCTTAGTGATCCTTATAGACCAAAACAACCTCTTATGAAGCACTTTCAACCAAGGGAGATATTGAGTCTTGACAGGTTCATCTTCAATATAAGTATCTCTAACTTTGATCCTCTTTTTAGTAGATAGAAGTAGCATAAGTAATGGCTTTTGAATATATTTATCTCTCCATGCATTAGGGTTTTACTTATACACAAATTAAATATTATTCTCTTATACATACTTAATTTTAATGTTGTTTACTAACCCTCACTTTGTGCCATAATCTTTGGTGAGCACTAGATTAGATTTTTCTTTAATTGTTACTAGTTTAGTGAATATGAAAACATAGGACCTATTTAGGTTTATTTCATAGTTTTGTTTGACTAGAGGCTTTGGAAACCTCCCTAGTGAATTTATTATGGTAAGAGGTCCCTTGAATAGGTCTAGCAGATCCATCTTAGTCATGACCTTGAATATCTAATGTATCCATAATCAAAAGTGTAAGTAGGATTTATCTTTTCTGAGCTAGGATTGATTTATAGATTTTATACATTTCTCATTGCATACATTTTGGTGAACCTAGTGTGAATATAATTCTTGTAGGTTTTATTTCACACTATCATTTTTATCACTTTATTATATTTTATCATATTTATAGTACTGTATCGAACTAGTCAGTATAGTTGTAAATTTACATGCATATGTTTAACACATAGTTGCTTCAAAACAACTCTAATTTTTCTATGCAGGTATTCATTAACTATAGGTTAATGGATTGAATAGGTTGACATAATAATCTTATTTAGTTTTAGATTAGCATATAATGTAAAATAGGTCAACTTTGTTA
The DNA here is from genome assembly GCA_037957365.1 of Torreya grandis. Lineage (NCBI taxonomy): Eukaryota > Viridiplantae > Streptophyta > Pinopsida > Cupressales > Taxaceae > Torreya > Torreya grandis. The sequence continues at coordinate 1,330,901 of JARHVA010002674.1, forward strand.
TGTTATTCTTCTTGCTAGCATACAAGGCAACAAACATTATCGAATAGGTTGACCCTATTCCTTATTCTTCTTTAGCACATAGGGCTTTGTAGAACTTGGTTAAACCAATTAAATAATTTTATAGATTTTGAAAGTAATAATTAAGGCACTTCAACAAAAATTTACAATATTAACCATCCTCAAGCCCACTAAGGTTCCTCTCTTTCCCCTCTTTGTCATTTTAGTACTTTATTTAGTTATATTTTTCACACGTTAAGAATCTTCAAAATTACAACAATACAACCAACTAGGTTGACCTAGTCGACTTAGTTCTATAGTCTATCTTATGTCTGAGAGACATAGTCAACATATTTAACTCTATTCTTAAAGACCTTGATTCTACAAAATAGTAACGACTCAGTCAACTTTATTCTATACTATTTTTATATAGTGTCATATGAATTTACTCTATACTATTCTCCATTAAAGAACTAACAATTATTTGTTAGTAATTAATTCATATTTCCTTTTTTAGTTAATTTCATGCTTAGAGTAACTCACATAGTCTAAATAGGTGGTTTTTCAAATTATCATTTTAGTTACACTATTTTACTCTTTTTTGCATACTACCAAATCACATAACATTCAAAATGCATTTAAACACTTGTCTTCCAAAGGTCTACCTACTTGGATTTCATCACCAAGGGAGAAGCCAACTTTTTTTTTTGTCCAAGTATAAATATATGGTTAATATTATATATTGGCAAATCACCCTACACCCCTATCACTAAATTTTTTTGAAGTGAGGGGGTAGGCCCTAATACCAAGCTAGTACTATTGCCAACACATATCCCTTTTATCCCAAACATCTTGAAACCATCCATAGATAGTCTTTCTAGTTTCTATTTCAGCCAACTTTCATATCAAATTTAAGTCAACACTTTATAGTAATCTAATAACACTTAAGATGACCACTTATTTAGAATTTAATTTTTAGTTTATTTCTTTCTCTATAATCATTGCATGCTATACTTCAAAAAAAAATCATTATCCACCATTGGTGTAAGGTTTTATATTATGTGTCCCAATTAGATCACTCACATTGATCCAATTATTTGTGTGTTTGATATCATTCTTGCTTCAAAATAAATTTCAAAATTTTATCCCTATTTTAGAACACTGTGATCTCAGTCAATAAAATCTCTTATAGACTATTACACCTTCCTACTAGTAGTATATAGTTGACTTGCACAACTATGTCTTCTCTCTCTATTATTTCCTTTGTCCAATAGTACACATTAGACTCATACAACTATGTACTCTTCTTAACCTATATCTCAATAGTAATTTGTTGAGCCAATTGACTTGATACCTATTGGCTAACCCTATCCCTTGTTAACCAACCTTTTTTTTGTCTAACTAACTTTGTTCCCTATCTGGCTAAATTTGTCCCTAATTCTCCTTTTCTTTCCTAAATTATTTTTTTCATGAAACATCATAAAATCCACTATTATAATCTTCTTGGATAACTTTAATCCATTTAAACATTATATGGGGTGATGTTTTATTCTTATCTTTTCTTCCTCTTTTCAACCTTTGGGATATCTTGTGATGCCCATCCATATATTACTTTAGCCTTTGGGGCATCTTTAAATGCTCACCCACATGTTACTTTAGCCTTTGGGTCATCTTGTGTTGCCCATCCCTACATCCAATTACCCATTAGGGAATATTATGATGCCCACTCTTATTCTACATTGCATGATACCAAACTAATTCAATTTTTAAAATCCTTGTGAGACACATAGGCTTGTCTCTCATATACTCACATTTGATATAGAAGTTAGCATATATATTTCCCTTCTTATCCTACTTTATATATGTTATCCTTCTAACAATTTTTACAATATACTTACATGGTCCTCACCCTTGTAGAATCTTTTCGTAGTCCTTCCTTTTGGTCTTTTGGTTTCCCTTTTTCTCATGAGTTGCATTGTAAAACCCTGGATAGGACCTAGTCTTCCTCATGATTTCATTTTATTGCCTTTATTTTCTTACTTTAAATGTTTTTTTTGGGCATCCTCAATGGTTTCTCTTTTATTATTTTTAGTGTAAGACCATGGATAGGACTTGGCCATCCTCATAAAATCACCATCTTTCATTCAATATTCCTTGTCTAGAATGTGTTTTGCAATGATTTTGAGTTTGTGATCCTTGTTCTCAACTTTGGATTTTGATTATTTTATAGATAAAATTTGAATAATAAAATGTGTTAGCATTTTTTATTATATTTACCTCATTCTTATGATAAGTAATCACACTTCAATGCAATTGTATCCCTTTTTCACCCTTTGTCACATTTTTTACAAATTGAAGTAATTCAAATTATTTCATGTTCATTACTCTTGACTCCATTTTCTTTCACTCCACATTGGCTAAACCAAGGTCAAATTCAAGATATCAATTTTATTACACCTAAATTAACAAAGACTCTCAAACACCATGCTCTCTAAGTTCTCTCTCTTAGTAACTAAGTCCCAAGTATTCAAATGAAAGTCATATTTAGCAACCATGTTTGGTATTTCAAATCTGTATGGAGAAGGAATAGAAAAATACATCAAGAAAGTTAAAATAAAAATCATTTAAAATAAAAGGCAATGATATATAAAAGTCAACATACAAATTTCAAAATTCAAAATCACACAAAAATATATGATTACAAGTACATCTTCTATTTCTAATCAAAGTTTAAAATCCATGAGGTCCATTGGGATGTAGTAGGACAATAGATTAGAATAGGAAAAATAAAAAAAATCCATGTTGATCCGTACTTTATTAGTCAAGTACCCAATCTTCATAGTAGATCAATAGTTTTGTAAGGGTTCTTGAGGATGAGGAACACATTGTGGGAAGGTAGGTCCACTTTAATTTTCATGCATATAGCCTTTATAGGATGATCTATCTATTACATTTTTTGATCTAAGAATTTTGTAGCCAAGAGAAGTTCTTTAGAGTTATTAAGATTTAGAGTTCTCTTGGTTTGACAAACTTAATTTGAGTGTCTTGACTTTGATAAAGAGTTAGTCTACCTTGATTTTTCCTTTTTTCTCCCCTCCCATTTCATTTCTCCCCTTGATAGACAAACTGTGATTCTAAATTTATTTTCCCTTATATATTCCCTCTTCTTCACATCTTAAAAACATGCTAGCACTACTTTATTTCAATTTGATCTATTTAGAACAAAATAATATGTTTGAGTGACTAGGGCTCATTTTATTTAGACCATGGCTTTACATTTCTAGAATTTATTTTCTTTTCTTTTACCATCTATTCTTATTGTACTACCCCTTTTCAAATACACCTAAGTTTGTTTCTACTTTCATGTAATTTTTACATTGTTGAGTGAGGTTGGCTTGTTACTTTTCACTCACCAATGTTATTTTCTCTTTTATGCACTTTTTCCATTGATGATTAAGGACTATTACTTCTTATTCATCAATGTAATTTTATCATTTTTTACTTGTCCATATTTGTTTAAGTAAGGATTGTTACTAATTTTAAATTGATGTTTGATTACCACCAATTTTGCCATGTATCCTTGGTTTGACTTGGTGAGTTTGCCTTTCTTACTTAAGTTTTACTTGTTTTGAGTTTTTCATTATTTAGTAGTCTTGACTTTTCATTTACCTAATTGACTCTAAATTTTAACATGGCCATTTCATCTAACATAACACTAGTCACCCTAGCTTGCTAAATTTTGAAGTACATCTCATGTACACAGCATTAGTTATCTTGGATTTTTTACATTTATTTGGTTTTGGTCTTTAGTTTTGTATCCTTGGGTTTGTCTAAAGTAGTCTTTGCACCCTCCATGATCAAAAATATAAACATAAGAAATAACCATCCAAAAATAAAAGTAAGTCAAGATATACATTTAATTTTATTTTGAAGTTATTTCCATTTCATTCATTTGCTTTTAGTTATTTATGATTTAAAAATACTGTAACTTTTTTCTATCTTCAACATCATATTTTGTTATGTTCTTTTCTCTAAGCAATATCACTTATTAGAAGTAAGTGACACATGATGATATTTGAGTGGGGAATATGTATACACATAATATTTTCAAACTTGATTCTCAATCTCTCTGAGTGCATGCCTTAAGGGGTGCACTAGGAAAGGGGTGGGAAGACCATTGGTGCCCCATATGATTATTGTCTTTTATTGTCACTTGTTATCAATCCAACCATCTCTTAAAAACATTTCCATAAGCTTTATCTCTTATTTTTCACCCTCCTCTAGTAATTTTCCACCTTGATTAGCCCTTCCCTAGCCTAAAACTCTTTTTGAAAGTTTACATTACACTGTCAGCCCCATCAACCTTGTACTCTAATTGATAAAAAAAAATTAGGGTCTAGGTCAGCCCTTGGCTAACCTACACCAAGACCTAATTTGTTTTTGTCAATAATGATATAGGGTAGATTAGGTTGACCTTATCAGCTTTAACTTTTGGAAATGATTAGGATTAGATCTGACTATATAAACAATTCCATTTTACCATTCTTAGAGAGAAATAAAAATCTAATTATTCATTTGTGCCTCTTTATAATCTATTCTTTAGGGTTTCTACTTGGAGAAGAATCTTGTATTGTGGAGAAATTTGAATGCTTTGGCCTTTCTTAGTGATCCTTACAAAGTAAAATAATCTCTTATGAAACACCTTTTTCCAAGGGAGATATTGAGTCTCAATGGGTTCATCTTCAAAGTATCTTTAACTTTTATCCTCTCTTTAGTAGATAAAAGTAACATAAATAATGGTTTTTGAATATATTTCTCTCTCCATGAATTAGGGTTTTATCTATACATAGCTTAAATAGGATTATCTTATGCATGCTTACTTTTGATGTTCTTTAGTAACCCCCACTCTATTTCATAAGCTTTAGTGAGAACTAGATTGTATTTTTCTTTACTTGTTATTAGTTTAGTGAATATGAAAACATAAGACCTAGTTAGGCTTATTACAGAGTTTTACTTGACTAGAGGCTTTGGAACCCTCCCTAGTGAATTTATTATGGTAAGAGATCCCTTGAATAATTTTATCAAATCCATCTTGGTCATGACCCTAGATATCAAATGTATCCACAAATTGAAGTGAAAGTAGGATTTATCTTCTTCAAGTTAGGATTGATTTATAGATATGTTACATTTCCTATTGCACACACTTCTTGCCTATTATTTTATTTCCTTTTCTGATTCTAAGCTCTTGTGAAGAATACAAAATATTGATTATTAATGTATTCAAAATTATCTTCATAATTATCTTTATATGAATTGTATTCTAGTAACACATTTGCAAAATCACCATAAGGGTTCTTCAATTTCACATTATTGAAGATATGGATTTTCTTATTCATTTTCTTCTTCAATCTCTTCATATCCAAATATTTATTCCATTCATAAAATGCATTCATAGGTGGATTTGTACTTTGTTGAGGAGGAGATTACAGTGAAATATTTTACTGAATAACTTGTAATCAAGGATGACTCCCTTAAAAAGACACATAATTTATTCTTGGGTTGTGTTGATAAAAGGAAGTGATGATTTATAAGACAATTTATTCTTCAAAGTTGATATATCATTAGCCATTTTTGTAAAATTTTTTCCATTAAAGATTAAACTAAACTCTATATTTTATCTTTATATGGTTTCCTCATAAGTTTTCCAAACATATCATATCATCTTTGACATCAAAAACTAATGTTTGAGATGCAATTAAATCAACTACTTTGGCTCTTCTCAATTGATAACTCACTTCTAGAAATTGAGAATTGATAAAGAAGCATTTCTAATTATCATATGTTGGTTTGATAGTTATTTTTAGTTTATGTAGTAGCTTGTTTAATTTAACTATGAAATCTCTCATAGGTTTGTATAATTCTTTATTCATTTGAGTGAATTGAGACAATAATGCATACACATCTTCTACTAGTTTGAATATATTTTCAAACTTAGTTATCATATTATTACAATTTTTTATTACTCTTAGAGGAAGATGATAGAAATAATTTACTACTCCATTCTAGAGAGTTGCAACAAAAAAATATCACTATGATATCCTTGTGTTCAATGCGCTGAACTCTACATGATATATAAATAATAATAAAATGTTCATTTGGATGTTGCCTATCATCACCTATTTTTTTAAATTCTTCTGTGACACTTTCAGAGGTTCATGCAATTATCCCAAATCCAACAGATAAATTATGTTATCCTAAGGTAAATTCATTGTTGGAAAGACCACATGTAGTGGTATGACAATGCCTAATAAGACAAGAGATTGACTAATGATTATTTTTATTTGTAATTGTTTACCTTTTTTAGGAGTTGTGGGAAGATTAACCAATTTTTTGAGTCTATCCTTATGTTAAAGATTCAATTTGGATTCATAGGCTTCTTATAGTTGATAAAAAATATTAATTTCACCTTTTGATTTATTAGCCTCAACGAATAATTTTTATGCCAATTTTTACTATTGATGAGGAGCTCACCCATATTGAAGAATCCTTTGAGTTGTTATTATTTTTTGAACTCTAAATGTATATATTACTTCAACTCTTTGTACTACAACAACACAATCATATTCATCTTATAATACCTCAACAACTCTATGAAAATGTACTAAACTAGTTCTAATATCCCACATAAATGCTCTTGAATTTGATGAAATATCTTCTTAAGTATGGATTAACCAATAAAGATTCAATTGAATAAATAGTGCCTTGAAAACTTGAATATTCAATATAATAAATTATTACTACTAAATGTATTTGATAATGATTTATGCATAGTTCTTAGGCAACTGAGCTTACTCCTTATTTTCTTTACTATGCAAGACATGAACCTATCACCCAATATTATGTAATATTTGCTTGAGGTTTACTTAAAAACATAAGCATAAGTCTTGCACCATATCACAAACTTCTGTGTAATGATCCCTCCACATTCCACACTATGCACTCATTACTACACACTTCACAACTCATAGTCCTATGTGTCACCATAAGTCCTACACTTTCTCATTGATTTGTTTACCCTTTACACCTATAATAAAGTGTAAATCATATTTATATGTGACTCATTGACTTTTTAGACTACACAACACATATACATGTCATCTTACCTCAACCACATGCTCAAATGGGTTTACCAACCATCATCCATCTTGGAAGATGAATTGACATAGCTATTTTCTTGGTAATTAATAATGGTTGTAATTATTCTTGTATTCTATTTTGTATAAGTATGTAATAGACACATAAAACCTAACATTGGTGCTCCATACAGTCATAACATAAATAACATGTTCAATGTATACAATCTATAAAACATGTATTGAAGTGCATTGTACCAAATTTTCCTATTATTTTTAATTAATAGAAGTTGCATATCCTACAAGAAAGATTTCTACACCATTGAATGTATTTAGTTATTTGTTTCTAAATTATCTTTACCCATTCACTCTACATAATAAAATCTCAATTTTCCCTTGCATGCTTCATCCTTGGCCCTATGGTGTGGATCATTGGTATTAGAGTTGAAAATCTCTATTCCTTTCTATCCATATAAACACATGAGTACAACTCGAGAATGAAGGTTTGTCAATTAGTTATATTTCAAAATATTCAAAAGAATGTCATATCAAAAATAAGATATTGAAGCCTAGAAGTAACCTAAGGTATCCCCCAAGGTACAAAATTTCATTGATAATGCATTAGAGGCATAGTGCATTAAATGTTTTGGCCACTTACATTAATTAATGGTAAATCTCAATTTGATTTCTTCTACCAAACCTCCATAGTTCAATCAATAATTATTTCAACAATAAATCCCCTTCAAAATCCAATTCAATCTTGACATCCCTTTTTTTCAGGGAAATATTGATGCCAAAGCATTGGGTGCATATATTTGAAAACTAAAGGCATACTTCTCAATCAATTCTTTCATTGATGTTGAAAAGATCACATTCATAGTAATAAAGATGTCTATATTGATTTTTCACTAGTTGAAAATATTCAACGCATATCACATGTAAAAGTGCATTCCAATTGAATCTTGAAAGAATTTTATTGATACACTAAAGGAGGAATACTACTCTCTATGCCACTTCAAATATGAATACATTAAGTTCCAATAATTTTGTGAGTGTGAAGATTAGTCCATGGAAGACTACACCAACATTTTTCATGACTAATTTACATGCTTACATGATAACATGAGTGAAAAACATAAGATGATAAAGTACATAAATATAATCTCACCTTATATCCATGTGAATATAGAGTTCTTAACTTATAACACTTTGGGTTAAGCATATCACAATGATATAAAGATTGAATATAAGGAAAAGATGAAGCAATGTGTCACCTCTTCATCCAATGTAAAATGCAAGGCCTAGCCTTCACATAAATCCACACTACATATTTTTTCATAAAAATAACAACACACTTCTCATAAAGGAGAGTAGCACTAGAATACTACTCAAACCTTGAATGCTCCAATGCCTTCTACTTTAGATAAAGGCAATAAGAAGAAGTATAATCATAAGTGGTGTCATTTCCATCACTCATCCACTCATGATGATTCTAAATGTTATCTGAAACAATCCATGATTGCATAATATGCATAAGGACCTACATCAATGGATGAATGTATATTATATATGTACTATCACCATTATGATCAATATCTCTAAAGAGTGTGAATTCATCTTCCACACTGAGTTTTGGGTGAAGGGTCAACCTCTCCATGTCATCATTGATAGTGAAAACTATAAGAACATCATCATAAAATCCATAACTCAGTGCCTTAGTATTACTACTGATGCACATCCAAAGCCATACTCTTTAGGCTGGCTCTAATAGGGGAAAGATATACACATTTCATTAGTACAAATTAAAGCATATGGAAGACATCACTTGTGACATCCTACCTTTAGAGGTATACAACATCTTACTGGGGAGACCATACTTGTATGACCATGAAGCTATATATCAATCCAAGCTACGTCATTAGAATATTAATGCACAAGATCTCTTATAAAACCTTTTTAAGTTAGCACCCATGACTAAAGCCATTTTAGTATATGCTAAGTAATATCACAAGCTCATCTCATATGTGTATAAGTTTGTGTTACTCATGGTCCACCCTGATACACCTATGTAGTTAAAATTAAGGCACACCTTGGTAACGCACATGCCTCCTAACAATGATAGTTCAATAAGTTACTAGAATAGAGTAGTGAAGTCTTCACATAACTTGAAGGCCTTCCAACACACTATGTAGTGAAGCACCACATTGATTTGGTCCCTGGATCATGTATACATATAATATTTTCAAAATTTTATCACTTATTGATGTTATTTATCTTGTATTAACGCAATGAGTCTCAATCTCTTTGAGTGCACTCCCTAAGGGGTGCACCAGGAAAGGGGTGGATAGACCATTAGTGATTCACATGATTATTATCTTTTTTCCACTTGATATCTACACACTTGCCTCCTAAAAACCATTCCCCTAGCTTTGCCTCCTATTTTGCACACTCTTTTATTCATTTTACACCTTCATTAGCCATTTCCCTAACCTAAACCCATTTTTAGTAGTTTAATAGACTATGTTGGCCACATCAACCTTGTATTTTTATTTGATAGAGCTTACCAAGAACTATGTTGGCCATGGTTGACATAATTCATTATCTAGTATGTTTTTTTTATCATTTTCAATACTAGGTCGGTGAAGGTCAACCTTGTTGTCCAAAACATTTGGAAGGGTTTAGGGTTAGATCTACATATATGAACATAATCATTTCACAATTTCTAAGATAAGATAAGAATAAGTAAGATATATTGTGCATATGCTTATCCACCATTCTACTTGAGGAGAAAGCTTCAGTTTCATACTTTATTTGGATATATAGATCTTGTCTTGTTGATAAGTATTTTGGATGCATTAATAGGTTGTGTAGCCTAGATATGATTTATCCTTGTCATGCTTACATACCACAATAACCTCTTATGAATCACCTTGGACAAGGGAGAGATTGAGTTTTGATAGGTTCATCTTTAAAGGTAAGTATTCATAACTTTTTTCTCCTTTGTAAGAGTAAATAGATATGAATTTGTACTTCTCTTCCATTCATTAGTATTCTATATACACTGGCATGAGTATATGTATTATATGCATGTTTTCTTTTCATGTTTATTACCCCCACTTTGTGCCACAAACTTTGGTGAGCACTAAATTAGATTTTGATTTACTTGTTATTAGTTTAATGAATATGAAAACATAGGACCTAGTTAGGGTTATTATGTAGTTTTTATTGATTAGAGGATTTGTAACCCTCCCTAGTGATATTATTATGGCAAGATATCCCTTAATTATGTCTAGCAGATCCATATTGTTCATGACCTCGATTATCGAATGTATCCCTAATCAAAAGTGTAAGATCTATCTTCTCCAAGCTAGAATTGATTTGTAGAATATATTACATTTCCCATTACATATATTATGGTGAACCTAACATGAATCTAACCCTTTCAAGTTTTATTTCATGTTTTTCATTTCTATCATTTCATTATTTTTCTATATTTGTGATACTAGGTTGATCAAGCTGGTATAGTTCTTACTTTTGTGCATAGGTTTAACACATAGTCATATTAAAATGACTATATTCTTTCTATGCAAGTATTCATCAAATACAAGATAATAGACCAAATAGGTTGACAAAATATTATTTTTTAGTTCTAGATAATAAACTAAGTTGATCACATCAACTTAGTCTTTCATTCAGCATTCAAAATAATAAAATAAGTGATGCAAGTCAACTTAGTCTTCTAGTTAGCATCTAGATAACAAACTAAGTAGACTAGGTCGACTTAGTCATCTTATGAGGCTTCAACAAATAGGGTTTCATAGAATTAGGTCAAACCATTTGAATTAGTTTTCAAGATTTGTAAGCAACATTCAAGGCACTATAATATAAAATTTTCAATCCTAATCATCTTCCAATCCACTAGGGTTCCTCTCTTTATCTCTATCAATTTAGTACTTCATTATAGTTCTTTTTTATGCAAGTTTTTAGCCTTAAAAATTTTAATACTGCATCAAAATAAGTCAACCTAGTTGACTTAATTCTTTAGCCTATCTTTTATCTAAAATACTAAGTCAACCTAGTCAACTTAGTTCTTAAAGACTCTTATTTCTATAGAATAGTAGTGACCTAATCAACTCTATTCTATACTATATGCAAATAGTTTCATCTAAAATGACACTATATGATTCTTAATTTAGGAATTAACAATTATATACTAGTAATTAATTCACACTTTCATTTTTATCTATTTGCATGCTTAGAGTATCTCACATATTTTAATTATTTGGTTTTCCAAAATGCCAATTAATTTCACTATTTTTCTCTTTTTGAACACACTACCAAATCACACAATACTTAAAATAAATTTAAAATTTGTATTCCCAAGGGATACCTACTTATATTTCATCACCAAGGGGAAGTTGACTTGGTTTTATGGCCAAGTATAAACACATGGTTAATGGTATATATTGGCAAAGCACTCGATACCCTTATCACTATGGGATTGTGAATTAAGGGAGTAGGCCCCAATAACAAGCCAATACCATTTCCAACACATATCCCTTTCATCCTAAATATCCTAAAACCATCCATAGATTGATTTCTAGTTCCCTATTTTCAATCAACTTCCCTATCACATTTAAAATAACACTATATTATAATCTAAAAACACTCAAGATGACCACTTAGTTAGCATTTAATTTTCAGTTGACTACTTGCTCTCTACTCATTATGTGTTGTATTGCAAAAAATTGCATTGACCAACATTAGTATAAGGTTTTATGTCATGTGCCCCAATTGGATCATTCACATTAATCCATTTGTTTGTGTGTTTACTTCCATTTCTTGCTTAGATTGCATTGAAAAAACTTTTCTTATTTTTAGCACACTATCATTATATTTAACATAGTCTCTTACAAACTATCTTTTTCCCTGACTACAGTACTAAATTGATCTGTTCAACCTAGTACTCCTTTCTACCAATCAATTTATAGTACTAAGTCAACTTGGTTAACTTTGTATCCTTATCTGACTATGTTTCTTCCTTGCATGAAATACTAAGTTGACATGGTTGACCCTATATTTTTTTTATCATTCAAGATACAAGATAAAGTCAACCTAGCTGAATTTGTATCCTTATCAGACTATATTTTTCCATGTCTATAATACTAAGTCAAATTGGTCAACCCAATACTCTTTTTTTATAGTAAGGTTATAGTACTAAGTTGACCCAATCGACCCTGTATCTTTGGCTCAATCTCATATCCTATTTATTATATTAAGTCAACCTAGTAAAATCTGTACTCTTATCTATCTCTTGTATCTCTTTGACTTTGCATAAGATTTGTCTTCCCCATTATTTTTCCTTCATCATGAACTCCTTATTTGAAGGCAACACTAAGTTCAATTCAATAGATATGATGAGTTTTAACAACCCCAATAGGTTCTCCCATAAGCATCTTATGGATCTTACCATAACTAAAAGTAATGTTCATGTAGCCACCTGCACTATAAACTATGGGACCCATCCTCATTCCTCTTCACTTTGAAATCCTCTCTTCTCATATGAAGATCAAAATAAATTATAGTATACCCCAAAAATTCTCTTCTTCACTAATGAATTTCCTCAACATCAAGGAAAATATCCTTATAAAATTTACCATCTCATGATAAGTTGTCAAGTCAAGGAAACCCATTCACCTTCTCCCATATTATCACATGGATTTGGGGATAGTATCTTCTTCTCATACCATGACATCTTGATCTCTAATTTCCTCTACCTTCATGCCTAGTATCTCTACTAACATGGTAGCTTTTACATCTAGTGGGCCTCTTCCAAGACCCACTCTTCTCAATTATTCCACTAGTGCATCATTTTCTATCCATATTAATCATGCCTCTAGTGCTACTTACTCTCATCCCTTTGCTAGTACATCTCTTTCCACATAATAAAATCATGCTACTAGTACCTCACTTACCAAAAATTATTCTCAAACTACTAATGCCACCCATAGGTGTACCTAAGCCACTACTACTAATTCTTATGCTTCAAACAATGCCAATACTACCACTCAAACCCATCAATTTTTATTACAAACTCTTAATAAAATGAATGATTTCCAAGATAATAATGAAAATCAAATGATGCAAATGAAAAATCATCTTGTCCATCTTCAAAACCACCCTCAATAGGTTCTATGGGGAATGCATAACCAAAATGCTACCCCACCTCCTCTTTGAGATTCCCAAGGTAATCTTATCCCTCAACCTCAGCTTGTTCACAAAACAATCAATAACCTTCAAAATGAGCCTCTTACATCTCAAATTTATAATATTGATATAGGAGGTATCACCCCTACCATTACTTACAATGGGTCAAATGATCCTACTATCCACTTAAAAACATTTTAAAATCTATATAAAGACTGGGTCAAGTTAAACACTTTTTTTGCTACTAAGATATTATTAAAGACTCTCATGGGTAATGATTTAGATTGGTAAAACCAAATAAAATCTCATTCAATCACTATTTTGGAAGATTTAGTTAATGCTCTAGTCTAAGCATTCCAAATTAGTGATCTCCCTAAAAATACCTTAGTCTATTTTATTAATTGTAAGTAATTTAAGACTGAAACCACACAATCTTTCGTAAAATGATGGAAGACCTTGTCTAACAAATGTGAACATAATATGGTAGATTAAAACCTATTTTATCTATTTAATAATGATCTTTTTCCCAAGTTACAATATTGGGTCTAGACTCTCTCTCCATGTACTTTAGAAGAGGCCATTGACTAAGCAAAGCATCAATATTTACTCATGCATAAATTCAAGCCATCCCAAACTTCTATAAGTACTCACATGTTAATCAATAATAAGAATTATCTTACTACTAATTATGGTGTCACCAAATCTTATGATACAATTCATACTATTCAAGCTATTATTCCTAACTAGGCTCTAGAACAAGCTTCCCCTCCCAACCACATCAGTAATCCTCATTTATCTTCAACCAATAACATCAATGCTCATAAACATTTATCCTTATCAGAATTATAAAAATGTCTACCAAGGCCTCTTCCATGAGAAATTGATCCCACTTGTCCCATTAAATCTTGGTATGAGCCCAATAAATTTTGTTTGTTTCATGCTAGTTGGGGTCATTCTTATGAGACATGTAGGCAACTTCATAATTTGGCTATGGATTTCCTTCTCAATCCTAATTTTGATTATGGTTCTATCATTTATAAACAATAATAATCATATTACATTTCCTTAAAATCCCATGAAACACAACCTAAATCTCAAGATTTAAACTAGGCTAATGCTCATTTGGGCATTAATAAAGATCCTCTTTCAAATCACCAAGACAACCCATAAAAGCCTATCCCTTATACCAATAAAGTTGATAGTATTATTGACCCAAATCCTAAAGAGAATGTGATCAATATGACTAATATGAGAAGGGTGGTTTCTTTCATTGATCCTCATCCCATCCACACTCCTTAATTGTCTTGCTCATTTCATGTTATCTAAGACTCTTTCCCAACTCACTGTTAGGGATTAGCTTTTACATTGTGTAAGTTTGGGTATTTATAGAGAGGTAAAAAGCAATTAGATAGTTAGTTAATATAATATTGTTATATAACAATATTATGATAATAGATAGAAATATATATTTGTTGAGATATATTGTTATGCTTTATAACAATATATCATATTTAGTTTTTACATAATCATAAGGATTTTGGGATAAGAAAATGATGGAGAGATTATAAGAATCATATTCCTATAAATATGTATGTCTCAAATGATTTATTATTCAGATACTATGAATACTATTATATTATGTGTTTTAATTATTTCCTTTGTTCGGCTTTATCATCTCTACATATGTTTCTATATTTTTCATTTTAATATTATGTTGATCTAAACTAGTCCCATCATCTGATATCAGAGCAGGTGGATCTATCCATGAGAGTATTTAGAGGAAACCATTCACTCCATTGAAATAAATTTAGCTTAGTTGAAGGCTCGATGCTTCACTATGTGGACTTGAGTAACAATCCACCTCATATGGTGTTTTGATCTATTATATCCATCAGCTTAATATTGCATTGAGTGAAGCACATAATTATCCAACATGGAAAATAAAACATTCTAGTATATGCATATAATTTAAAATATTTATTTATGTAGTTGATTATTTAATTTAGATTTACGTAGTAGTTATTTGTAGTAAGATTAAATTTCAATCAAGACATCATAGTGCCTAGTTCATGCATCATTATTCATGGATGTAGTCATCATCCTCATTCATGCATTTACATGTTCAAGCTATATAGATTTGTTGACCTAAGTTATCTTCACAAGAACACATGGGTATGATAGTCTAGTCACCATTTTTACCAAAACATTTATATAGACTCAAAAAACTCCATTCAGACTGGATGCATTTTGAGTTACACATGGAATCAAATAAAACATTTTTTGTGGTGAGTATACTCATTCAACGTAATTTGAAACTAAATTCTCTCATCCTTGTTTGGTGACCTTCATGAACCAACTATCATAATGCTAAATGAAACATAATTTAGAATTATCTAGATTAGCTTTTTTGTTATCATTCTATAGTGATAAATTCTACCATCTTTGCCCATGTGTATACTGTGCACGTATCTCCAAGTCAGGCTTATTTAGTCTTTAATTTCATTTGTATATTATTGAGTTTTTTAGTTTTGTGGGTCTTTATTTGTCAAAACTACAAGTTGTAGTTTAACGTGGAGTTCATAATTTTATAAAGTTTTGTATATTTAGAGTTATTTTGTCCTATTAAGAGTCAAATGTTAGATGAGTCAGTCAATATGTGAATTGGATATCATTAAATCATCTTGGTTTTTAATGCTTTTTTTATTAAATCCTTGTAAATAATAAAGTTAAACTATATAGGTTTTAGTTTAGAGTACTCTTTAAAATAGTATAAAAGTTATTTAGGATTTATTTTGTATAATCTTAATTTATGTAGACTACAAATATGTTCTATAGTCAATTATTTGTCTTATATAAAAGTTTAATTTCATTTATATATTTTTGAGTTTTTTATTTTCATGGGTCTTTATTTGTCAAAACTACAAGTCATAGTTTAACGTGGAGTTCATAGTTTTACAAAGTTTTGTATAGTTAGAGTTATTTTGTCCTATTAATAATCAATTTTTAGATGAGTCAGTCAATATCCGAAATGGATATCATTAAAACATCTTGTTTTTTAATGTTTGTTTTATTAAATCCTTGTAAATAGTAAAGTCAAACTATATAGGTTTTATTTTAGAGTACTCTTTAAAATAGTATAAAATCTATTTAGGATTCATTTTTTATCATCCTAATGTATGTAGACTGAAAATATGTTCTATAGTCAATTATTTGTCTTATATAAGAAGTATAGTCTTATTTTGGGTCCAGGTAGTCATATTATTGAATCTATGTCATAGAATGTCAAAAAAAAAATTCAAAAGTGTCATAGTATTTATAGTAGAGTTATGCCTTGTAAAAAATCATTTATGTCATTTGGTCATCAAAGTCCAACCATTTATTGTAATATAGACATTTTCACTTGTACACAACATCCAATGAGGTTTATAATCTATTCCACTAAGTAAGTAGTTTCATCAACTAGAGGAAGGAGGATACATGGAGGCTTGAGGTTTCAAAGCCTCTTGTCAGTCACCAATGACAGGGCCAAGAATGTTTTGGTGACATTTTGTGTGATGTGTTTTTATGGTTTCTACTGTGTGTTTTCAAAATAGGAACAAAATAACATCCATGTTCAAGATATGTAATTTGTGTATGTAATTCCAAAAATAATTCCCTGATGTAAAAACATTATGAAAGGATAAACAAAACCAATGTAAGTTAGTTCATGGATCTCAAAAGAGTTTGTGGTAGAGATCTGGAAAACCATAGAAGGTGAATAGTGTTTTGGGAATAGTTAGGAGAGAAACTACTATAGAGATCTTGTGAATACCTTACTTCTTTATGGATATGACCCCCGATGACATGTCTATTACGGTCACATAAATTAAATATAATATGTGTTACTTTATATAGTAGTGGTTATGTACAACAAGACTACATCAGTAGTATGTAGACCTAAGAGTATGTAATGACATATAATTCTATTCATTTTATTCATGTCAAGGTTTATGGTAAACCTATAAAACCATGAGAGGGTTTAACCTTTCTTTGTATCAAGGTCATGAGACAAATAGGGTATTCTGCAATGGGTGAGCATAGTGTAGGTAAGAGTGTGAATGTTTTTGCACCATGTAAAAACTAAGGGGGGAATGTTAGGGATTATATTTTACATTATGCAATTTTGGGTATTTACTAAGAGGTAAAAATCAATTGGACAGTTAGTTATAGAAATATTGTTATATAATAATATTATGATAATAAATAGGAATATATATTTGTTGAGATATATTATTATGCTTTATAAAAATATACTATATTTAGTGGTTGCATAATCATATGGATTTTTGGGATGAGAAAATGATGGAGAGATTATAGGAATCATATTCTTATAAATATGTATGTCTCGAATGATTTATTATTCAGATAGTGTGAATAATATTATATTGTGTTTTTTAATTATTTCTTGTGTTTTGATTTATTATCTCTATAAATGTTTCTATATTTTTCATGTTAATATTCTACTAATCTGAACCAACCCCATCACTCATTTAAAAAATTTAGGGAAAGAAGACTTTATATCTTTTGATGAACCAATTCCAACACTTCCCTTGGATAACACTTCTTATACCATTTGTACCATCACTCTAACCTCTTTACCCATCACCAATGATACTCAAACTTTTATCAATACTTATTCTAATCTACCTCAAACCAAACTTGTATCAATTACTCAATCTTCTCAAGATAATCAACAAAATTTTCCTCTAATTAACCTTCTGCATATTATCAACATGATCTTTAGATACTCCTTCCAAGGACCTCCTTCAACATTATGCACCTCTTTCCAATAGTTCTCGTATGGGTTATGGTGAATGGGATCCTATTATGGATCTTACTAATCTCCCATATCTAATCCCATTTATTGAACTTATAGGAATCTCTCTATGTCATCATAATCATCTTATGCATTTTTTATTCAAAATGAATATCCCTTGTCCTCCCCTAGCAGGATGTGAATCCACCTTATCTGAATTAGAAGATAACATTTTACAATAGTGTGAAGATATGTCCATACATGTTGATGAAATAATGGACAATTCTCTTTCCCTTAAATTCCCCATTTCTTCTATGATCTTTGATGAGATTTTTCTTCATGTAGATGATCCTCCTCTATTTCTCAGTGTCCAAATTGGTGATATCCAATTCAAGTGTGCCTTGATTGATGAGGGTTCAGTAACTTGTTGCCTTTCTTGATTTTATCAAAACCTTTAGACATTTCAAATTTAATCTTAAGTCTACACTTAGCATATGTCAAAGCTATGATCTAAGGTAAATGCCTCCCTTAGGCTATGTGTGTCTCCCTATCACCTTCCCACCTATCATTGTTCATGTGAAGGTGATGCTATTAAAATTTCCTCTATCCTATAACATTTTTTTGTTAGGCCATGGACTCATTGCATGAGAACAATTGCCTCTTTCACTTGCTAATGTGTCAAATTTACTCATAATAGAGCCATATATAAGATTCAAGGTGACACTAATACTTGTAATTTTTAATAATTCCAAGACTATGGTGTATTCAATATTCCCATCCTTGAATCCTTACCAAGAATTCCATTTTGTGAATCTCAATGATTTAACTTTCCTATCAATTTTACTTGAAGTTACAATGGTCACCCTGAAATCATCAGCAATATACCCCCTAACCTCATATATTCTAATAAAGATGAGCTTGGAGAGATCAATATAAATACTAAAACCTTAGATCTCTTACGTCATCTCATTTCTTAGCTTCCTCCTTTGTAATCTTGTTCCCATCAACCACCTAGTAATGAAATACTAGTTATCTTAACTAAGACTTGACATTCCATTCATCACACCATGTCGGATGACAAGGTCATCCCTACCAATTCCATCAATCTTGATAAACCTGATTATGATGTTGGATATACTTTAGATGATCCATTCTTAGGAGGTCTTGTTTAGGATCGAGCTGCTAAATATTTTTTTTATCATTCCTATTTGCTTTAGTCTTTCAACATTTCTTCTAGCATTCCATCCTATATCACTCCTAATTTTAGCATTTTTCCTCTTGATCATAGGGCAGAAATGGTACACACACCTATAATTTTTGAATAACCTCATAGGAGTATACTTATGGATCATGTTATGACTTCCCCCTATCATTTTGATAGATAACATGACCCTTCTAGATTATTTATCCTTGAGATGCTTACGACTATCCTTTAGCCTTCTATGCATCTCACCCCTCCCTCAATAGAGCCTAGTTTAAATATTATTCCCATTTGCTATCTAGCTGAGTTTCTTCCTATTTATTCTTTAGTCAATCATTACCCAGTCTATCCACTAGCCCCACCTTCCCTTGGTGATGGTTTTCTCCATTTAATGTAGTTTGATCTTTTATCCACCAAATTGGTTGATCAACCATATTATGATATTCATAAAGTTTTTGATCATTAGAATAGACACTATTTATTATACCAACCTTCCTCATTGTCTAATTTCACTCCTCTTATGAATACACCTACCAAGTCTACTCACAAGCATATATATTACTTCCGTGAAATAACTAATCATTCATCCACGCATTATCATAAGATGTAGTAATATACTGACACCTTACATCCCACCAGTCCTTAGCACATAGACAAGACTACACCTCCCCCAAAATTATTACCTAAATATATTCCCAAATATGAAGAGGTATATTGTCGTTGGCACTAATGCACTACTCATCATATTGATCACTGTCATATCCTTCAACATCATCTCAAATATCTCTTCATAACCATTCTTACACCTACTACTCTTTCTCCCATAGGTCACCCTCACAATAATGCTCACCCTTATTTCACTATGGCTCCACCACCTATGGTCCCTTCTCCACCTATAATTTTTCCACCCATGATTCCCTCACTCATGGATCTTCCCTCACCTATGGATCTTTTTTCATCAGTGACCCTGCCATCTACTATAGCATCCACTCCCATTCCTTCTCTTGAGCATCCCTTACATGATATCCCTCATCATCATGATCCTTTTGGCGTTCTTAAATTTTTCATCAAGGATATTTGACATGAAGTATTTTATCAACTTTTCTTAAGGATCGATGAGACTCTAGATACAGTTTGAATTCAGCTTTATAGAGACATATTGGATTTTATGGATAATGTGTGTAGATAAATATATTAGTATTTATTAACATAATCATGGTGTTCTTACATTTTTTTCTTCATTTGGATTGGATGTGTGCTCTAAATTTACATTTATCTATTTTACATCATTTATTGTGTTAAATTCTTATCTATATCTTACATGGTGATTTTTTGTTTTGCACTATATGTTTTTTATGATATTAATTTTATTATTGTGTTCTCTTATGTATTCTTTTTCATAATTTCATACTTGTTCTTCTCAAGTTACTTATCTATGGTTCTCTTTTTATTTTTATGATTGTTTGATATCTTATATCTAAAAACATGGGTAATTATCATTATGACTTGGTTATACACACCTTGTTCCCTTTAGTCATTCCTTATTTACCATGTGATCAGTTAGAGAAAAAATTATCTCATTATAATCTCCTTTTACTAGTCCACTTTGGATCTCCCCTTGTTCCCCATTATTACCTTTCACAAACTAAACATACACATGGTTGAGACTTGAAATAACACGTTGGTTCATAATTAATCCTAAGTGTTCTAGCCAATCATATCTTTGGATACTTAGATTCCTTTAGCCTAAGCCTAAAGCTCATTTATGTGTATCACTTTACCTCTTATGATTGGTAATTACAAGTCCATATGGAGGAGTAATCATAAAATACATAAAACATTCAAAAGCCAAATCATTTAATAAAAGGCAATGATCTAAAAGGAAACATTCAAAAATTTCAAAAGGGAAATCACATTAAAATATGTGATCCTAAACACATCTCCTTTT
Organism: Torreya grandis; assembly: GCA_037957365.1. NCBI lineage: Eukaryota > Viridiplantae > Streptophyta > Pinopsida > Cupressales > Taxaceae > Torreya > Torreya grandis. The sequence continues at coordinate 1,352,182 of JARHVA010002674.1, forward strand.
TATAATAAAAGATCAAACTCCATAGTTTGTCTCATGATAGATTTGAGGTCCATTGGGGTGTGATAGGCTAGTAGATTAGAAAAGGAGAATGAAAAAATATTTTAGTGATACCTACTTTCTCATGCAAGCACCCAATATTCATAGTAGATTGATGGCTCTGTAAGAGACCAGAAGGAATGGGGAACATGTCATGGGAAGGTAGGTCCATTTTACTTTTATTTTTAAAAAATACCAAGATTATTTGATCTTAGTACCACACTTATTTTCCTACATAACTTTGTGCCTATTGTGAATAGGTATCTTTTGTATATTGATCGTCACTAGTCACCTAATGTATTTTCATGTCTTTAGTGTGCCTCATGTCTCCTGAGGTATTCTCATAAGACACCTACATTATGATTCTTGCATTCCATTTTTCACTTGATACAACCCTAATATTTTTCCCTAAAAAATATTATTTTATTTACTAATCACTCCCCCAAGGGATTCCATTTATGAATTGTAGTGTAAAACCTTGGAAAGGAACAAGCCTTCCTCATAAATTACCAAAATTTCACATTACCATTCCAAATATCATGTTTTACCATTTTTTCACATTTTTTCCATCTCATTAGTGTTCCCTTTATGAGTTTTAGTGTAAAAACATGGATAAGTCCTGACCTTTCTTACAAAATTTTCCAATACCCATGTCACAATGAAATTACATGTGTCAAATATGAGATAAAATGTGATTGATTATGAGTTACATGTCATTGACATGCTTCCCATCTTGATTTAGTATTATTTATACTTAATTTATTAATATTTCACTTTTATCTTCTTATTTTATGATTTCATGTAAGAATTCAATCACTTTTCTTAAGTCTTCGATACTTCCCAACTTGAATTAGTGTGATTAACTTAAGACCATGTTGCCAATTTTGTTTCTCTTTTATACTTCCCAATGTGATTTAGTATGATTGATTGACTAAATTTATTTATTTTTATACCATTGGTTTTCATTTGCTTTCCATTTTATTGCATTATTTTCATACTTCCCAACGTGATCTAGTGTGATTTTACTTGTTTTTAATTTGGAGCCAATATTTTTCATTGTTTAAAATTTTTTGTCCTTTTGTTTACCACTTTTTGGTTTATTATAATTAGTCATCTTTTGTTATTACACATTTTCAATCATGATATAATTTGTAGAGCCTTTGTTTTTAATTAATTATACTTTTCCCAATCTTTTTTGCCTATTTCTTTCTAACCATGCATATGTACTCCATAGTGATAGAAAAGAAAACACTCCACATATATTTCCTATAGAATATACAATAAAATAAAAATACATGTGATAAAAATAAATTTATATTCATGAATCAAAAACCACAACCAAAATGTAACTCATTATATCAACATGCAATTGTCAAAAAAATGTATCACTATCTATCATGTGTTTTTCTACAAAATATAAAAACACATAAATCCATATCTATAATTAGGATCCATCATGCTTATCTTTTGGTCTAACCACACTACCTATATATGCCCTAGACTATCCTCTCTACATAATGCACTATAATGAGGTTGTCTACAATCTCAACCTTGCTACCTATCCCTATAGGTTAGCCACTTGGGCCTATACCTATCCCAATTGGATTGTGGTAGCCATATGTATGTATCTCTCTTGAGATGAGGCCTACCAATCCTATTCCTCTCTTGACCCCACCCCTATCAATGGCTTCAATCTATCTCTACATGTTTTTAACTACCTCACATCCTCCCCCAATAGTCTAAATCATCCTTTCTGGGTTGGGGTAAATGATACCATAAGATCATCCAGTGTGGTGGGGTCATAAGACATCAGTGCCCCATCCAAAATGTCATTATTTTATCCCATGACTATGGATCCCCATCTAATCTCCTCGACTATAAGATATCAAAATTTAGATCAAATAGATACTAAATCACATATACATCTCAAAATCTATCTACCATCATATGAAACTAGTATTATATCTCAAAAACTAAAAATTACACCATTTACTACCTATCTTGGTGTTACAAACCATTATCTCTCCATTAGCCTATCCATCAAGAATTTTGTCTATGGGATGCCTCCTAATCAATGAAAAACTTAGAGTCACCACTAATGCACATCTTAGGCCTCTCTTTAGCAGTGCCTCTATCAACCAACTCTACTATGGGATAATTACTGAGTCATCCTGTATCACTACCCTTTGTGCTTGATTTTTATCTTGTCACTAGCATCTCTATTAGGAATGTGCCTTAGGTGGTTGTTATCCCTCTTACTATGGTATAAAATTTAGTACCTGCATCCATATATATACCCTCTCATGTCCAGCTACTAACTGTCATGATTGACCACTCCATGGTCTCACATGTCATAGTCTAGTCTCTAGTCTCTCAACTGGCACTCCTCCTCCTCCTATCACCCTCAACTCTCTGACATGTTATGCCAAGAATGTAGGCACTATTATAGGAGTAAGTAAGTGTGGGATTCAAAACTTACTTGACAAGTGTGCCACTAGTTGTAGTTTTACCCAATAAGTATAATGGCTTGTGATCTACTCTAGAGCTAACCCTGGCACCACAGTCACCCAACTCAACCAAATCAAAGCAATATATGCATAGAGATGATAGATGATCTCTCCTTATGTGATTATTTATAGTGATGGCTTGTGGGGCACGACCCATGCTACTTAGTCCTATCTCCATCTAGAAACTCAAGGTAGCCTATCATCAAACACATGAGGTAACCTAGCTAGTTGATACATTAGAAACCTCTCATATATCCATGCACTCATAAATACCCCTAGTCCCATGGTCTTCTACCTTCCAAAAATTTATCGTCAATTTTTTTATTTTGCTCATATCTTTATCTCGACTAACTATTTTTTTAGAACATAAAATGTTATGGAATCTTAACATCGTAGAGAATATTTTACACTATTTATATGTACATGCTATAATTTTTTTTCTCTTTTTACTAATCTCTATAGCTTTACCTAATGTTCATCACATTGGACACCTTCACATCTCCTTCTTTATCTATAGTACTAAGGTAAGTAAAGGTATGTTTTTTTCAATTCTATCCTTTCATTTATATTATTTTCTCCTTATTAGAATTATTGAGCTTCAAATTTATGTGTCACTATGTTATTTTCCTAAAGTACTATCCCATATTGTACCTATGTTACACATGATGAGATTTTAATGGGGCATATGTATACACTTAATATTTTCAAATGTTTATCAATTATTGATGCTCTTTATCTTTTAGGAACCCATTGAATCTCAATCTCTCTGAGTGCATGCCTTAAGAAGTACATCAAGAAATGGGTGGGAAGACCATTGGTTCTTCATAGGATTGTTATCCCTTTTACCACTTGATATCTACACACTTGTCTCCTAGAAACCATTCCCCTAAGCTTTGCCTCCTATTTTTCACACTCTTCTAGTAATTTTCCACCTTCATTGCCATTTCCCTAACCTAAACCCCTTTTTGGTAGTTTACATGACTATGTTAGCCACATCAACCTTGTATTATTATTTGATAGAGCTTACTAAGAACTAATTTAGACATGGCCAACATAGTTCATTATCTAGTATGTGTTTTTCTATCAATTTTAATAATACGTCGATTGGGTCAACCTTGTTGGAAAAAACTTTTAGAAGGGTTTAGGGTTAGATCCACCTATATAAACACAATAATTTCACAATTTATAAGAGAAGAGAAGAATAAGTAAGATATATTTCATATCTACCTATCCATAATTGTACTTAAGGATTAAGAAGGGTTTCATACTTTCTTTGGAGATATAGATCTTATCTTGTGGAGAAGTTTTTTGGATGAATTGATAGGTTACATATCCTAGAGATAATTTATCCTTGTCATCCTTACATACCAAAAAAACCGCTTGTGAATCACCTTGGCCATAGGAGAGATTGAAGCTCAATGGGTTCATCTTCAAAGTTAAGTATTCTTAACTTTGTTTCTCCTTTATAAGAATAGATAGATATGCATTTGCACTTATTTTACATACATTATGATTTTGTATACATTGACATGAGTATGTCTTCTATTCATGTTTAACTTTCATATTTATTACCCCCACTTTGTTCCATAAGATTTGGTGAGAACTAGATTATATATTTCTTTACGTGTTATTAGTTTAATAAATATGAAATCAAATGACCTAGTTAGGGTTATTACATAGTTTTGATTGATTGGAGGCTTTAGAACCTTCCCTAGTGATATTATTATGGTTAGATATCCCTTAATTAGGTTTATTGGATCCATATTGTTCTTAAACCTAATTATCTAATGTATCCCCAATTGAAAATGTAAGTAAGATCTATCTTTTTTAAGTTAGGATTGATTTGTAGAATTTGTTGCATTTTCCATTGCATACAGATCCTTTATTCTACATATCCCCCTATATCATAGATTAATTTGGGAAAATTATAAATTTTGGTGCCAAATTTAAGAGCTTTTTGATTAGGTCAAGATCAGGCCTAGCTCTTCACCTTGTGGGAGTCTGATATTCCTTACACCCATTAAAGATGGGTCATGGCGACATTTTATAGACTATCATGCACTCAAAAAAATCATGATGAAGAATCAATATCCCTTTTCATGCATTGATGACCTTCTAGACTAGATTAAAGGTGCATAATAATTCACCAAGATTGACTTGAATTTAGGTTAGCATTGGATTCTAGTTCATCATGAAAACATTGAGAAGATAACATTCAAGACTTAGGAAGGATTGTACAAATGGTTGCTCATGCCATTTAACCTCACCAATGTGCCAACCACTTTCATGTGCTTGATGGATGATTTGTTCAAGTCATTCATGAACTACTTCATCATAAACTACTTAGATGACATTATCATCTTCAACAAGAATTGGGAGGAGCATATGGAGCATGTATGTAATGGGAAATGCAAGAGATCTATAAATCAATCCCAGCTTGGAGAAGATAAATCCTACTTACACTTTTGATTGGGAATACATTGGATAATCAGGGTCATGACCAATATGGATCTGATATACCTATCTAAGTGATCTCTTACTATAATAATATCACTAAGGAGGGTTTAAAAATCTCTAATCAAGAAAAACTATGTAATAACTATAACTAGGTCCTATGTTTTCATATTCACTAAACTAATAACAACTAAAGAAAAATATAATCTAATGCTCACCAAAGATTGTGGCACAAACTGGGGGGATAATAAACACTAAAATTAAACATGCATATAAGACATATACTCATGCCAATGTATATAAAATCCTAATGCATGGAAGAGAAGTTAAAATGCATATCTATCTACTATTACAAAGGAGGAATAAAGTTAAGAATACTTACCTTCAAAGATGAACCCATTGAGCCTCAATCTCTCCCCTAGCCAAGTTTATTCACAAGAGATTATTGTGGTATGTAAGTATGACAAGGATAATTCATCTCTAGGCTACACAATTTATCATTGCATCTAATAGACTTATCCACGAGATAAAATACATATCTTCAAATAAAGTATAAAATTCTAATATTACTCCTTAAGTAAAATGGTGGATAAGTATATGCGATATATATCTTACTACTTATTCTCTTTTATTCTCTTAGAAATAGCAAATGAATGTGTTTATATAGGTGGATCCAACCCTAAACCTTTTTAAAATTTTAGGCCAACAAGGTCAACCCATTCAACCTAGTATAAAAATTATAAAAAATTAACTAGGTTATGAACTATGTCAACCATGGCTGACCTAGTTCTTAGTAAGATTTTATAAATATCAATACAAGGTCGATGTGGCTAACATAGTTATGTGAACTACTAAAAATGGGTTTAGGTTAGGGAAAATGATAATAAATGTGGTAAAATACTAGAGGAGGATGAAACATAAAAAAGGTAAATCTTAGATTAATGAATTTTAGGAGATAAGTGTGTAGACAACAAGTCAAAAAAAGGGATAAAAATCCTACGACGCACCAATGGTCTACCCACCCCTTTCTCAGTGCACCCCTTAATTCATGCACTCAAAGATATTGAGACTCGATGGATTCCTAAAAGATAGAAAATATTATTAATTTATAAAGTTTAAAAATATTATGTGTATACATATGCCCTACTCGAAGCTCATCACATGTCATATGAGTGTAATAGGGTATGGTGCTTCGAGAAAAAACATATAAAAACATGAAACTAAGATAACTAAAAATGAGATAGAGAAAGTAATGCAAAAATGAAATGAGAATAACTAAATATAACATATACATACCTTAATTTACCTTTTTGTTAAATGATTATATGAAAACATCCTAGTCTTAATCATGGAGGGTGCAATACCTGCATTTGAGAAACCTTAGGGATATAAAACTAATAATAAAAATAATGCATGTGTATGTAGAATGGTTAAATTAGTAATTAATTACTTAGGGAAATTAGAAAATTAGGATTGTTAAGGCAAGGTTAGAATATTAAAGGCAAATTAATTATAAAGTGATGGTAGATGAATGTAGAATAGATGGTAGATGAATGTAGAATAGACTAAATCATGTTAGAAAGCATGTAAAACATAAATGGAAAAAAAGAATGTAGAACATACTAAATCACATTGGGAAGCATGTAAAACATACTTGACAAAAAAAATAATGTATAACATACTAAATTATGTTGGGAATCATGTAAAACATAAATGATAAATGAAATATTAATGCAAGAAAACTCTAACAAAGATATGTAAGAAAGTGAAAAGTAACCTCATGTAAGATAGGCATGTTGAATCAAACATAAAGAAAAACATGAATGATTGAAAATGAGATGTAAATCAAGATGTAATAAAAGCATGAATACATCATACACAAGAAGAAACATGTAAGAATTCCAAATTTTATATGCAAGATAAGTGAAGTCCACATAAATCAAATAATAACATAATAAATAGATAAAAATAAAAAGCTCTAAAGTATAATAACTCAAACTTAGTGCTTGTTCTAAGATGCAATGTAAGAAAAAACAAATTCCTAATGACATGACTAGTATGATAATGAGATGGTGTGGTAAATAAATGTTGTAAGGGTGATTTTGAGGAAGGCCTAGTTCTATCCAAGGTCTTACATTACAACTCATAAACTATAAACCAAGAGGCATAATAAGATAGATGTGATCAAGGATGTGATCAACTAAAAACAATATCTAACAAAGGTAATATAAAGAAAATGTGATATAAATAATTAATATGAGGTACCTCATGGATGATGTGAACATCCTTAGATAGAATGAGACACACTAGGTAAGTGAGAAAGGCTAATAACTATCAACACCAAGGACTTAAGACATTTTAACTAATGAACACAAAGTATATAGATCAACCCATAAGGCTATATAAATGAAAATTGAAATGGACCTACCTTCCCACAATGTGTTCCCCAATCCTTAGGACCCCTTATAAAGACATCAATCTACTATGAAGATTGGGTAGCATGATAAATTAGGTGGCACTAGATAGTATATGATATAATGAAACCTCCTACCCCAATCTACTAGCCTACCATACCCCAATGAACCTTGACTCTATCATGAGGCCAATTGTGGAGTTTGATCTTTGACTAAGATAAGAGATATGTCAAATATAGATCATGTAATTTGGTGTGATATGACTTTTAATATTGTTTTTGCCTTAGAATCATTATATTTTGTTTGTATTTTATGATTTGGATTTTAACTTGTTTTGGATTTTTCTATTCCTCCTCCTCCATACAGATTTAAATAACCAAACATGAGTAAAATAGATGATAAAAATAAGAGATTTTACACTTTGTCACCAAATAAAATGACCTAAATACCAAGGTGTCTAAAGACTCCTAGACTTATACACAAGTGTGCAATCTCAAAACTAACTAATGTGAGCCTCAAATAAAAGGAGATAAGTGAGATATGGGGATCATAAGATATCCATATATGTAATAAGTAATACAATGATGAATATGATCATAACTAATCATAACGAGGTAAAATAATGTTATAAAATGGATGGGGTTATGCTATGATAGTCATGCCACTAAGAGAATCCATACTAACGTACAATAGATCTAGCACAAGCACCAATGAAATTAGTAGTCATCCCAAAAAGTGATTTAAAGATGTTTTAATGTGGTAATTTGTGAGGAAGGCTAGGTCCTATCCATGGTTGTACACTATAAATCAAAAGGTGAAAACCAATTAGGTGAATTTTAAATAAGGGGGGAAATAATCATAAAGCTACTGGGGAAAATAATGACATAAAAAGAAAAAAATGAAATAGATATATAAGAACCAAAATGAAAATAAATGCCAAATGTAATGTGTAAGAAAACCAAAAAATGTAAAGGAAAAAATGATGCTAGTCAAGTGTGACTAAAAGAAGTAAAGTGCACAAAAATAAAGAAATGTCAGACATAAAATAACAAGACTTATGCTAACATCTATATTAAAGATGAGTATGTGAAATACAAGTCTATAATTCTTGAAAGGTTTCTTGAAGTTAAATTGGTTTATTATTATGCACTACAAAATAAGAGTGGGCATCATAAGATGCCTTAATGGGTAAGTAGATGTAGGGATGGGATGTAGGGATGGGCATTTCAAGATGCCCAAAAGTATGAAGGGACATATGGATGGGCATCATAAGATTCCCCAACATGTGATATTTTTTGAGGTAACATTGAAACATTAAAATGATTTACATTACGTTGATAGGTGCATTTTGAGATAGGTAAATGTGTTGGCTTGTTAGATTTTAGGGATGGTAAATATGACATAGGATGTGTAGGAGAGGAATGAAGAGGTAAAGGAGGACTATGTATGATATTATTTGGAATAGGCATTTGACTTAGGTACTCCTTTGGTTCATGTGACCTAAGAGGTTGATGTTCAATAGATGCAATGATATGTTTAAAGTTATTCATATTAGCTATCCTTTCCTTATTGGTGTAGGAAGAAGGATCAATTATGGTTTGAACAACATTAGCGGATGAGGTGTAGGCATGGTATAAGTTTTTTTGTTCATTAGGTAGTTGATATTGATGTGATTGTGGTTCTTTATGTTAAATTTGAAAAACTCGAAGATAGTCTTGATAACATTGTTTTGTTAGTGTATCAAGACTGAAATGTGGACCAAGCAAGGAAGTAAGATGAAATTAGTTAAGATCATGATAAGACTCATGTGAATGACATATATTAGCATGCCACCAACAAAACTTACCAAGATTGTACCATTTTGGAGGAGGTTTGGAAGGATCAAAGCTCATGGGTTTAGCGGGTGGAAATTTCTTCTTAAGTTGTTATATACTCAAGGGAGGGTGGGTTTGGGTTAAAATTAGTTAAATTGAATGCTTAATTTTGAGGTTGGGGAAGCTTGAATGAATGAATTATATGATAAAATGATCAGAAAGGTTCTTTAGTAGTTGTCTGAGGTGTTTCAAATTGAGTCATAAGAAAGTCTTACCTTTTTTCTTGGTCAAAATTAGTTAAATTGAATGCTCGATTTTGAGGTTGGGGAAGCTTGGATGAATTAATTGTATGAGAAAATGATTAAAAAGGTTATTTATTATTTGTTTGAGGTGTTTCAAGTTGAGTCATAAGAAAGTCTTGCCTTTTTTCTTGGTCTAAGGCTTCTTCTAAAGTTTTAGGGGGAAAGATTCAAACTTTGTATTTTAGGGGAGCTTTAAGAGAAGTAACAAATAGTTTTAAAAGAGTATCATCATTCATGTTACGGTCCACTTTATGATCTAGAGACTTACATCATTAGATGAAAGTGTAATCAGATTCATTAGGAAGTTACTTGGAATTAATGAAATGGCTAAGGTAATTTTTAGGAAGGTTATTATGTTGGAATTCCTTCACTAGAGCATTGATTAAATCCTCTAGTTGTGATATCGAATGTCTAGGAAGTTGGTTGTACCATTCACGTACATCACCAAAGGTTTTATCTAAGACCTTGGTGGTAGAAAAGGTGTTAATATGGACCCATTCCTTATATAGATTACCAAAAGACTTAAGAAAGATAGTAAGATCCTTAGTCTCATCATATGTGATAGTTGTAGAAATATTTCCAATATCTATGGATGAAATGAATGGGGATAAAGTTTCATTTTGAAGATGTTCATTTTGTGATTCATTAGAGGTTAAGGGATGATATTCTCATTGGCATCTCTATGAGGAGGAGGGACAAAATTTTGAATTGGTTGAGGCATGATGGCTTGAGGTAGTTGTAGTCATGTGTAATAAATGTTGTTACATTTGCATTATTTAGGAATGATTCATTGTTTGCATGATTTTTATTTTTTTAAATATTTGTGCAAAAATTTGAGTTATGTCAATTTGTGCATTATTATTTGAAGGTGGGGTGTTAGTGTTGTTAAGAGGGGGATTATTAGTGTTGGTGGGAGGAAGGGTATTGGGTGAAGGATTTCCAACATTGGTATTGGGAGGAGGACTAGGATTAAGGATCTCAACTGGATTACATTATGTAGTGATTAGTTTTGGATTAGGAAAAGATGGAGGAAGAAAGTGAATAGTTTCATCTAAAGTAATAAAATAAGCGAGGTTCTAATCTAAACCCTTAATTATGTAATGTTATTGACTAAGCAAAGGATGAAAATATGACATCATTATAAAATAAGACTAGATAACCACAAACAAAATAATACAACCAAGGGGTACAGAGTTGACAAGGTTGAATGTGTACTATTTAAATATAAGGATGCAAAATGAAAAAAAATTTGGCCAAACATAGAATAGGGTTGACCAAGTTAAATTAGTACTACAAACAAGGTGTGAAAATAAAATTAATAAGGATATAGAGACAACCAGGTTAATTGAGTACTATAACTTCACTGGAAAAAAAGAGTACAAGGTTAACTAGGTCAACTTACTACTATAAACAAGGTAGGAAACTCAGTTGGATAAGGATATAGGGTTGACTAGGTTGACTTAGTATTGAAAACAAGGTAAGAAACTCAGTTTGATAAGGATATAAGGTTTAATAGATTAATTTAGTACTATAACATAACTTGTAGAGAAGAGTACAGTGTCAACCAAGTTGACTTAGTATTACAAATTGATTGGTATAAAAGAGTATATGGTCAACCAAGTTGACTTAGTACTGCATGTAGAGGAAAACTTAGGTAAGAGACTATGTCAAATAGGATGATAGTGTGACTAAAATAAGGAAATATTTTTAATTTAATTGAAGCAATAAATGGAAGCACACACAAAAAATTAGATCAATGAAAATGATCCAATTAGGGCACATAACATAAAACCTTGCACCAATGTTGGCCAATACAAGTTTTTGAAATATAACACATAATGATCAGAGAGAAAGAAATAAACTATAAATTACATGCTAAATAAGTGGTTATCCTGAGTGTTATATTATTATAGTGTTATTTTAAGTGTGATTAAGAATTTGGATGAAAATAGGGAACTAGAAAGAAATCTATAAATATTTTTAAGATATTTAGGTTGAAAGGAATCTGTATTGGTAAAGGCATTGGCTTAGTATTGGAGCCTACCAGCTCACTTCAAAATTTTGAAATGATAAGGGTGTCAGGTGCTTTTCCAATATATAACATTAACCACGTGTTTATACTTGGCCAAAAAACCAAGTTGGCTTCCCCCTTGGTGATAAAATCTAAGTAGGTAGGCCTTGGGAAGACAAATGTTAAATGCATTTTGAATATTATGTGAATTAGTAGTGTGTGAAAAAAGAGTAAAATAGTGTAGCTAAATGACATTTTGAAAAACCACCTAATTAGACTATGGGAGCTACTCTAAACATGAAAATAACTGAAAGTGAAAGTTTTAATTTATTACTAATAAATAATTGTTAATTTTGAGATTAAGAGTGGTATAGAGTTAGTTCAAATGACAATGTATGAAAATAGTATAGAACAAATTCAACTAGGTCACTAATTTTCTATGGAAGTAAGAGTATTTTAAGAATAAATTCAACCAAATTGACTTTGTCTTTTAGACAAAAGACAAGATACATAACTAAGTCAATCTTGTTGACTTAGTTTACTGTAGGGTTGTAGTTTTAAAGACTAGAAACTTACATAAAATAGAATTATAATGAATTATTGAATTGAAAGAGAGATAAAGAGAGGAACCTTGGTGGGTTGGATGATTATTATGATTGAATTTTTTGTGCTAAAGTGCCTTGAATTCTAATTTCAAGTTTTGCAAACTAAGTTGACTAGTGTGACCTAGTTCTACAAAACCCTCAATGTTGAAGTAAGATAAGATGAATAATTCAACCTAGTCAACTTAGTTTGTTGATATAGATGTTGATTGAAAGATTAAGTCAACCCACTAGACTTAGTTTTTTGATTTGTATGTTTACTAAAAGACAAATTCAGCTTGTCTAACTTAGTTTGTTAATCTAGATGTTGATTGAAAGACAAATTTGACCTGTCAAACTTAGTTTGTTGATTTGGATGCTAATTAAAAGACTAAGTCAACCTATTTAACTTAGATTATTGATCTAAATGCTAAATTAAAGACTAAGTCAGCTTGTCCAACTTAGTTTGTTGATATAGATGCTGACTTAAAGACTAAGTCAACCTATTTGACTTTTTTTGTTGATATAGACGTTGAATGAAAGACTAAGCCAAACTATTCAACATAGTTTGTTATTTGGGATTGAAGAAGAGTATTATGTTTAACTATCTAATCCAATAACATGTATCTAATGAAGACCTTCATAGAAATAAAATTCATTCTGATATGACTGTGTTAAACTTGCACACAAAAGTTAGAACTATACTAACTTGGTTGACATAGGATTGTAAATATAGAAAACTAAAAATGATATAAATAATAAAAGTGTGAAATAAAACCTATTAGGGTTATATTCAATTGAGCTCACTAGAATGTATGTAATAGGAAATACAAAAGATCTACAAATCAATCCTAGCTCAGAGAAGAAAGATTATACTTATACTTTTGATTGGGGATACATTAGATAATCATGGTCATGACCAATATGGATCCTCTAAACCTAGCCAAGGGATATCTTACCACAATAATATCACTAGGGAAGTTTCCAAAGCCTCCAATCAATTAAAACTATGAAATAACCCTAACTAGGTCCTATTTTTTTATATTCACTAAACTAATAACAAGTAAAACAAAATGTAATCTAGTGATCACCAAAGCTTGTGGCACAAATTTGGGGGGGGGGGTAATAAACACTAAAAGTAAATTTGCATAGAATATATATACTCACATCAATGTATAAATAATCCTAATGCATTGAATAAAAGTGCAAATTCATATCTATCTACTCTTATAAAGGAGGAACAAAGTTATGAATAATTACCTTCGAATATGAACTTATTGAGCCACAATCTCACCCTTAACCAAGATGCTTCATAAGAGGTTATTTTGGTATGAAAGGATGACAAGGATAAATCATCTCTAGGTTACACAACCTATCAATTAAATTAAAATAATTCTCCATAAGATAAAATCCATGTCTCCAAAGAAAGTATGAAACCCTAAGCTTTCTCCTCAAGTAGAATGGTGGATAAGCAAATGTGTAATGTATCTTAATTATTCTATTATCTTCTCTTCTCTTCTCTTAAAAATGGTGAAATGAATGTGTTTATATAGGTAGATCTAACCTTAAACCTTTCCAAAAATTTAGGCTGACAAGGTTGACATAGTTGATCTAGTATTGAAATTGGCAAAAACTAACTAGGTTATGACCTGAGTCAGCCATAGCTGACTTAGTTCTTAGTAAGATTTTGTAAATAACAATACAAGGTTGACATGGTTAAAATAGTTATGTAAACTACCAAAAATGGGTTTAGGTGAGGGAAAGGGCAAATGAAGGTGGTCAAATACTAGAGGAGGGTGAAAAATAGGAGCAAAGCTTAGGGGAATGGTTTTTAGGAGACAAGTGTGTAGATATCAAAAAAGGTAAAATAATCCCTAGAAGCACCAATGGTATGGCCACAACTTTATTAATACACCCCTTAAGGCGTGCACTTATAGATATTGAGGCTTGAGGGGTTCCTGCAAGATAGAAAACATCAATAATTGATAAAGTTTGAAAATATTATGTGTATACTGAACACATCTTATGTGGCTTAGACACTTTATGACAACATGAGTTGTAAGCCATTTTAGTGAAGTGTATATTTGTCATGACACACATCCAATACCTAGGCTACATCATAATTCATTGCACTAGCATTAGAGTAAATCTAGAGAATATCAAAGTGATCTAAGATTGGCCTATTCCATGTAATCTCATAGAATTAAGGAGTTTTCTTGGAATTGATAACTCTTACCATAGGTTTGTCCTTGGTTTCTCACACATCTCTTGGGATATCAACTAGATAACATGCACCAAATCCAAGTTTTATTAGACACATGCATAATAATGTGATTTTGAGGCACTTAAGTAATGCCTCTACACAACACCTATTCTTATAATGCCCAACATTATGGAAACCTTAGAAATTCACACTGATTCATCTAACTACGCACTTAGTGTACTGATCATATAACATAGATATCTAGTCACATACCACTTTGAGATGTCTAATGACTTGGTACAAAGGTAATCCATTGATGAGAAGTAACTATATGATATTTTACAAAAAAATAAGAAATGGAAACACTACATCCTTAAGAAGGAGATAGATGTTCATTTAGACCATAAATCAATTTAGTTCTTATAGTCATAGAATAAGTTAGAAAATGCACTCCACATGAAATGGATGATTTGTAGTAGTTACATCTCATGATCAAGCATAATAAAGGGAAGTATAATAAGGCCAAAAATTATCTTAGTATATCATAGATTCATGTGCTCATAATAGTGTTGGACACGTGAAACAATAACTTCATAGATTGGGTACCCCTCTACTCAGTTAATAAAGTCTTCAAAATCACTTACACCAGCCTCATAGAAGGTAAACAAGTACCAAAGTTATAATTATTTAACCAATTTTTATACAAGCTCAAACATATTTATGTTCCCTCTGGTGCTTCTCACCAACAACTCATCTATGAGGTACACTATGCCAAGACTTCATGACAATTTAATGTGATAAAGAGTCTAACTGTATTACAATCACACTTATACTAGCTAGACATGCATATAGATATGGAGAGCCATATCAAGTCTTGAATTCATTTTTGCATTACCAATCCCATGAACAAGAATCTAAGATTTTACACACCTCTACTGATTCCATATAGACCATGGGAATCTATTAGTATGGATTTCATGACTAGATTACCTATGATGAGATGATATCATGATGTTATGTTCCTTGTAATGGATTAGTTTTTCAAGATGGCCATCATGGTTGCATGAAAAAAAGACATTAACATAGTTGACACTATGTAGGCATTCATCAACCATGTTTAGGCTCATTTTGGGTTATCAACATCCATCATCTTTGACTATGATTAGTGCTTTGTGAGTCATTTTTGGCAAGACTTTTGGGAATTGATGGGTACACAGCTAGATTGATTGATGGATTTTCATCCTTAGATATATGGGTAAATTAAAGTGGTCAACTACACACTTGCTCATCTTCTATGAGTGTATAACTGTGCACATGCTTACACCTAGGATGATAATATCTTATACATTTAACACACCTACAATAGGGATATTCACATCTCTACTAGACATAGTCCATTCTAGACATATCTTGGGTTTCAACTTTAGGAACTTCTAGACATCTCCTACCACACACTGTTAGTTAATTAATCATGCATACAAGAATGGGAAGTGAACAAAGATAAGAGGTTTCTACACCACATCCAGTCTATTCACTATCAAGTTTGGCAAATTATCTCTCACCCTCAAGATAAGCACAAGGATCACCCTAATGAAAATCATATAACTCATGCATTTTGAGTTGGCAATACAGTCTGGTTTAAAATTCTAAAGGATATTTTTAAAGGTCTTTAGTGAAAGATCAATCCTCTATATTATGTTCCTTACACCATTTTACATGTATCTAGTGAGAACCCCTTCATTATTGATCTACCTCAGTACTTGGGCATGCACACAATATTCAATGTGGAACTTATCAAGCCTTAGACTTTGTCTCTTCTTGATCTAGTAATGACACATCCTTATGATTTTCATCTTGACCACTTAAATTTGAAAATGAAAGACTACATCATCAAAATGAGAGACATGCACCTGCCATAACATACATAAACTTTTTTGAGTGGTCAAGGTTAGGAAATATGTTGATCAAGCTAAGTGGTACATTTCATAACAACTTTAGGTGTATTTACTATAACTATTCCCTAACACAATGGAGACCATTTCTCTTTAATAAAGGGTAAATGATCCTACATAGTTCTCATGTAGCCAAGTTTACTCCTCATTTGCTTTACTAATCATGGTGCACAAATCTCACCCAATTTTGTGCACTCCTCACCTTAATTTTACTCAAAAT
Organism: Torreya grandis; assembly: GCA_037957365.1. Classification (NCBI taxonomy): domain Eukaryota; kingdom Viridiplantae; phylum Streptophyta; class Pinopsida; order Cupressales; family Taxaceae; genus Torreya; species Torreya grandis. The sequence continues at coordinate 1,368,676 of JARHVA010002674.1, forward strand.
TATACACACAAGTCCCATGCCATATCGAAAACTTTTGTGCATTGATCTTTGTGCACTCATTATTATGCACTTCAAACTCATAATCCTACACACTACATAAGTCATGTTCTTGCTTACTAACTTTTGTACCCTTCATGCCTATAGTATAGTACACCTAATAGTCTTGCTTGCCTTGCTAACTTCTTGGACTACCAAGGTAAATTTTAATGTTGAATATTCATTAATTAATGAATATTCAATTTTTGAGAAATTGAATATGGTGATTTTTAAGAATATTACATAGGGCCCATTCACCTAAAATTTTAGGATGTAATTTTTGTAGGGGTCAACTTGCCTATTATTTAAAATAATTATGGGGGTATCCATGTAATTATCCATATATATATATATGTGTGTGTGTGTGTGTGTGTGTGTGTGTGTGTGTGTGTGTGTGTGTGTGTGTGTGTGTGTGTGTGTGTGTGTGTGTGTGTGTGTGTGTGTGTGTGTGTTTATAGGGGTTACCATCAAAGTATCTTTATTCAGCATAGTTCTAAGTAATATCACAACACTAAGAAGTAGCATAGTGTCAAGCAACAACATAGTATTGTCACCCAATAACATGCTACCACTTGACAACTTGTTATCACCCAAAAACATGGTGGTGAGTTAAAACATACTATCTCCCAAAAACATAGTGCCAAATGACAACATGCTACCACTTAAAAACATGGGTTGAGTGGTAGCATACTATCACCTAGAAACATGGTGCTAAACGACAACATGCTACCGCCTAGAAACATGGTGTTGAATTATAGCATACTATCACCTGATAACATGATTTCAAGTAATAGAATGCTATCGAGTGGTATCATTTGTCACTTGGTAGCATGGTACCAAGTGGTAGCATCCAATCACCTGGTAACATGCTGCTATCGAATAATATATTACCAAGTGGTATCATATCATTATCACTTGATGGCATGCTACCACTTTATATAATAGTATTGATTAACATCAAATCATTGTAGCCTATTACCTAGCATAATGCTACCAAGTAGTTGTATAGAAAATAAATGAGGCAATTTTTTTCCTAGATACACTCAAATTCACTAAGGCTATGAATTAGATTCACCTAAATAAACATAAGGGGGTTTCTAACATGGGCTCTTAAAATGAACCCATAACACATCCATGTGTCACCTTGCTTCAGCCACATGCTTCAAAGGGTTTACCAACCATCATCCATCTTAGAAGATGAATCGACACAATCATCTTCTTGGTAACTAATAGTAGTTATAACCTCTTTTGTATTCTATTTTATATAAATATGTAATATACACATCCTAACTAAGGTAAATTCTACACATAATCATAACATAGATAGCATGTTCTATGTATTTACTCTATAAAACATGTACTATAGCACATTATACCAGTTTTCCCTATTCTATGTTAATGAATAGAAGTTACATTTCTTACAAGTAAGATTCCAATCCATTGAATGTGTTTAGTTATTTTTTTATGAATTAGCTTTGCCTATTCACTCTATATAACCAAAACTTGGTTATCCTATGCAAGCTTAGTCTTAGGCCTCGTTGTATAGATCAAAGAAGCTATATGAACCACACTTCATGCGTATCTTCTTGAAACAATCTCAACATTTATTTAGGAAATAATAAGATGATCTTCTTCTATGTTTAGTGCTATAGTGATAATGTTGAATTGAAAGTACCTCCTTATATTATCTCAAGCTAGTTTTCAAAGACTTAAATCAATGTCTTCCTCTACAGTTTCTATCCAGTGTAAATCAAGTTGATGATCATGATTTTAAATAGCTAAAATAGTCATGAATAAAACCCACTTATTTTAGGCTACTTGTCAAGCTTTGTGGGATTATCTATGTGCAAAAATTATTTATGTTCTTTCTACATGATCTAAATCTTGATTCAAAGTCACTAGAATGATTTAAAATTGAGCTACATAAATTTCATTAGAGCCCTAAGATAATTGTATTATATGTTAAATGATGTCTAATTGTGCTAAATATTCCAAATCTAACTCAAGTTGATAGATTAGTCTTTGAGTTGATAGAAAATTCATATGAACCAATATCTCAAAATTTAGATTGCATGACTATTGCATAAATGTACCCCACGGTGGGTGCCAAAAACTATTGGCATGGAATTTTTTCAAGAGGACAAATAGATGTTTCTCATCAATATTCATGAGACAAACTCCCTCTCCTATTAGTAGGTGAGATACATTTATTGAAATCTAAAAAGGAATATGATAAGGGAGAATATTTACAACAAAAATGGATTTCAATATGGTAGTACTTCTAACCCAAAAGTGTGAAAATACAATAGAAAGGAAATGTAAGAAGGAGATAGTGGAGGAAAAGAAAACATGCAAGTCAGAAAACATAGCAAATTATACTTATAAACTCACTAAATCTATCAAAATAAAATGTAATATTACTAGGAGGAAATATATATCATTCAATGGCTAAGAAATACAATATGAGTTCATACAAACACATATCATACACCAAAACAACCACCTACTATTTGAAATAGGCACATGATAACTATTTTGTATTTATTCACAAAAATGAATAGAAATATTATTTTTACTCCACTAAGATTTCACAAAGATGGAAAAAATAGATGCAGGTTCAACAAAGAAACACTATAATATAATTTCAAAGTCTCAATTATTTTATAACAATTTTCAATAACATTTTGAAATTAAAGATCTGAATACATGTAGATAAATACACATACATAATCCAAGATTAAATCTTGAATACAAAGCTTGGAAAATCTCCCTATTTTGATATTTGTTGGGTTGCAAATATAATATCCTGTTTCAAAAATATAGTAAAAAGTCTAACTAACAAGAACCCTTACAAATGAGCTAATAACTCATATTTATATGTTGAAACGGGCAGTTACATTATGTAACCACATTTTTTCCTTTTACAGACTTAAAAAAATTCAATATAAAACTTACACATTTTAAAAAATTGAAAAAAATATGTTAAGCAATTTACACAACTTGAAAAAATGCATTGGTGTTTTTGCACAATTTAAAAAAATACAATAACCCATTTTCACAACTTGTAAAAACATGGTGAATTTGCATGACTTGAAATTTGTAAATAAAATTACAATGTGTAAAATATTCATTACAAAACTATGCAAATGAATATTTACATGAATGAATAAAAATACACAAGGTGTGAAAGAATTCAAATTATCATGAAGAGCTATTCTTATTCACCTTCATTGAGAACAATCTAAATATTCTCTTCTTCTGGTTGTGGCCTCTTCTTCTGATATTCAACAAACTTTAGTAGGGTTTCAAGTACTTTGTCTTCATATGATCCATATGAATATTTATATGTTATTTATACATCACAATATAAATCTGACATTTTTTGTGTTGTTCCTATAGTATTTTAAGCATTATATTAATGCTATCCATATTTTTTTGATATTTGATAAACATTTGAATTGATTCATAATTGAAAGTAGACTTAGGAGTAAAGATTTCTTTGATATTATTTTTGAATTGGTTAGCAATGGTCTCTTCAGGCACTAGTTTCCTTTTATCATCAGTGAATGTGCATTCAAATTTTCCTATTACTCATAATATTTCAAGGAGATCATCACCTCCCATTGATTTAGAGTCATTGAATTTATGAATGCTTTTTTAAAAATAAGAATTATAAATTTAACAGTCCTAATAAACTTAGTGAGGTATGCCAATTATTATTTTTAATGACCTTTTCTTGAATGAGGTCATTTGGATCATCATAAAATAAATATTCTAACTTCAGAAGTAATTCATCCCATTTTTTCTACTTTTTCAACATATATGTTATCAGCCTTTATTATTTGATTATATTCTGATTGGATTTCAAAACACATGGTCACTTTTATGTGAATGTTATCAATACCTTTTTGTATAATTTTCTCTAACCATTCTTTTTTATATTTAGCCATATGACTGATTTATTCATCAATATTTAGGGTTTATCTATCATAAATTTGATGAATATTTGAATAAGAAGATTGAATTGGATTTATTAACTTCTGGATTACTATTGTTAACTACTCAAATTTTTATTTAAGTTGATCCTTGGTCACCTTATCATGATCCATATTATTGAACAAGGAACCAATTTCCATTTGAATGATTTCTTTCATTCCTTATCTTGTAGCCTTCCCCAAATGTATTTTAGATAATTGATAGTTAGAGGTACTGACACTATTTTTGTCTTTTTCCACTAGATGAAATGCTACATTTACATACATGTCTCCTTTATTATCCTTGATTGTTATTGATATATATTTGGGTTTCTTTATTGTCTAGTAAGGTAGAGTTGCCAAGCTATTGAAATCAATCTCTTTAGGCTCAACAATTTTCTCTCTTTTTCACAACTTCATCTAACTAGTTAGGAATTTATACATTAGGAAGAGGTTTTTATATTTGAGAAAAATTAGGTCTTTTTGGAACCTCAAAAGAAGGAAGAATAGTTTATGAGAGATGGGATTCTTCTCATACTATCTCATCTTTATCTCTTTATACTATATCAATTGGTGTTTTGGGTGAAAATTTGAGATTCAATTTCGAATCTTGTGGATGAATTAGGGACAAATAAATATCAATTTGAGTGGAATATTTAATTAATAATGAAGAATCATATGCAAGAAACTATTGAGTGGTATTTTTTACCAATGTATGAGACTCGATAATACTATTAATAGGAACATGTTTAAAAACAAAAATTCTAGGAGAAAAAGATTTTTATAGTAACATTTTTATTTTTATATTAAGGGGCCTATAAAATAGATCAAATTTTTTAATAATATGAGTTTTTTTCTACCTCTACCTTTAGAGTGTCTTTACTTTCACTAGCTACTTTTGACTTTCTAGCTACATATTGTTGTTGATTATGAAAATTTCCTTGTTTAGTATATATTATTGGTGGTGGAAATCCTAATATTTTCACTTGTATTTTCACCCTTTGAGGATATGTCTCAGCTCTCCTCATCCAAGTGGCATAATTGAAACACCTCTAGGCTTGTGGGTAGCCTACAAACGAGGTGAATCTCTAGGTCGGAATAGCTCCCTTGATGTACCAATTTAGATCACTATTACACCTAAAATTTGGGGTGGAAAAGGGAGAGATAAAACTGAAATAAAAATATCCTAAGGGAGGTGAGACACCAAATAAGATGATTATTTCCAACCAGCTGCATGTTACACATGAAACTAAGAGACTAACCAAACATACACTTCTCTAATCTACATCTTCTCACATCAATATTACATTATGAGGTTATGGATGAATGCTTAGGATATGAGGAATAGACAAGAGGCCTTGAATGGCACTATTGAATAGACTAAATCGCTCAACCTTGACACTTACTATAACACTTCACATGCCTTGCAAGAAAAATCTTTCCAACTACAAATAGGATGAAAGAATGAAACAACATGCTAAGGAAACAAGAGTTATGACTTAAGTAAAATCAATAATCCAAGTAGAATAAAATATTAATAGTAATTATGAGGTAAACATAAGTATTATTATTAATAAAATGGTATGAAATGAGCAAGGCTTCACCATACTCAAGTGGAGCACAAATTACAAAGGCCAAAATGGCTAGTTCTTATAGAACTTGAGAGAGAGAGGATAAGAGAGAAGTCCAAGGGTCACAAGGAAATTTTTGAGGATGATAAAATAATTTAATTATGAATTATAATATTATTTTCAATTAACCACACAAGGTTAGGAAATACAAGTGTCCATAGAAGGCATGAAACTCTTGCAAAGTGGCATAAAACTCTTTATTTTGGCTCATAAAAATTGCCTTCATGATTAGCCCTATTTGAACACCCAAAAAATTATTAGGGACATGTATTATTATTTAAATTAAGGGTAATTATTTTATACATTCCTATTTATGCATTTTATTTAGTCCTGGTCATTTGGAATCATCTAGGAATGAGCCATCATCATCAACAGTCTAAAAAACTCTTCCTTCATGCACCTTGCACACTTTACCTCAAATTTGGATTCAATTTTCCATGAAAATTAATGGTAGGGAGTATATGAAAATTTTAAATACCCTTCATGTCTTTAAAATCATTATTCACACCTTAGAATCACTTCACTTGAAGTTTTCCACCCTTCGTACTAGTTTGGTCACTATGCCAATTTTGACTAGCTAAGATGAAGTAAATGGTTGATGCACTTAGGATATTTTTAAAGGATTTATATTGGAATGGGGAGTTATCCTAAGTATTAATATTCCCATCCATATGATTGGAATCTCTTGTAACCTCCTAGAACTTGAAAAACACATAAAATAGTCAAAAATACCATATTTTGTACCCTATTCATATAGTTTGGTATAACTAAAAAGTATGGAAAGGAGCTTGAAAGAGTCCTTTGAAATTTAAAATCATCATCCTAGGAAAAATATTCCATTATATTATATTTTAAACCTCATTTCTCTAATTAGGTCACTAGAAAGGGTTTTAGACAATTTGACATCTTAAGCTTTGTTCATAAAGGTTAGACATTAAAGTTGCCAACAAATTACACTAGAGAAAATTATAAGACCCATTCTTACTCCTCTAAACTTATCTGACATCCATTCAAAGCCTCATGAAATATGTGAGCATTTGAACCTCTCTTATCAAGCTCTTTCCCCTATTCAAATAGGCCTAAGTTGGGTTTTAGACAAAATATGACCTCCTTTGTGACCCATAAGCATCCTAATATATTTTACACATCCAAATTAATCTTGTAAAAATAGTTTAATAGGTTATAATTCTCATATCAAGGTGGAAGTGAAGTTGTACCCCCAATTAGGCACTAGACCCCTTCAACTAGACTTACCTACACCTTAAAGCCCAAAATAGATTCTCCTAATTGTGTCTACAAACCAAGATCTTGAAAAACTCTAAAATTATTCTACAAACATGTCTTGGTCCATTTTAACCTGCTACTAAGGTTTTAAGTGTCATTAGTCTACCATTTAGATTTAGGCTAAAACCTTACTCAATGGGTTTGCTTGAAAACTTGATGGTCAAGATCATCCCATTGGGTTTATCCTCTTTATTATGTTTTTATATGATTTATCTAAGTGTATTCCAAATTAATACACCTTTTTTAATGGTTCAAAGAACTCCAGGTTCCCTCTTTGACTTTCTTGCTTCAAAACCTATCAGTTTGTACATAAGGAGAGTTCCTTCTATCAAAGATAAAATAAAGGGACCTAACACTATTTACCCAGAAAAAATGAATGATTAAGGGGATTTTATAGGTTTTATATGTACTTTATACCAAGATCAAACCCTTGACTAGGTCATTTGAAGACAAACTTCCTAGAGAAAGGACTGTGTGTAGTATTTAAGGAATGGATTTTGTTATGCATTAAATGATCCCCTTTCTCTATTTATGTGGATCATGATTACGTGATTATGTTTTTATAATTTTTATGAATATTACCTAACATTAATTCATATCTCTAGCCTCTCACAAACCCCTCACACACCTTGATTCAGTTAAGACTGAGTGCAACCTTGTTAGTTGTATCCCTATTTTAGATGTCACCTGTAGATGTGTGTATATGGATTAGGATTTAAAATAGTGCATAATACTTCATAAAATATTTTAAATACTTATTTCACCTATAATTATACTCATCTCACACTTTGGAGGTTGAAAATCTCTCAAGACTAGTTGACTATGTTCTACCTTGGAAGGGCACCTATAGGTGCATGCTTGCTTATTTTGGGATTGAGAAAAAGTATAAAACATCCATTGAGTCATTTATAGGTAATTTTTAATTTTTTTGGACCATTTATCTCATGTTTTGGCTACATCAACACTCAAATATTGCTCCATGTCACTTACAGTCAACTACAGTTGACTATGTGGGGTCTTATAGGTGTTTATGCACTTTAAAACCTAAGTACAATGTTTGAAAGTATTATCAATAGTGTTTTATGATAAAAATAATCCATATATATACATTATCACTAATTTTTATACCTTTCAAGACCTTGATCAGGTTCACTGCCACACTCAGTCAATTTTAGGTGTATGCATCAAGGTTTAAGACACCTGTAGGTGAACATGGGGACCTAAAGCATAGTAAATGAGCCTCTCTAAGTGATCCTTAGGTAATTGGTAATATATTAGACCATATAAAACCATTTAATAATAAAGTATGGTTTTTATTTTCAACCTAATGGGAATAGGTCTATTTGGGTTCAAACATGTAAGTAATCACTGCTTATTTCTAGAGCATAAGTAAGCAACTATGGATTGTCTAACAACCATCCTCCCTTTGTAATATTTCCTCTATCTATTTAAAAGTGATATAAATATTTATATTATTAAAAAAACATAATAATATGCATCAAAACAATTGGAAACCTACTTTCAAGATGCTTACAAAAAGGCTTGGATCTCTATTTTCTCATTTTAGGGATCAAGGTCCCTGTATACTGTTAGTGGATATTTGAAGATGATCCATACTTGAATTTGTCAAATTAGATTTCCATATGAGTCTTTCATGATTATACACCAAATTATATTGCTTAAAAAAATATTTCCACTTGTCCAAATTCCTTCATCAAATTTCCTTAGTTCTCTACCAACAAATCCTATAGGTGGACATTGTCAAGTCTACAGAGAGTAAATATAAAGATGAACAATGTGAATTGATTTGAATTTTTTTTGAGTTGTGAAAAAATATAAAAACTTCTAAATTAAATATTCATGACTCAAATATCTTGACACCACTACTATGACTCTCATCATAGCATGATGCTATCATAGAAACCCTTATAGGTGCACCTTGAAAGGTATGCATGTAGTATATGCAGGTGTGTACAATGAGTATCATTTAGCCTTTAATTAGTTTTAATCCTATTCCAATACCTAAAAATGAATGTTAAAAACCTATAAATGGATTCAAAAAACTATTTTCCTTGTTTCCACATGGTTTTCTTCTTTTAAGCACCTGTAGATGAACATTTCCATGGTAGACTATGTGCATAAGCAATGGATAGTGATATAGGTAGTATATAAGAGATATATGATTTAGATTCATTATACATATTCACCAAATGGAAAAATACACTCTTTACACTCCAAAATATTTTAAACACCTATCATAACTCCCCTTATATCATGGCATCCTTCTAAGAACTATTATATTCAAAGAGTTGTTTGCATATGCATAGTGTATTGACTGCACCCATGGAACATTTATTGGAGAATGAGATTTTAAGGTGAAGGTATTTTTATAAAATTTATAACATGATAATGAAACTATCACAACCTAATGGAACCATGGTCAAAACTTGAAGATCCTAAAAATGGTGAGAACCAACCTGTAACACAGAATGATGCTTCTCTTACAACCTTGATGTAATTAACCAATACAAACACTTTGAAATATTAAGATAATAATTGGAATCATTTTATTATGGATTAAAAATCATCTAGAAACAACATAAGTAACTAGATTGTATGAAAATGCCCAAACCAAAACAAAACCTATAGGCTGTATAGATTAGCAAGCAAAAAACATAGTCAACTTCATGAGGATTATTAATATAACACATGAAACCATTATTAAAACTATTTTTATTGAAATTAATCTCTCTAAGTGTATTTTCACCTCCCAAATGTATTTGACCTGAAAGTTCTCCAACTATATCTATCAAGTACAAACCTAAAGACTAGTTTTGTGTGTGTAGAAGGTTGAAAAGGGATCAGAATGGTTTTGGGCCTTTTTATCACTTTAAAAGAATTTAAATCTCTAATATGGATCTAAATAAGCTGAAGAGTCATTCCATAACTTTATCCCATATGGCACACTTCCCCATGGGTCGTACAAGTGCCAAATGCTTCTCTTTTCCCAAGAAAATGACTCTTTATTCTAAATAACCTACCACTTTTAGTTATAAATAGTTACTTAAGACATAATATGACATATGGAATGTGACATCACCTTATTTAACGTTCACATTTCTATAGGAGGCCATACAACTCATTTAGTTCCCATTTATGACCTCTAAAATGACTCAAAATGATAAATGGAGTAAAAGACTAATTGACCAAGGCTAATATGATATGGAATAACATAAAAAAACATATAATACATCCTATGACATAATATTATACCCAAAAAAAAACCTAAAACTTCAAATTTTTACTTATAGGTGCCCCAATTTGACCTACAGGGTCAAATTCAGTCAACAAATTGGTGACTCATAGGGCTAGTATGCCTACTATACTAACTAGACCAGTAGCCTTATCAGTCCATTGGTCTCAAGGAGTCATATAAATTTTGAAACAAAATAATGAGACCTTTGACCATTGACTACAAGATTTGATTAATATAAGACCACTTGACTACCTCAACTACACAAAACAAAGGACACAGACAAAGCAAAGCAAACACACTAACAAGATACACATGTTCTCAAAGCACTTAGGAAAATAGGAATAAAACAACTATATAAAACTAAAATTTAATCATACCTTCCCTTTCTAGGATCAAAACAAAAGTTTCTTTCATCTCCTTCTTCATGAGATGAATCATGGTGCCAAACATGTTGCTCTTTGGATTGAACACTTGATGGATCAAACCTATTTCTTGGCACTTCAATTGTTATGCTCTCAAGTAGATAATATTCAAATAGGTCACCAATGTAAAAGTATTCCTCTTGGCCTTGTACACATACCTCATATTTTTGCCCACTCTTCATCTCATGATCAACTTGCATTTTCTTTGTAAGCATGATCTCAAGAGGAGTAGTTTCTTGTTATTTTGAAGGTTGAGGGTAGTAGAAGCTTATATTTAACTTCAAATTCTGAGATGAACCTTGTTATTTATTATTTTTGACATTTTGGACAATGTCATCTTGCTCATCATCACTTGGAATCATCTCTAATTAAATAGTAAACCCCTTGAGAGACTCAAACTCATTACAAATGTTTCAAATTGCTATCACAAGTCCTCATATTCTATTTAATCAGCACCATGAAGGGGAATAAAAATATAAGATTCTTCATCCTCTTTTTAAGAGTCTAAAAGGACTTCATCCAATATTTCCTCTTCAACACAAGGAAGGCATTCTTCATCATCAACCAAACAAGAAGACTCAACATAAGGACTCACCTCTTCTTCAACAATTAGGACCTAGTGAGGGTTCTCACATTGTATCTCATATATTATAATCTGATTTTAATTCTCAAGGGATGAAATATCTTCAATTTCCTTCTTCTTGGTGATGCCAAGAATAGGCATCTTGAAATCTAGTGACCTAGCCCAATGAGGCATCCAAGGAGTTGCACTTTCTTCAAGCAAGAGTTTTGAATTTTCCTCAATGAAATGATATTATTTATGTTCCCATACCATAATTAAATTAAGTCAAAGGTTGATGGGATAAGGAAAAGAGGAACTAGTTGGTGGAGGTGGAACATAGGGCTTAAAATCAGATTGAGAATGCACAGTAGGGAATCCTATTGGAAGCTTTTGAGGAAGGGAATTCAGACCTTGGGATAAGATAGCTTGGTTATATTCCTTCTACTTTACAATAACATCATTCACATATAATTTATCTTGAACACTTTCTTGATGGAGGTTAGATGGGGTGTGTTTAGAAATAAGATATTCTTTTGAGTCTAAAACTTCCATCACACCTTGACTTAGCAATTTAATCCTTGAATCTAAATATTCAATTTTCTTGGCTATATTCTCTTGGAAAATTATCACTTGAATTAAAAAAAATCTTAATGAAGATGAGGAGTGTAAGAGGGCTACCATGTAACACAAGAGGTCTCTTGAGGAAGGGTGGGAGGGGCTTGTAAAGGATCAACTTCATTCTCAACTTCACACTCCTTATCAATGCTTCTATCCTCTTTATTTCCCCATGATTCCACTATCTTACTATAGCTTAGGATGTTAGGAATATAAGTATTATTTATAGGTGGTGATTCAATTTTAGGAGTGGGTGAAGTGTTTAATATACTTGGAATCTCCATAGGCTTAGATTCTCCACATTGTCTCCAACTTGGAATATCATAGCTAGAGGTCACTTCTTGAGGTGGGGATGTAATTAGAGAGGGTAATGAGGGATTATATTCCACTTATTATTATGATGAGATGAACTATTACATATTCATATTATCCAACTCAATCTACTTATCAATATTAACTATAAAAACAAGGTTTTTCTTTTCAACTTTCTCTTCTAACTGATTGGGAAAAGGATGAATTTGATAAGCTTGATTGGGATCATGAGTAGGGGTCAAATAGGATCGATATAAATCTTGGGGAAGTGAATATGAAGGATGATATGTTTGGTGAGGCTGCCTTTCATGAATTTTTATCCTATCCTCTAAGGAAGAAACTAATCCACTCACATCTAGCATCTCACTTGTGAGCCTTTGCCAATTGGCTATCTCAATAGGTGCCCACTCTCTTTTGACTAGATCTAATGCATATCTCACCTTATAAATAAGTTTAATAATAATCTCTTTATCACATCCCTTTAGAGTATCAGTATCTAATAGTACCTCTCATATCCCAAATGAGTTCAGTTGAAAGTGGAAATGAACTGATTAAAGAAATGACTAGGTTGACTAGAAGGAGAAAGATATGGAGGACATTGGTTATAGGGATGATACACTTCATGAATAGGCTGGAAATGGTTATATTATATATGTTATGAGTCATATTATAATTGGTAATGATCATGATAGGGTTGATAGGGGATTCTATAGGCTTGATATACCTCACCATATACCTCACCAACTTGTGTAAGACAAAACTCAACACCAAAGTCAGCCATGTAAATTCATTAAGAATAAATAGAAAAAGGAATGGTTATAAAAAATATTAAAAAGGAATACTGGGGCTTCTTTACTAGATAATATAATATTAGAGTCACCATTGATGATTAAATAGATGCCTCTAAAGGCTAATTATTGAAAGACAACACCAAAAATATTTCAAACTTTTGGACTAAGAGTCCTACTAGGCATGCTAAAAAATGTTGTCACTTGGATTTTTATCCTTTTAGGAGATGTATCATCTCTCCTCATCTAAGTGGCACAATTGAAACACCTCTAGGCTTATGGGTAGCCTAAGGATGAGGTGAATCTCTAGGTAGGGATAACTCCCTTGATGTAACACTTTGGATCACTACTACACCTAAAAAAATTTTTGGGGGGGGAGAATGGAGAGAGAAAGTTTAAATAAAAATATCCTAAGGAATGTGATACACCAAATAATATGATGACTTCCAACCAGCTACATGTTACACATGAAACCAAGAAACTAACCAAACATACACTTCTCCAATTTGCATCTTCTCACATCAATATTACATTATGAGGTTATGGATGAATTCTTGGGATATGAGGAATAAATAATAGGCCTTTAATGGCTCTATTGAATATACTAACTCACTTAACCTTGACACTTCCTAGAACACTTCACATGCCTTGCAAGAAAAAGCTTTCCAACTACACATAGGATGAAAGAATGATACAACATGCTAAGGAAACAAGAGTTATCACTTAAGCAAAATCAATCATCCAAGTATAAAAAAATATGAATAGTCATAAATGTCAGGTAAACCTACAACAATCAATATGCTCTGATACTAACTGTTAGGTGACCCCTTATCCAACAGAAGCACAATTGATTACTTTCTTATGAGCAATTAAACATGAAATTATACCAGAATGATAAAGTAACTAGAAACTTGAGACAACAAAGAATTTGAGAGACAATACACACTCTTGTATTAAATATTACTAGAAGAAAATACAATAAGGAAGATGCCACTTCTTCCTCCACCTTAAAGGCTTGCCACACCTCAAGACCTTCTTCCCTCTCTCTCTTGCTCAACACAAAACCAACTCCACAACCTGAGTTGCTACCCCTCCTTGAATGCTTCAGCTGATCTCCTTGACCTTACACCTGTAGATCTCCTTGACCTTGCTTGCTTCAATGCTTTTACTTGCCTTCTTGATAATTACAATACATGCCTTATGGGTCTTTAAATAGGATCCCATGCTTACAAAAATAGAACTCTAGTTACAATAATTAGACACGCAGCTTGTGACTATAATTAGTCATTTGACATGCAAACACTCGCTTCACTTAACTGACTGTTCGTCAACAATAGTTCTGGAAATACATAGGCGACCGACGCCGGTCCCTACTTGCCTGGTGTTGCTGATGTCAGCCGACTCCCTGCCATCACTGGTTTCCTTTTGCACTACATCTGATCGACGTCGGTCATGCTATCGACACCGGTGCTTCTGGTTCTTCAGCATCCTCTTCTTGTGTCTGTAAATAGTTGAAGCTTTTAGCTCCACACCCTAACAATCTCCCACTTGGAGATAAACAATTGCAACTTGTACCTATACCTATACACCATCTATTTTGTTCCTTAGGCTCTATATCCCTCTTCAATGTCACTCTTGAAGACCAACCACCATGCAAAATTATGATGCTATACCTGTCTCTTATGCCAAAAGAATTTTGCTGCTCCCAAATTCTTCATGACATACTTCTGAACCAACTCTACCCTTAGCTCAAAAAACTCCCTGTATATGAAACCCTGCAACAAGTAACACAATACAGTAACAGGATAATGTAGCTAATATTATCCAACCTGGTAAAGATAAAATACAATTGTTAAACCTCCATTATTCTGTAGCCTACTCAAGACCATATACCATAGCCTTCTGTCTCATGTGTCCATCCACTCTCTTCTCTAAAATGGGAATCCATCCCTCTATCTAGTGCTTCCTTCCAGCTGATAACTCTACCAACAAATACCTGTTTGGTTCTTTTCCAAGGACTCACACTCCTCATCCATGCCAAGCTCCCACTATTTCTAGATTCTACCTGCATTGCTTCTTCCATCTTCCTAGTTCATGACTATCAGTAAGCAATATAAAGAAGGTGAACAATGAATATGAGGTTCACATACCTTTTCTGACCTCCACATGGGTGTTTTGAGACTTATAAATCCACCCAACATCTGTTTTAGTGACCGATATCGGCCATCTCCCAGTCTGCTCCCAACCGATGTCGGTTCCCTACACTGACCCTGACTGTCGACATCATTTCCCTAGCTGACACCAGTGTCCCCCCTGCCGATGTTGGTCCTTATGACCGACGTCAGACTTTTCCTGCCCGACCTACCGACCCTACTAGTCTGCACATGACTGATGTCGATATCTGGCTGACCAACATCGGTCCCATGTGATCGACATCGGCATCTGTGTGTTCTTGTAAGTGATGAAATTTTCATCCGTGAGCTCTTCTTGGATCAAACCTCTATCCATGCTACCTTGCTCAGATTTATTCAGCCCTTATGACTGATCTCTGTCCTTCATCTCCTCCATAAACACCAAGGCTTCTTTGTTCCTATCAAAAGGATCAAATTTCCTCTTTCTGCAATGAAATCTATATATGCTTTCCAAATTTGAGCACATACCTTTTGAATCAAGAACTTCCATTCCCTTCCTATTCATGTGACCAAGCCTATTAGGCCACATCTTCGAATCTACACGAGAAGTAGAATCAGTAATACAAGTAGACAGATAAAGAGTATCTACTTTCTTACCTCTTGCTAGAACAAGTGCTCCCTTGGTAACCTTCTAAGAATTTGTTGTGAGGGTTATTGTGCATCCCTCATCTCCCAACCTTCCTACAAAAATCAAACTTTGATTTAGAATTAGAACATGCATGACCTCTTTCAACACCCATGTGTTATCAATCTGCAATCTCAGCTGCACTTTCCCTTTGCCAACTATCTGACAAGGTGTACCATCCCCTAAATAGAGCACTCCAAAGTCTCCCTGTTCATACTCATAGAACAAATCTCTATTTGGGGATGCATGAAAAGATGAACCAAAATCTAAAATCCATGATCCTACCTAACTATCTAAAGAAAGTATGAGAGCATCTTATATCACAATATTTGCATCCTTTGCTTCTTCCATACCTGCATGTTGATTCTCTTTATCTCTCAACCAACACTCCTTTGTATGTCCTTTCTTTCCACAAAACCAGCAGGTAATACCTTTGGACTCGGATCTCCTTCCTGACCTTGATTTCCCTTGCTAAACCTTCTCCCTTTGCCTTCCCCTACTTTCTGCACTTAGAGCATTCCCTGATGATTCACCTGTGCTTCTCCTGCGTATTTCTTCATTCAAGATCACACTCACAACATCATCAACTTTTAAGATTTTAGAAGCAGATGCAAAATTACTTACTGCCATAACCAAACCATTCCAACTTTCAGGCAAAGAACATAAAATCAAGAGAGCCTTTACCTCATCATCAAAAACAATATTAACTGAAGCTAGTTGGTTTACCAAACCATGGAAATCACTAAGATGAGTATGTACCGATCCACCTTCCTTCATTTGCAAAGTAAATAGCTGCTTCATAAGATATACCTTATTAGAAGCCGAGGGCTTTTCATATAAATTCGCCAAGGACTTTATCAACTCTTCCATTGTCTTACATTGTGATAAGCTGGAAATCACAGACGATGCAAGGCTCAACCTTATGGAACTGAGAGCCTTTCGATCAAGAACACTCCATTCTTCATCCTTCATATCTATGGGCTTGCATGCAACCCCACCCAATGGTTAGTACAAATCCTTTTGATACAGATAGTCCTCAATCTGCATCCTCTAATGTTGATAATTCTTGCCGTTAAACTTCTCCATTCGTAGCTTACTTTCTTCTGCCATTGCTGAACTCCCACTCAATCAGAAAACCCTGTGAATGACCTGTAATCAAAAAACAATACCCTGCTTCCTGCAAACCGTAGCTCTGATACCACTTGTCAGGTAAACCTACAACAATCAGTATGCTCTAATACTAACTGTTAGGTGACCCCTTATCCAATGAAAGCATAATTGATTACTTTATTATGAGCAATTAAACACAGAATTATACCAGAATGATAAAGTAACTAGAAATTTGAGACAACAAAGAATTTGAGAGACAATACACACTCTTGTATTAAATATTACTAGAATAAAATACAATAAGGAAGATTTCAATTCTTCCTCCACCTCAAAGGCTTGCCACACCTCAAGACCTTCTTCCCTCTCTCTCTTGCTCAACACAAAACCAACTCCACAACCTGAGTTGCTACCCCTCCTTGAATGTTTCAGCTGATCTCCTTGACCTTACATTTGTAGATCTCCTTGACCTTGCTTGCTTCAATGCTTTTACTTACCTTCTTGATAATTACAATACATGCCTTATGGGTCTTTAAATAGGATCACATGCTTACAAAAATAGAACTCTAGTTACAATAATTAGACACGCAGCTCGTGACTATAATTAGTCATTTGACATGCAAACACTCGCTTCACTTAACTGGTTGTTCATCAACAGCAGTTCTAGAAATACACAGGCGATCGATGCTGGTCCCTGCTTGCCTAGTGCTGCTAAAGTCGGCTGACTCCCTACCATCGTCCATTTCCTTCTGCACTGCATCTGATCGACGATGGTCATGTTGTTGACGCTGGTGCTTCTGGTTCTTTAGCATCCTCTTCTTGTGTCTGCAAATAGTTGAAGCTTTTAGCTCCACACCCTAACAATAAAGAGGTAATAATTAGTATTTTTATTTATCAAATGGTATACAAATGAGCATGGTTTTACCATACTCAAGTGGAGCATAGATTACAAAGGATACAATGGCTAGTTCTTATAGAACTTGAGAGAGAGAGAGAGGATAAGAGAGAAGTCAAAGGGTCATAAGGAAAATTTTCAAGCTGATAAAATCATTTATTTAAATGATAAGATGATGTGGGATGAACCATGCAAGGTCAAGAATCACAAGTATCTATACAGGGCATCAAACTCTTGTAAAGTGGCATAAAACTCCTTATTATAGCTCATAAAAATTACCTTCATGATTAGCCCAATTTAAACATCCCAAAATAGATTAGGGACATGTTGAATGATTGAAATGAAGTGGAAGGCTTTTAGACATGCCTCTCCATGCATTATTTTTAGTCTTACTCATCTAGAATCATCTCAAAATGAGCCATCATCATCTACAATCTAAAAAACTCTTCCTTCATGTACCTTGCACACTTGGCCTCAAATTTGGATTCAATTTTCCATTAAAATTCATGGGATGGAGTGGATGAAAATTTTAAATACCATCCATGGCTTTAGAATCATCAGGAACACCTTCAAATCACCTCACTTGAAGTTTTCCACCCTTCTCACTAGCTTGGTCACTATGCCAGTTTCGACTGGCTAAGATGAAGCATCTAGTTAACGCACTTAGGATATTTTTCAAGGCTTGAAATTTCTATGGGGATTTTTCTTAAGTATTATTATTCCCATCCATGTTATTTACATCTCCTAAAACTTTTAAAACACATAACATAGTAAAAAATACCTTATTTTGTCCCCTATTCATACATTTTGGTATAACTCAAAAGTATGGGAAAGAGCCTAAAAGAGTCCTCTAAAATTTAAAATAATCATCCTAAGAAAACTATTCCATTATAGTATCTTTCCAACCTCATTTATCTAATCAAGTCACTAGCAAGGGTTTATCAAGGGTTTTGGATAGTTTGACCTCTTAAGATTTGTTCATAATGGTTAGACATTGAAGTTACCAAATAATTACACTATAGAAAATTATAGGACCCATTCTAAATCCTCTAAACTTATCTGACCTCCATGCCAATCCTCATGAAATATGTGAGCATTTGAAACTCTCTTATCAAGCTCTTTCTCCCATTCCAATAGGCCTAAGTTAGGTTTTAGATAAACTATGACCTCCTTTATGACTCATAATCACCCTAATAGATTTGACACATCCAAATTAATCTTATAAAAATAGTTCAATAGGATATAATTCTCATATCAATGTGGAAGTGAACTTTTACCCCAAATTGGGCACTAGGCATCTTTAAGACCTAATAGAACTATCTACACCTTAAAGACCAAAATGGATTATCCTACCTATGTCTATAAACAAATATCTTGAAAAAATCCTAAATGAATCGAAAAACATGTCCTAGTCCATTGGAACCCACTACTAAGGTTTTAAGTGTCATTACTCTACCATTTGACATTAGGCTAAAACCCTACCCAATGGGCCTACTTGCAAACTTGATGGTAAAGATCATCCCATTGGTTTATCCTCTTTGTGATATTGTTATATAATTTAGCTAGGTGTATTAAAAATTAATACACCTTATTTAATGGTTTAAACAACTCCAAGTTCTCTCTTTCACTTTCTTTCTTCAAAACCTATTAGTTTGCACATAAGGGGAGTGCCCTCTGTCTAAGATAAAATAGAGGAAACTTCCAATATTTCCAAAAACAAAATTAATGTTTAAGGGGATTATATATGTTTTATATGTTCTTTATACTAATTTTTAACCCTTGATTAGATCATTTGACCTTCTAGAAACCTCAAGTTCTAAGGCAGACTTCTTAGAGAAAGGAATGTGTGCAGTATTCAAGGAATATATTGTGTTATGCATTAAATGATACCCTTTATATATTTGTGTGAATCATGAAAATTTAATTAGGTTTTTATAATTTTTATGAATATTCCCTAACCTTCACTCATACCTTGAACATCTCACAAGCCCCTCACACACCTTGATTCAGTTAAGACTGAGTGCAACCTTGTTAGCTATATCCCTATTTTAGACATCACTTGTAGATGTGTGTATATGGATTAGGATTTAAAAGAGTGCATAATATTTCATAAAATATTTTTAATACTTATTTCACATATACATTTTCTCATCTCACACTTTGGAGGTTGAAAAACTCTCAAGACTAGTCAAGACTAGTTAATTATGTTCTACTTTGGAAGGGCACCTGTAGGTGCATGCTTGATTATTTTGGGATTGAGAAAACATATAAAACATCCCTTGAGTCATATATATATATATATATATATATATATATATATATATATATATATATATATATATATATATATATATATATATATATATATATTATTTTTATTTTTTTGGACCATTTATCTCATGTTTGGGCTACATCAACACTCAAATCTTGCTCCCTACCGCTTACAATCAACTATAGTTGACTATGTGGGGTAATGTAGGTGCTTATGCACTTTGAAACCTAGGTAAAAAATCTAAATTTATTATCAATAGTATTTTATGATAAAAATAATCCATATATATAAATTATCACTCATTTTTATATCTTTCAACACCTTGATGAGGTTCACTACCACACTTAGTCAGTCTTAGGTGTATGCCTCAAGGTTTAAGACACTTGTAAGTGAATATGGGGACCTAAAGCATAGTAGATGAGCCTCTCTAAGTGATACTTAGGTAATTTTTACTGTATTATACCATATAAAACCATTTAATAATTTAAAATGGCTTGTATTTTTAATCTAAGGAGAAGAGGTCTATTTGGGTTCAGACCTGTAGGTAATCATTGCCTATTTTTAGAGCATAAGTAAGCAACTTTAGACTGTCTAACAACCATTATCCCTTTGTAATTTATCCTATATATATATTTTAAAGTGATAAAAATATGAATGGGATTCAAAATGAACACAATAGGATGAATCAAAATAATTGGTAACCTTATTTTAAGATGGCCTACAAAAAGGCTTAGATCTCTATTTTCTCATTTTAGGGATCAAGGTCCCTGTATACTGTTAGTGGATCTTTGAAGATAATCCATACTTGAATTTGTAAAATTGTATTTCCATATGATTTTTACATTATTATAGACCAATTTATATGACTTTAATAAATATTTCTACTTGTCCAAATTCCTTCATCAAATGCCCTTAGTTCTCTACCAATAAATCCTGTAGGTGGACATTGTCAAGTCTATAGACAATAAATATTAAGATAAACAATCTGAATTGCTTTGACTATTTCTTGAGTTGTGATCCAATCTAAATACTCAAAATTAAACTCTTCATGCCTCAAATATCTTGACACCACTACTATGGCTGTCATCATAACATGATGTTATCATGGAAACCCCTGTAGTTGTACCTTGAAAGGTATGTAAGTAGTATGAGCAAGTGTATAATGAGTATAATTTATCATTTAATGAGTTTTAATCCTATTAAAATACCTACAAATTAATTTTCAAAACCTATAAATGAATTCAAAAATCTATGTTCCTTGTTTCCACATGGTTTTATTCTTCCATGCACTTGTAGATGAACATTTCCATGGTAGACTATGTGCATAGGTAATGGATAGTGTTATAGACAGTATATAAGATATATATGCTTGAGATTCATTATAAATATTCAAAAAATGGAAAAATACAATCTTTCCACTCCAAAATATTTGAAACACCTATCAAAACTCCCTTTTTATCTTTGTATCCTTCTAAAAACTTGTATATTCAAAGAGCTATCTGCATATGCATAGTGTATTAACTACACTGATGGAAAATTTATTAGAGAATGAGATTTTAAGGTGTATGGATTGAGATAAAATTTATAACATGATAATGAAACTATCACAGCCCTCTGGAACCATGGTTAAACCCTAAAGGTCTTGAAAATGGTGAAAAACTACCTACAATATAGAATGATGCTTCTCTTACAACCTTAATGTACATGACCTATCAAAACAATTTGAAACATGAAGATAAGAATGGGAATCATTTTAGGATGGATTCAACATCATCTAAAAACAACATTATTAACTAGATTGTACGAAAATGCCCAAACTAAAGCAAAACCTATAAGGTGCACAGATTAGCAAGCAAAAAACATAGTCAACTTCATGAGGATTGTAAGTAAAGACCATGACACCATTATTCAAACTATTGTTATTGAAATTAATATATATAAGTTTAATTTCACCTCCCAAAGGAATTTTAATTGAAATTTCTCCAACTGTACAAACCTAAAGACTGGTTCTGTGCACCTAGAAGGATGAAAGGGACCAGAATGGTTTTGGGCATTTTTAGCACTTCCAAAGAATTTAAAGTACTAATATGGATATAAAGAAGCTGAAGAGTCATTCCATGGCCTTATCCCACATGGCACACTTCCCCATGAGTCGTACAAGTGTCAAACTCTTCTCTTTTTCTAATAAAATTACTCTTTCTTCTGAAGCACCTACCACTTTTAGTTAGAGCTAGTTACCTAAGACATAATATGACACATGTCACATGAAATAACCTTTTTTAACCTTCACATTCCTTAAGAGGTTGTACAACTCATTTAATCCCTATTTATGACCCCTAAAATGACTCAAAATGATAAATGGATTAAAGTACTAACTAACCAAGGCTAATATGATATGGAATACCATCAAAATACATATAATACATCATATGACAAAATATTATACCCCAAAAAAAGCTAAAACTTCAATTTGTTACCTATAGGTGCCCCAATTTGACTTTTAGGGTAAAAATTTGGTCAACACCTACTTTATCGACATTGACTCCCTTATTTTTCAACCATTTCAAAGTTATATAAAACATATTTTTTATTATATTTATGAGAGAAGTTGATTCTTTTTTAATATAATCAACCTTCAAGAGTGGTCATGATTCAAATTTATCTTTCTATAAACTGTGATCTAATGTGTCTTCATCATCTACTATCTTCTTTGGAACTTTCATAATGCCAAATGCATTGCCTTATTTTATTTTGAAACATGAACAATCTCTTATTGTCACCTTTGTTTCATCATTACAATCCAAATAATAGTCCTCAAAATGAGACACATGATGATATGAAGAACCAATAATGCTTGCCACTAAACTTATTATGACAAACAAAGGTCTAATTTCAAAAGGCCTCATTATAACATGTGTCATTTATTCTTCAAAAAATTTTTATTTAGCCAATGATGCACATGTATACCTACCCATAGAGATAGGAAACTTGTGGGTTTTATCCAATTATCTCACCAATTCCATCATAGACCATTTGTTATCAACGTATCTAGGGAACATGTATAGTGACAAATCACATCCATAAATTTATAAATAACTATAAGTGGAAAATTATATGAACTAGGCTCCCCAATTAGAAATCTCTATTGATGCTTCTACAAATATCGTCATGTTATAGGGATCTCGTTTGAACATTTGAATCACATATTGTAGGAATGCATCATTTACTTTTTGAAAGTGGTGAGCACTTTCTTTTAGAGTTAGTTGGGGATAAAAATCATATATTTTTGTAGTCTTGATGTCTCTTACCTAATTCAATCCACTATAAAATCTTCTTCTGGCAACTACATAGATAAGGTAAGTGGCCATGTATAACCTGGAAGTTGTATATATATATATATATATATATATATATATATATATATATATATATATATATATATATATATAGTCTCTTACCTAGTTCAATCCACTATAACTTGGAAGTTGTTTTGACATTCATCAAATTTTTATAGATTAAATCACTGATGAGTTGGACCCAATTGATATATTGATTATTTTTTTGAATAATTCATACACACACACACACAGACATACATTATATATATATATATATATATATATATATATATATATATATATATATATATATATATATATATAGACACACACACACACACATATCTAAGTTTGGAATTTCCTTGTAACTGAATTCCTCATTACTCTATGTAAGAGTGTGATCATATCATTGGCTTCATTAATTAACTCAAACATGGAAATAGTCTTTGGAAGTCTTATTGTAGTATGTTTAGGTTTTATCAACCATTATTTTTTCACTTATTTTACATATGAATTGGTGTTGTCTTCCCATAATTGTTGAGTAAAACTAGGAGTTAAATCAACAAAGGAGTCTTTTTATAGAAATTGAAGTAATTTATCAGTATTTTTTGGTGCCAAACATACAACATATTCTCCTTTAGAATTCATAACTTATCTTTTCTCAAGATCATAGTGTTTAACTATAGTTAAGACTAGTTCTAGATATTATACTAAAATTAGAAATACAATTGCCTATGCCAACCCACTATCATGTTTTCTCTAGCCATTGTTTATTTTTTGTACTTCATTGATTATATTCTAAAATTCTTCCATGTCAAAATGCCCCTAGTTAGTATCTATTATATTCTCAACATTTGAATCTAGAATTGATGGAAGAAAAACACCTTGAAAATGGTAATTAATATCTAAGTTATCTTCTCCTTGTGAGACCTTATTTGGATTACCCTTGATAGGAGTCCTAGATTTTGACATCTAGGAAAAAACATCACTTGATTGAAAAATTGGGACTGCACTATTCCAAATGAAGATGAACTTATAAAGAGATTCAATAAAAAATCCTTTTTTTTTGAAAATTTTCTTTTGTGGGTGTTAGAGTCCAATAGATTTATCTGTAGGGGTATCATACTCCAAGGGTGTTTCTATTACTACTATTGGGTTCTGACAGGTGTGTTAGCATGCCTATCAGGTTCTAGGGGTCTATTAGCAACATGTCAAGATCTAATAAGAATGTGAACAAAGGAAGAATAATATGGAGGGTTTGAAAATTTTATCTAGAATTTGATGAGGGTGTGAGTAGAGGGAGCATGATCTAGGAAAATTTTATGTAAGGATGTAGGATTTTGGAGGGGTATAAACTAAAAAATGGGTTTTTTGATAAGTGTTTTAACTTCAATCAAAACCCATAAAATGTATCTCAAAGTAGATGAATTTGAAAGAATTTATATAAAATAAGAGATAAAAAAATTTGCAAACTCAATTTATAAGGGAAAATAGGATAATATGAACAAATTTCACCTACCTTATCCTAAAAAATAGTAAACCCTCATCACTAGTAGAGAAGATCTAAAATTGACAAAATATATAATGCATGAACCAAAGGTAAGAGAAGCAACCATGATGCAAATTAGGAAGAAATCAAATTTGGAAATAGAATGTGAATAATAATGAGAATGAGTGATTAAAACCAAATTGAAAACATCTTCACATTTGTATGAGGATAGTTTCTATTAATGGCTAAAACTCTAGGGTTTGCTTGTCAAAAAGGTGGGATCTAATGAATATGTATGTAGATAGGTTAAGTTCCATGGATGTTGTTGACACTAACACTATAATTTGTGAGTATTTTTAGAAATGACTTCAAAATATTTGAGTTGTAATTGTACTTCTATTGGGATCCATGGGTTATGTTTGTAATGACATCGAACTTCAACAAGTATGAAAGTATTCCTATCAAATTTTGATAAGAGTGTTAGCATGCCTCATAGATTTTGATCAGTCTGATTACATTAGCATCAAGATCTAAGGGGTTCATTAACACATTTTAATTTTTCAAAAGGAGAATATAAATAATCAAAAAATTTCAATACTTTTACATAATTTGACCTTGTGAAGATGAATTCTATCAAAAATATGAATTTTGACTTTTAACTAATTTAACATTGATATTTTTTGCCTTATTTTGACTTTTGAACCATTTATCAAAAATTTGTACAAGTTGTCACTCCATATGGTAATTTGGATTGAAAATAATTAGTGAATAAATGAAATAGATTATCATTTGACATGTTATGTTCAACTTTTTTAGATAAAGCTTTCCATCATTTGATGAAAACTTGAGTTGTTTCAGATTATAATTGTTTGTAATTGATAAAATGAGCTATATTATTTTTGAGAAAATTATATGTTTAGATTTCTTGAACCAATGCATTGACTATGTCTACCAAGATATCTATGGAATGAATTTTAAGTTTATTATACCAATCTAAAGCGTCACTTGAAAAGGTTTTATCTAGTAGCTTGGTCGAATAAAAAGTATTGAGTTTAACCCAATCTTTATATAAATTTCCAAAAGTCTTCAAATGCAATGATGGATCTATAGATATATTATATGTGATAGTGGGAACTATGCCACCTATGTCAATGTTTGAAATTTGAGGGACTAGAGGTTCATTTTATAAGTGTTTAATAGTCTTGTTAATAAATGGGGTTATGGTATAAGTTTATCATGTGCATCTCTAAGGGGTGGGGGGAATTATAATTTTTCTTCCCCATTGAATAAGTTGAGGTTGGTTTTGTAAATTAATTAATTGGTTTTGCATTTACATCATTTGGTTGAAATTATTAGTTTTAAAGGTATCTATTTGATTTAAAGTTTGAAATAATAATTGATTATTGTTAATGATATTTTGACTAGTGGAAGAAGCGTGTGACTCATTAACATTATGCAAGGCATTAATAGTTTGAGATGCACTTTTATCATGATATGCACTAGTAGTTGTATTAAATTGAGTAGCAATGTGGGCATTTTGACTAGACCCACTAAAATTCACACTTGTCATGTTTTTAGAAATGGTTGGCATGGAAGATAAAGAAGGCATGGAATATGATGCCATGCTAGTATATGAAGGTATGAGAGAGGAAAAGGGTATGATATAAGTTGTAGGATGAATTACCCAAAATTATATAGAAAATGTAGATGAAGGTGAATTGGGTTCTCCAATATGAGGTCCCATCACGACATTATAAATTACTATGGGATCCTTACCATAATGTTAGGGGTCTTAATTGATGAAGAGGATCATTTCAGTTGTATATTCAAGGTCACTTTGATCCTCTACCATTTTTAAGAATAAAGTATTAGATGTAGTAGAATAGGGATGAGTCCCATAATTTGTAGTTTTAGTCGTAACATGGATATTTCTAAGATCTAGATTATCTACCACATGATACGATAAATATGTCCTAGAGACTTTATGAGGATTATTAAATCTCATGTTAGTTTGATTTTACTTTTTAGCTTCACCAAAAAAAATTTCATGATAAAAATATGATTTAAACACTTACTAGGAGGATGAGGATTTAAAATTTAAAAATGAACCAGATTGAACAGGTCAATCTGGTCAGACATATATGATGACAAAAAAATTTGAAATCAAACTTGGTCAAGCTAGTCAATCTAGTTTGGAAAGCAAGAAAATATAATCATCTATAAATTGACTATGTTGAGCAAGTTGATCTAGTTGGTAAAATAGGATGATACAAAAATTTAGTAATAGACTAGGTTTAGCTGGTCAACCTAGTCATAATAATAAGAAAATAAAATAGTCTAAAAATAGACTGAGGTGAGCTAGTCAATTGAGTTATGTAGTCTATTAAAATAATTTATTAGTTTAATTTTGGATGATTTAGTTTTAAATACAAACAATAAAGTTTAAGCACACATGTAACTAAGTTGCACTAGTCAATCTAGTTGAAACACACAACAAAGATCTTGTATCGATATTGGCTCATACAGTGTACAATACAGTATAGAATAACAAACAAGCATCAAGATTATAATTTAGATGTTAATTAATTATTTAAAAATAAGATCAAAAAGATATATTAAAGGTTATGATTGATAATGTAGGCTTCTAAAGATTATTTTTTATCTGTTATATAATGTCGGTCCAATATTTTAGAGTATTACCTATGGAGTAAGTGTCATTCCCATAGGCCCCTAAACCCAGTTTCAAGAGTAATATGGAAGTAACTTCTTGGCACTAACCACTAATCGATGCAAAACATAATCAAATGTATAGTTGGATTCCTAAGGTTCAATATAAAGGGAAATATTAGGCATTTCTAAAATATCATGAGGTACATAGAAACTAAAGACCATATTTAGCTTTGTAGTATGGCTATGAGTATTGAGTCAAGCCTCTCACATCATGATATATGTAAACAATAGATAAATACTCTAAATAGAATATTGCATATCCCTTAATGATAATATTTAAGTAGTTTTAAAACTACCAGTACATAATTTCTAATAAAAACCAAACAAAGTGAAAATTAAAGATGAAAATCAATATTTTGAAAGCCAAGTTATAGTTTCTAAAAGTAAATAAAAAAGAAACTAGCTAAAAAAGTAGAGTGATTGTGATTACTATTAGCTATAAGTTAGTTTTATTTGTTTAAGATAAAAAATGAAACACACAAAATAGAATTGAGTTGGTCAATCAAGTTAAACAAACATAATAAAACTAAGTTGAGCTTGTCAACTCAATTTGTTGTAAAAAAAACTTGAGTAAACAAGGTCAAGTTAGTTGACAAAGTTATTTGGGTAGGAAACAAAAACAAAACTAGATCAAGTCAATCAATCTAGTTGGCTATGTAGGTACAATTTTATAGAACTAAAAAACTAGTAAAACTAGTATTAAATTTAAATTTTAACTAAAAGGTGGGAAAATGAAAAAAATAACAAAGTGAAAATACTTATTTGGTTAGAGTGAACTTGGAAAATAAGACATAATCAACCAAGTCAATGTAGTAGCTTTTTCTAAAAATATTAAATTTATAATTTAACTGGGTCATCAAGATGAGTGTTTGATCTTGTAGATACATAAAATAAAATTAATAAATAGAATCAAGTTAGTCAATCTATCTAAAAATAAAGATAATAAATAGTAGGAAAAATAAAATTAGATCGATTAGATCTATGCAATTTGACAAATATGAAATGTAAAAATGAATAGAATTGAACAAGTTGATTCATTTAAACACATAAATCTGAAGAAAATATTAGATAAATTAGTCTGATCCAATTAGCTGAGACTGAAAACCCTACATGTAAAAGGTAAAATTAGGTTGATAAGCTCAATGAAGTTGGAAACCATACACATAGAAAGATGAACTAAGTTGACAAGCTTGACGAAGCTGGAAAACCTACACACATAGCTGAACTAGGTTGAAAAGATCAATAAATTTGAAAAACCTACACATAAAGAGATAAACTAGGTCGACAGGCTTGATGAAACTAAAAAACCTGCACATAGAGAGTTGAACTAGGTTGATAAACTTGATGAATTTTAATAACCTATGCACATATTGTTAAAATAGATTGATAAGCTCAATCTAGTTGACTATAAATGAAAACTTAAAAATTATAAGGGTTAGATTCACATCGGGTTCACCAAAAGTATGCAAGTGAAATACGATATATCTATAACCTTTCCTAATCAATAATATCCAAGCTTAGAGAAGGTAATCAACTAAGAATATGTGTATCAATACTTTGTTCTATTAGGGTCATGACCAATTATAGATCTATTAAACCTAACTAAGGGATCTCATACTACACAATAGCAAATGAGAGGTTTCCAAGGCCTCTAGTCAAATGTCATCATGTAATAACCTTGGCTAGGTCTTATAATATAATAAATATGAATTAACTAATCTACTAAAAAAATACAAGCTAATATAGTTCAATAAATATTTTGGCAAAAATAGAGAATATAATAAAGAAGAAAAGATAATTATATTTAAGATAATATAGAAGTAATATAAACAATGAGAGATATAATTTAATTTATTAGTTATGTAACATACACACTAAAAAATGAAAGGATATGAGTATACTTACCTTATTAAAGTGAACCCATCATACCTCAATATTTCCCTTGGTTAATGGTTATTTAAAAGAGGTTTTTGTGGCTTGTAAAAATCACAAGAATAAATTAGCTCTAGGCTACAAGATTTTTCCTATGCATCCAAGACCTCCGTAAGATGAATGATACTACTCCAAGTCAAAATCCTAAGTAATGAAACATCTGAATGATAGTATAAGCAGATTTTTAAGATTTAAACATGTATAATTGAATGATATTCTCTTTAAAAATGAAGTTAAGGTGGTATTTATATCCAAGTATTGACCCTAAGCCCTCCTAAGAATTTCGCTGGTAAGGTCAATCGAGTTGATCTTGTTTGTTGGAGAATAAAGTCGTTAGGTCTCAAACTAGGTCAGCTTGGGTCAAGAGTTCCATAACATGTGTTATATTGTACATAAGGTTGACAGAGTAGAAAAAATGATTAAATGGGATTTTTAATTAGGTAGGGTCAATTTTGTATGGTGAATTGATTATGGGAGTGTATAAGTAGGTTTTAATTACTAATAGAATTGGATAAGGGTAGATTATAGTCGTTTTAAGTAATGGTCTAAAGGCCAACAATCATGTGAAGCACCAAAGGTATACCAACCCCTTTCCTGATTCAACCTTTAAGGCATGCACATAGAGAGATTGAGACTCTATATATTCCTGTAAGAGAGAAAGCATCAATAAGTGATAAAGTTAAAAATATTGTGTGTACACACATTACACACATACACCTAACCATATGTGTAATTTAATTATCATATTTAGATTATTTTATATGTATTCATTACTAATATATCCATTAGGGTGTGGTTAAGGTTAGCTCAACCCATTCTTCCCCATTCTATGTTTGACACTTGCCATATTTTAAGCATTTTATATTTTGTATTTAAGACCTAATTTATGATATCTTATTCTTCTATGTTTTTTATTATTTTAGGGGTGGACTTTGTGTTTAAGTTTCTTTCCATATTAGGGTTCGGTAACTTCAAAATGAGTGAGCACCTTAAAACACGCTTATGATCCTAATTATATGGATTTCATATGATTTACCCATGTTATTCCTTATTTTTATATGAATGAATGGACCAATTGTCAAGTTTATGTGATTATTAATACTACTTATGTAGATAAAGACTATCTTTGTGAAGGAAATGACGATATGATTATCAAGAAGACTTGTATGTTAATGATGAATATAGTGAGATATAAAAAGAAAAAAATAAAGTTAAAATTAATTTTCCTACACATCTTATACATTTTGTTGTTAATCAAACTCTGGAGTAAGATGAAAATAACTAGCATACCTATATTAGATAAATTTATGTAAAATACATCGAGAGATATCATTCTTGAGGTGCCTATATTATGTTGGATTTGTGACATAAGTGTAATAGGTGCCTTGAGAATTATATCTCTCGATGTATTTTACATACATTTATTTAAGATAGGTATGCTAGTAGCATTTGTGGGTATTGCATTTTTCCTCAACATATAATATGAATAATTTCAAAAAATACATAAGTTTGTAATATATATATATATATATATATATATATATATATATATATAAAATCCAAGCCCAACGGGCTAGCTCAAGTGGTGATGAGTTTGTGTGCTACATGTGGGAAGTCTCGAGGTTTATTCCCTTGGGCTAACCATCTAGGTATGTACTGGCTTCCATATACTTGTGTCCCCATCGAGTTAGGTGTACTAGTCTATGCCAAATTTATGTGGCACACAAAAACATTGTAAGACCCATCCTTGATACTATTACTAGGGGAATAATGCCCTAAAAAGTGTGAACGCTTTTTAAAATATATATATCATCAAAATGTGTAATATACTTAAGATAAAATGAAAAATAAATAATCTTTTAATATTCATCAAAAAGTGTCATACACATCATATAACATGCCATATTATAAATCATTTCATATTCATATAAATAAATTTTTATTAAGTACACAAGTTATTTATTTTCTAATAACTTCAATATCTCTTCCTCAACTTTCCATTTGTAAAGTTGTTTTCCCTCCATAGTTTTATAAAGGTCATATGTAAATAGTGGTAATATTATTTTTCCTTATAAGGACTTTAGATGGGATATAGCCATAAATATTACCCATATTCTATCATTTTTTGATAGATTGATTACAGATTTTGAAAGAGTCAAACCTTATGATTTGTGTATTGTTAATGCCCAAGCCAATCGTAAGAGTAGTTAGTTTGTGCATCCACTTTATATTGGTGTAATTGTAATTGTATGTGAATTTTATTATTCAATTGGTATTCATGAGTATATATCAAATTTGACCATATTATATGTCGGTGGTTCTAGTGGGTTACTCTCAGGTTTGTATATTATACTTCGAATATTCCCAAGAGCTCCATTTATAAAACCCACTTCTATCTAAAGATTTAAAGATAAAATGGCCCTTAAATCTTTAAAAATTAGTAATTACACATTAATTTCATCACTTTGATCTCCTATTTCTTCATTTGAACTATTTACCTTGGTTGCAATGCTATGTGAAATAGGTTATTTCAATCAATGCAATTTTTTTTATGGTTATGCACATTATAATTTGTGGCAAACAAATGAATACCATTATCAAATTATTTTTTGGTGGGTTTATCTATTCCAAAATTGGTTCTTGTCATCAATAACTTCTAATCATCAATTTTCATATTTGCATCTCTCATATTTGTGAGAAGTTGATGAAACCTTTGTTGGTTCTCATTTTCTCCTTGTCTGAATATATTATCCAAAGTAACAAATTTTTTGAATGCTTCCCACAATAATTTTGGATGTCTATTACTATTGTATATTTTTCTATCACTCATTTGCGATATTTGTACCAAATATCCAACCAAAATCATAGATATACCTCCAAAACTCATGTTTGCATTCTTAAGAAATACTTGACGAAGTCGAGTCTATGTTTTCTAGCAAAATATTTACAATGAAGCTCATTTTATCAATCAATGTGTATTTTATGTTGTAGTTTTCTTCTTTGAAAATTTGTAAGTTTTGTTCCTTTTAATTCAAAAAAATTTGTGATTGGGATTAGAAACTATGAATGGATGGTTGAGATACCAATATTGAATGTTGAAAATCCATTTGGTGAAAGTAATAAAAGTGGATAACACTTTGGGAATGATACATCTTGAAGATATCGATGAATGGCACCAATTATAAATGATTTTCACATTCTTGTTATTCCTTGAATTATCATGCATAATGTCAAAATATTTTGATGTTGATGATAATATGTCATCATTATATATAGTGTTTTTTAGTTTAATGGGTTCGTAATTCATATTCATTGTTATATCATCATCTATGAAAAACCCATTTTATTTTATGGTGGTTATGAAATTTATCTCTTTATTTGTGTATTCTTCACCTTGATATTCATTATTCAATGGTGTTTGTCTATCAAAATATCTTCTACACAACATATCTACTCTAGTAACTTTCATAATCTAGCCATGTTGCAGCCTAGATATGATTTCCCACTCATGTTCATTTGTGTTTTTTGAATTGGGGAATTATCCTCATGTTCAAAATCACTATGATTTTTATCATATTATATAATATTCATACACTTGACATTCCAAGGATTTTAATTGAATATCTCTCATTTGATATTATTCTATCATCACCAAGTCTAATATCTCTTTGTATATCATGAAATGACATTTGAAGTAATAACTATGACCAAAAACAATCAACCCATTTATTTTATTAGGAAAACCTTGGGAATACTCTCACAATAATTGTGATAATTCCTACCTCCCATTTGTTATCATTTTTTCTAATTGCTTTATATGTCAAATATTTAGATGCCTCAACAAGTGAAATGTTTTACATGGAAAAAATCCATTCTTGTATCCATAAATGAAATATTTTTTATGTTTATCATGGCCATATTAATTTTTTTTAAATACCACTTTAAACACCTCATTGAAACATTCAAATTGATAAATACTCTAATGCTCTCTACTAATGGAAGTTCCTACAACATGGGACATGCTTCTTGTGACCCATTTTATCTTTCAATAATTGTTTTAGTTAGAAGTATCCTATATGCTCTTACTAATAATTCATCATGGTTTTTAGTGTTTGTAAGCAACATCAAAATTTGATGATAAGTTTTAGAGCTCTTTTCTACCTTTGTTGCAAATTTGGAAATGTACTTAATGAGAACATGTTTAGAAAGAATGGGTCACCAATCTATGTTTTATCTTCACAAATGTACTATGTATCAATTATGTATACTTAATATATCATAATTTATTATAATCTTAAACTTTTTATCTCCCATCTCTGATTCTTGATATAATTTCAATCTTTGAAGATTCAATGGCCACAATGCATTATACCTATAAGAAATAATAACTTGATTGCTAGTTATTTCACACATATTCTATTAAATGTCTATACAACTATTTGAATAATTGAATATATTACCTACAAACAATTATTAATTTTGTCTTATGTAGGAAGGCACCCTCTCTACATGTTGTATGTCATTCTACATAATTGAGTAACTTTTCATTGTAATGTTCCATATCCACCTTTGTAAGTTATCTTGTATTTTGAATACATGGATGTTGAGTAAAATTTATAATACTTATAATTAATAATATATAAAAATTTATTAGTTACATTTATTTCATTTAGAAAATTAAAAAAATGTATAAAAAATAGATTTGGTGAGGATTGATCACATACATGTATGTTTTGCTGGTGTGCATCTTCCCAAGGATTCCACACATAAATAATAGAATATAAGTATTTCTTAGCATTTTTCCATTCATTATCATTCATACAATCAAGGTTATCCATATTTGGTGCTCCTTATAACTATATGAATCCATGCACATGTGTTTAACCTCTATGTTATGATTCATATTTAGATCAATAATCTTTTACTTTCAGTCATTTTTTTTGAAAGATCTCCTTAAAAAAATTGCATGTCACAAGTGCATGTAGTGTGCCAATATATGAGCATAATAAATAATATTCCACCTTCACCAATTTTGTCTTATTTTATATTTATTGGTTCTGTTCCCAACATTAGTGTATGTAGATCAAGGCAATACATATCAGCTACTCTTAAAGTGAAGAAAATGGTGGGTGACCCAAGTTGATGTAACATGTCGATTAATTCACAAAAAAATTTAGCCTAATAGGACCTTATACCTCTAAAGATTGTTCCAAATGAAATGAAATTATTAACTAAATTAGAATAGGGCACATTGTCCATATGCTCATGCAACTCAGTGATGGTTATTGACATATCTTGAAGGCTCTTTTTCATAAACACTGCTAAATAATTTTATGTAGATGTCTCATGATGATGTTCATCACATAATATATAAATTATGGGTATCAACCAAAATGATGATCCCCATATCAAAACATATGTTTAAAAAATTCATGCAGATGTACTCATCTCAATCATGGTTCTATCCAATCAAATATTACATCAAGAAACCATGTTTAAAATGCCATATCAAGTAATTATGTGACTTACTCATTTATTAGAGATGTTGTAATCCCTAGCCAATCAATTAGTGTTCAAGATCAACATCAAAGTTATTAATCCATGTAAGGATTAATTCCATATCTCTTGGAGCATTTGGTATTTTGGAAGCCATT
The DNA here is from genome assembly GCA_037957365.1 of Torreya grandis. Lineage (NCBI taxonomy): Eukaryota > Viridiplantae > Streptophyta > Pinopsida > Cupressales > Taxaceae > Torreya > Torreya grandis. The sequence continues at coordinate 1,403,790 of JARHVA010002674.1, forward strand.
GATGACATGTGATTAATTATGTTTCCTTCATCAATCTCCATCACTGGAGCTATAAATAAAATATCATTTGCATCATAATCAAAATCCATATGTAAAAATTTCAACTAGTTTAATAAATTTTCATCAAATTTGGGTGGAAATTCACTGAGATAATTTTTATCAATATAAACATCTGAATAGAACTTGTAATGGTCTATTCTGTATTTTAATGCCTCATATAATTGTTCTTTATTAATTGTTAATTTATAATGTATTCCATGTTGATCCCTCCTCTAAATAATAATCATTGGTAAAAAAAAAATTCTATGCAACAAAACCTTAGAAATTTATTTTGCTTCTTGTATGTCCTTTATATTCATATTGACCTCTAATTACATGTTTCACTTATAGTATTAGGTTAATATGAGCTATCAAAATTTTCTTAACATGTGTCAAGTTTATAAGCTATGGTGGTTATGGCCCATGATCTATATTGTTTGATGCTAAAAATTTATATTGGCCTTTCTCTTGTCGACATCTATTGCATACAGGGTTTTTAGGTGTTCAAGAAAATTTTATTCCAAGGTAACATTCTTGAAAAATATAACACATGATGGTGAAGAAAAATTATCTAGACTGTGCAAAAAAGCATTTATAATGTATTGAAATCTCTCTTGAGCATTCCATTAGATTAGGTAAATTTGTTTATAGTATATGTTGTGATGTTGAATCTTCTTGTAAATCATTTTTTCTAACATCCATATCCATTTCATCTTGATGTGAATTATTTGGTGTTTCAAGGACACGATCTATGGATATTGAATTTACTTTTTCAAAATTAACATCAACATTTTGACTCATGATAGTACATATAATCTATTTCATGATTACATTCTTATCTTTCTTGTCATTCAAACTTAGTGAGTTGATCTGAATGAATTTGTCTTTGTATTATACTTCTTAATACATATTGATCATCTTGAGATATATGTGCATGACTTCTTCTCATCGTATATGCATGTTATCAATTTTGTAAATTCAATTCTTCAAATGTCAATACAGCCCTACATCTAACAACTCTTTCTCTATCATTATCATTTCGATGTTTTATTTGTTCCCCTCTTTATGAATTTGTTATTTGTTTTCTTTTTCATCTTTGATATTCCCTTTGTTATTCTCTTTGTTTTTATTCATTTTCAAAGTTCAACCTTTGTTGACTAATACATATAAAATATTTGAAAAAAAATGGTTACAATGCTTATGTGCTATGAGTCACCTTGGCTTATGGTTATAACAAAACAAATTGAGATTAACACATAATTAACATGGACAACACTCACATGGAAATAAAGGAATTTTATGTATATTTTTAACTTTGATGGAATTTTTGAGTAATTCAAATTTAGGGTTTTTATCTATGTTATTAGTGTATTTCATCTTATTTAGTTTACCTAAGAAAAACCATTCTTTCAAGGAAAATATTAATTTTATAATGCTTCTTTTAATGTTAGTTGCAAGTATTAGAGTATCATTTTAATGAAATTTATATTAAATTTTTTGTATTTTTTGAATCATTGAAATAAAAGACTATTCACGACCTAACACAATGTTATATATTACAATAAATAGTGTAAAATTCGATATTAAAGAAAAAAAAAAATCCCTGATAAAAAATATATTAACAGACTACATTGCCTTATTTTGAAGACAAGTAAATAACATACATTTAAAATAAATTCTTTTCTTAATTATTAAACAAATAAATAAGATGGTAGTAAAATTGAGACCTTACTCAATTTGATCCAAACACCACCTATAAATTTTCAATCAATTTTTTCTAAACACCCCCTATAAATGTTCATTCAATTTTATTAAATCACTCCCATATAAAACATTTTGTTATAGATTATGGGGGTAAACAAAATCATTTTTTTAACAAGGGTTACTTTTCCTAAAAAACCCATATACATAGCCTTGAATCATTTTTTATATCTATAAAATTAATTCATGGCTACTATAAATCCATGTTTTATTTCCTCAATATTGAGTTTATTTTCGATCATATTTGAATAATCTAATCATTATGGCTAATTTAGATCGGTGGGAGTCAGAGCCCTTCTTCTCTATTGTCAAAGATGTGTAGGAATAAACATGTAAGTCTATATTTGATTAGTTTATTTGGATTTTCAAATACCCAGTTAGTGTTTTTTTTGTTTGTTTGTTTTAGGAATGTATTTAGGATTTTGATTTTAATAATGACTCTAAGTTTTGTGTGTTACCCATAGGACATTGAAATTTAGGTTGAATATTCAGAACTTTTTTTACATACCTTTGATTTTTGTTCCACATGTCTTAGGTTTTTATTCTTTGATTCCACTTTATTTATTTATTTTTTGATTATGTGTGTGTGTGTTTAATTTTTATATTTTTTATGTTGTTTATATTTAAGTTTTAAATTTTAATTTTTTATTATGCTTTTTTATTATGTCGACTTTGTTTTTGTTTTTATGTATACGATCATGACATGAAACTTCCTTTATGCCATTGTAATACACATCTCAATGTAATAATGAATTACATAATGCACTTTTTGATATAACATTCCACTTAAATAAGATATTATAGAGCAAGAGATATATTATGTACATGTTCTTTCTCATGATGTTATCCCTTTCTATGATGTTTCTATTGACCAAATTTTGACCTCAAGTCAAAATTGGTCACCCACTCGAGGTTGAAACTTCATAGGGTTGTCAAAAACTTGCCATAGTCTTGTCATGGTCTTAAATTGTCTTAAATAGTTCTATATGTCATATTTTTCCTTATCTAGCATTGTCTAAAATTTGGTCTTATGTTCACTTGTTTAGTCCTAAGGGTCGATTTCAAGGTCTTGAGACTGTCAAAAATGATAAATTTTTTAGTATGCGTTAATTTAATTATAAAATGTTATTGAGTTGTAATTAAGACCAAAATATCATGCACTAACCTTTTATTTGGATCTCATATGCAAAAATCACATTTTGACCACCTTTTGGCCTATTTGAAAGAGTTGTATGTAATATATTCAAATCTCAACATTTAAAGAAGACTCATAACATACCTGATGTTATATTTAGGTTAGAGAATGTTTATGGATGGTTATATATTGACAACATCTATAATTTAATGCCTAAACTAAGAAAAAAGACACTTTACAAGCACTTTTGGGAACTTCTACAACCTTATAAGATAATATTTAAGTTGGAAAAAGTTTTAAGTTTCCCTTGGGATCCTTTAGATCATTTTACAACTTTGGAAAAAGTTTCAAGTTGAAAAATTTCTTCAAGCACTCTTTCTCTTCCATTGCTACCTTCACAAGTTTAGAAAGGCAAATTTGAAGTGAATGGTAAGGCCAGGAAAGAGAGAGAGTTCGGAGATAAAATTTTGGAAATTTTTATGGGTCATATTAAGATTCAAATTAGTGTAATTATTTTGAAGATTCATAGCCCCTTCTTTATGAACAATTGCTAAGAGTGACAACAGGTTACTATGACTTATCCATTTGAGTAGGGTATGTTCTTGCATTTGTTTCTCCACTTCATAATTTAATGAATAATAATGGTTTATATGGATGTTTTTATAGGTCAAGTAGAACCTTTTCATGGAGGTTTCATCATATAAATCATCTCCATTAAGTGCCTTTACTTAAAGTAAAAGTGTCTTGATATACAAGGTGTTTCAGTCAATCCTACTACAAGTTCTAGTTTGCTTGAGATATTTTTCATCTTAAAATGTCCCAAATGCTTCAAAAATCATGGAATATCCCTTGAATTAATAGATTTCATGGATACTTCCTTGATATGTGACTCTTTTTCATAGTCTTCAAGTGCTTGGTCTTTGGAAACATGGTTTATGTTTGAATAGTCTACTACATGTTTGATTTCCAATTTGGCTCAAATATCAATGGTATATCATATTATAAGGTTCTAAGATAACATTTCACTATTATAAGCATGATAAAATCAAAATAATAGTCCAAGTGCACCCTCCAATAAGAGTCACAATTATTTCTTCCATATACAAGCCTGTACAGACTATAAAGTAGGTTGAAGATACTCAGAGCCATGGGGATACTTGATACATATCCTCATAAATTCACATGACCTTGATTGCTCCACTACCATCATCAAGTGATACAAATTGACTAGATGCCCTAAGACAACACACAGACCCTATGTATGGGCTAACTATACCTACAAGTCTATATAGATTGTAAGGATAAGTGAAGATGATATGATACATGATCAGAGGACATATGATATATGGGGAAGTCTTAGACAAGAACAAAATATTTTATGTAATTATAGAAGGGTCTAGGGGCTCAATTGGCTCTGTAAGTAGCCTATCCAGGTAAAAGAAACCTATAAGACCTAGGCCTATAGGTCCTCTTTGTGAAACAAATGAGACTTAACTATAATGTAGATAAAGATAGTGTTACAAACCATTGATGATAAATTAGGCCACTTACAATTTAGATATGGTCAAGAAACTAAGTTTCTAAGTCCTAGAAGGGACCTACAAGACTATGTATGGAGTAGAGATGGTCAAGGGTCTAACTGAGCTAATAATCCTATGAATTATACGTATGTATTTAGATAGACTAATTTATTTTGGATAACTTAAATCACCTTGATGCATTGAGAAGACCAAATTCCAAATGTCAAGCCTAATGCTCAAACAACCTACTAGCACCTATAGGTTGCTAACTAGACAATTAGTCTTAAGCCTGAGGAAAGAGATAGATGGTGTAGAAAAGGTATTCAAGACTAATTGGGTTATTAAAATATATTAGCAATCCATTTTAACTCTTAATGAATTTAATGGAAATAAAACCATGAAAACATAGAGTGCAATCAAATAACCTAATAGGCACCTACAAGCCTACATGAAGGATCAATCCATTTTCTAGTAAAAGAGATGGGTAGAAGTGTTTGAAAGGTGCTCTAAGACTAACATGTCTTTTTAAGACAAATACAATATTCATTGAGAAATTTATTTTTGAGAAGGTGAAAATGTAAACAAAGATTCAATCAAGTGATCTCTACTAGGCACTTATAAGCTATGATGAGGATTGGTTGGTTCAAAAACTAAAGTGAAGGGTAGAGGTATATGAAAGGATCTAAAGTTTATCTCAGTTAGAAAAAAAGGTCATAGGGATATCTGAAAACCAAAATAAACATGATGTGGTTTATCAAAACTGAGTTCAAATCCTAATTCTCTATGCACACATAGTCAAGCAAGCAACTATAGGTTTGCCTCCTTTTGAGAGTTTTCCTTGATTTGAGAAGAGCAAGTTATATGAGAGGTATAAAAGGATGATAAATATTTAATGACTGATTTTATAATGTAAACAAGATATCATATAACCCTTAGATTAGATGACAGAAGTATATAATGTTTATAAGACCCTATTTAGCCCTGTAGGCCTAATTATCACATATAGGTAGACCTAGGAGTAGTCATGTGAAAATGCCTTATTTAGAGGTAAGATAATGGTATGAATGTGTTGAGGAGTTTATGTAAATAGTAAAAAGTCTCCAAGATCACACATGGATAGATAAAATAATAAAATATCAGTTTGACCTCTTAGGACTTCTTCAAGCTTCCTTCAAGCAAGCTTGCACTTCAAGAACAATCTTCCCCTACTTGGTAATACCATGAACCAAATGTATAGATATAATAGGTTTTATGAGGTCATATCATGGTTTCTAAACAAAATTTTGTATGCATCAATTATTTTTTTAAGCCTCTGGTATGCATGATCAAATATTATGACCATCAAACCCTTCCCAAATAGCTTGTTTACAACCCAAAGAGTACCTTCTCACACTCAAAAATTTCATGAGGATTTTCATAGGAACTAGTGGTTATTAGAGGTTATGGAGGGTTACCATAGAAAAAATCATATGCTATTAGGAGAGAGAACAACAATCTTTTCTTTATGAACAATCCTTAAGAATGAGATGTTCTTAAAACCCTCCTAAAACCTTGATAGTGACCAATCAAGACAAATGGACCTATAAATCACATTTAATGACATATTTAAATCCTAAAATCCCTTTTATATTATTGAGGACTCTAAGGATGTTCTCCACATGTACTTCATCTATACTTGCAGTTGTATAGAATGTAATAAATGCCCTATTTTGCATGTTTTTTGGTTTTTAAAGGGATTATAAGAAATTAATAGGTTAAAAATAATTTTATGAGGTCATTTTAGATTTTTAATGACTATTAAATCCCAAAAATATAAATATGATATTTTATAGGTGGTCAAACAAGGCTTATTTTCTAAGGCAGTCTCAAACAAGCCTAAAACGATACTAGGTGGCCAAGTCATTTCATGGTTCTCACACTTTCATGGGGTCTCAGGACCCAAAAATTAACATGGAGGTTTTTTATATCCTATGTAAATTTAATCAAATCATTTTTTATGATTTCACATGTGTGAGGAAATTTTGGAGCAATAAAATAGTGCTCTACACAAAGATACCTAATTGAAGAGAGAGAAAGGCAGAAAAATAGGCTTTCACTTAGAATTTGGACATGAAACTTGACATGAAGATATAGTGGAATAATGGGTCTTATAATATTAAATTTTTTTAATTACCATCTATACAATTTCCTACACAAGGTGGTTTATAAGTTTTTAGGGCTGTAAGGAAAATAGGCCTAGTGAGAGCTTAAGGAGAAAAATTGAGTCTTGAGAGTTGTTATAGGAACCAAAATAGTTTTTTTCAGGTCTATTAAGATATTTTAAGACCTTATATGGAAATAGAGTGACTTGAATAATATTAACTTGTGTTTTGAGCCACTTGGACCAAGCTAGGTATGGGAAATGGAGAGTTTCAAAACACCTATGCATATGAATGATGAAATGTCACATCAAAGGAGTTTATTAAGGTATTTAAGGTTTCCAATGAGTTGGTACGAAGGCATTCATGGTTAATTTATGATTTATAATTCAATTTATCACTCTTCTTATGCAAATAAGGACAATTTTCAAGAAGTTAGTTAAGGTATCAAGATAGGTTTTAACTCCTATGCCACATGGAGTGTCAGATCATCTTTACGCATAATACATATAGATTTAGAAGTTTGTTTATGGATATTACATAACCCCCTTATTTTTTAAATCACATGGACACTTTTCAATCCTTTTATACTATGCCCCTCTCTCTTTCTTCACAATTCTCTATATAAGTAGCCACTTTTGGCTTTGTAAACAATCCATATCTGGTATGGTGAAGCCATGATAGTTTGAGTACTAATTTTTCCTTTGAATAAAATATTTAAATATGGATTTGAGTTCTCAAATTATTGTCTAATTTTTTGAGGTAGTTCATATTTGAATGACAAGTGTGATCATCCCACCTTGTGTTCATCTTACTCTTTCATGTTTTGGGAAAGTAGTTTACCCTCTAACAAATCACATAAAGTGTAGTTACTATTATTGTGTGTATCTAAGTTTAAGTAAGGGTACTAGTTTCTAAAATTATATGTTGAGATCAGTTTGGTGAATCACCTTTCATAGTACAAGTTAATGGTAGTTTTGTGGAGTTAAACTTGGTGCATCACCTCATTTTATTAGGTTTATTTCATGTTTCTCTCTCCCTTTTCATGCTAAAAATTTAGTAGTATAGGTGATGAGCTGAAATAGAAATATCAAGGGAGCTAGCCCTATCAACTAGAGGTTTACCCCCACTATAGACAACCCACAGGTCTAGGGGTAATCCCATTGTTTCACTCAATTGGAGTAGTCTTGAACTACCTCTCCAAAGGTGAAAAATTTAGTGACAATAGTTTATAAATACAATGATGTTTATAGTGATACATAAAATATTGATATTTATTTTTCTCAATTAGAATGAGATAATAGTTATTCTCTTAAAATCAAACAATAGTGTTATGTCTTCCTCTTATAAAATGAAAAATGATGTTATTGAAAAATATTGTGATGTTCCACTCTCCTCTATAAATTAAATGTGATTTTCCTCCTTGTCCTTTATAAATTAAATATGATAGTATTCCTTACCTTTTAAATAAAATGCGGTGTTATTTATTTTCTTTTACATTAAATATGCCTTCTCTACAACAAAAACATGATGACAGTTCTAATTTATAGAATGATGTTTCCATAGAGTGTGATCCCATTTTATGAAATAATGTTCCTATAGAGTGTAATTATAAGTTAAATAATGAATTTTATATTGTTTCTTTCACAACACACCCTAATTTCATCACAAAAATTATGTAACATCTTTTTACTCTGGAGTCTAGTCTTCTGGTTTAATCAAGTCTAAGCCTATTTTATTTATTGGTCTAAATGGAAAGTGTCCTTAGAAGGTTTTAGTAATAATTTTATATTTTATTAAATATTTGAACTAAATATTAAATTTAAATTTAAATTTAAATTATGTTGATCATGGACTTTAGATGCATTGATTATCATTGATGTCAAGGTGATCTTAGTACATAATGCATTAATGACAAAGTGATAGGTTACAAGCATATTTGAGAGTGCATATCATGTGTTCAAGACTTTGAGGTGATTGGCCATTTTTATGGGTCATATTATGTGTAAGAGTTCTTTGGGTAATTTTTTAAGTTAAAGGCATTCATTAGAGTATTTTTGTGAAGGTCTAGGTTATCCTAGTCAAATTGGCAGAACTTCCTAAGTAAGCAGATTGATGATGTCAGCATTAACATGTGTGAATGTGTCAAAATAAATTAGTCAAATTAGTTTTATAATTTTTTTCTTAGTTAATATGGTTAAAATTTTAGGTCTTGATATGGTGTCTATAAAAATTTGTGATGGTGCAAAGTTGGTTACTCAAGTAGATTTCACTATTTTCCAAAGCCAAATTTTTATTATCAAGTGATCAAAAAAAACTAATCAGTATTTTTTTGTTTATAATTTTTTATAATGGAAGAATTTGATGGTGGTGAAAAATTAAAATTGGTATAGGACTTCAAAGGATATCTATTAGAATTAATTAGGATGTTTGATTGGTCATACAACTGCTTTTATTGCATGTGAGAGTTGACTATTGTTGACTATGTTTTTTATGAATAAACCATGGTGAAAAGAAATTATTGTATAAGACAAATTATTGATTAAATATTATTGGTTTAAAAATAAAAATTTAATTATACTCCATATATCTGATCTTCAAAGTTATTTAAATTTTTTAATGTCCATAAAGGTGTAGTTATTTTAGTTCAAAGTTGAATTTTGTTGACTGTAATTATTGTAGGTCAGAGTAAGCTTCTTGCAATGGTGTTTATGAGATTTTGGAGGATGATGAATGTGGATTATGGATTGGATGATGTTCCTAAGGTCTTTATGTTTCCATTCATATGTATATTGTACATTGAAAGTTTATATCTAGTTAGTTTGATCCTCTTTTGTGAAGATAATGTTTTTGGGCTAATCAAGCCTAATAAGTTTTTAAGACCTAATAGAGGTTTTAGAGTATGAGTGAATGATTTAATGTTTCTTAATCATGGAAAAGCATCATATAGTATAATATTAATTTTTTTTAAGTGGTTTGGTTCATTATTAATTACAATCTTGATCAGAGTATCTCAAAGTGTTCCATGAAGGTGAATTAGGTCTCATCTCCATGGGACCTATTGAAGGATTGAGGGCTAAAATAGGTTTCATAAGGTGAGCGAATGACTTGGAGTGAAAGGATGGTGTGGTAAAAATATATAAGGATTGGATTAAATTTTTGTAAATTTTTAAAAAGGGTTCTATCTTTAGTTAATTTCTATTGGTATCTAAGTATAACGTGTGGCATAATGGAGGGCCAATTGCTTAGGTCTTGTTTAAGCCTAGTGTGTTGTTTTGAGCCATTAGAATCATGGTTGATGTATATATATATATATATATATATATATATATATATATATATATATATATATATATATATATATATATATATATATATATATATATATATATATATAATATTTAATGTGTAATAAGACATATTTTTATGTTTATCCAAGTGGGATAGAATCCTTAAGTTTTAATTAAAGTGTTTTTTTTACCAAGATTGATTGGAGAAAGCATAATGCATATGTACAAGGCCATTTTGGTCTCATTATGCTAGTTAAAAAAATGAATAAATGAAGTGAATTAAATATGAATTTTTATAAGTGTAAGAGACCATGGAATCCATTAAAAAATCATGTTGAATATGTGACAAGGGTCTAAAATTGTCAGGTACCTAGAACAACAAACATGCTCTGATACCAGTTGTAGGGGAATCCAAGAACAAACACACTTTGTCCTGATCCCACTTGTTAGGATCTTGCTCCTCAGATAGAGCACAATATGATTACCAAATATAAGCAATTAACATGAGGAAATAAACAGAAATACAAGTAACTAGAATTCACCAATAGCACAGAATATGAGAGACAATACACTATCTTGTATTAACACTTTACAAAAAAGAATATAATAAAGAGCCGCCACACTCTTCCACCTTACAGAGGCTTCCCACACCTCAAGTGTACAATAATTCTTCTTCAAAACACTCTCCTACCAAAAACGGTCCCAACAACCAACTCACACACAAAATTGGTGTTCACCTCTCCAACCAATCAGTAATAACTCTGGCAGTACACCAAGCACTCTATAGTACTTCAAGTTGATCTCCCATGAACCTACAACCTGTAATTCAACAGACCATACTCACACATGTAGATATCCTATGAGCTTGCAACAACCTACAACTCAATGATCTTACAATGGAAGGATCTTCTTTGCCTTCCTTATCAGCTCATACTTTACAATACATGCCAATGGGTCTATAAATAGATCCCAGACTTAAACAATAACTTAGACTCTTAATTTAGACAATTATCCACACAGCTCAAGACTCTAACTAGCCTTTACATGCAAACACTTCATTCACTTAACTAATTGTTCGTGCAATGAACAGTTTTGGAACACATAGGCGATCGACGTCGGTCCCTGCTTAGCCTGGTTCTGTCGACGTCGACTGACTTCCTGCTGTCACCAATTGCCTTCTGCACTGGTCATGACCGACATCGGTCATGCTGCCGATGCCAGTTCTTCTTGATCTTCAGCAACCTTCAATTTTCATTTACAAAGTTAAAGCTTTTAGCTCCACAACCTAACAATCTCCCACTTGGAGATAAACAGCTGCAACTGTACCTATACCTATACTTTGTCTAGTTTATTCCCTTGGCTTTGTATCCCTCCTCAAGATCACTCTTGAAGACCAACCACCACACACCTTGTGATGCAACTCATGTCATCCAAATCACCTACCACATCCACATCTACAAACCATGTAGAAAATAAATTGAACCTGCATAGCATGTGCACCTGCTGTTGGTCCCTCTAAGAATCCACTGAACTGCCCTCCAATGGTTCTCTCTCAAATTGGCTCCAAACTTGTGACAACTCCCACTGCTTGGGAAAACTCAGGTCTAGTACATACCATGCACTTAACCTCATTATGTGAATCAAGACATAGTTTTGTGAACTGTCCAACCATCGACATGCTAACCGGTCTCACACAATCATCCTGAAACAAATTCAACATATGAACTTCCATGTCTCTAGAACACACTCATGCCAAAGAATCTTGCTGCTCTTAGATTCCTCATGACACTCCTCCAAACTAGCTTTATCTTTAGTTCAACAATACCCTATATATGTAACCTTGCAACAAGCACATCATACAGTAATAGGATAATGTAGCTAATATTATCCAACCTGGTAAAGAGAAACACAATGATCAAACCTCCATTGCCTTGCAGCTTATACAAGACCATATACCATGATTTTCCATCTCATATGTCCATTTTCACTCTTCTTCATCCTGAACATCCATTCATCTCTCAGTGCTTACTTCTAGCTGGTAACTCTACCCAAAACCCCTGTTTGGTTCTCCTCCAAGGAATCACATCCTCCATCCATGCCAAGCTCCCACTGTTTCCTAGATCTACCTATTCTGCTTCTTTAATAACTTCTTGGTCATATACCATAAGTGAGCAACAAGTAGTGTAAAGAAGGGAAATGATGAATTTAAGAACTTACATACACATTCAGTCCTCAATATGGGCACTTGAGACTCATTGACAGCTTGTTGTCCACCCAAAATTCATCTTAGTGACTGATGCTAGTCACATCTCAGTCTACACCCAACTGATGTCAGTTTCCTGTGACTGCCTCCTTGCCGATGTCGGTTCCCCTTGGCTGATGCCGGTAGTTATCTGCCCTGAGTCACTAACGTCGGGATGCACATAGCCGACATCGGTCCTTGTTTGGACGCCAACGTTGGTCTCTGTGTTTTTCTAGTGAGAACTGACTTTTTCCTGTGAGCTCCTTTTGGATCAAACCCTTGTCCAAATCACCCATGCTCTGCTCAGAATTCCTCTGCCCCTTATGCTAAACTCTGTCCGTCACCTTCTTCTTGAAAACCAAGGCTTTCCTGTTCCTGTCACTAACATCAAATTCCTCAAGAAACTTCACCTTCTTCTTCTGCATACAGAAATCATGATCCATGCCTTCCAAATCTGAAAGCATATCCTTTGACTCAAGAACATGCATCTCCTTCTTATTCATGTGACCAAGCCTATTAAGCCACATCTTTGAATCTACAGCTAAAGTAGATAACTCAGAAAGAGAATCAGTAATACAAGTAGATAGATAAAGCGTACCTACTTTCTTACCTCTAGCTACAACAAGTGCACCCTTGGTAACCTTCCAAGAGTCCACTGTGACAGTTACTGTGCAACCCTCATCACCCAAACTTCTTACAGAAAGCAAATTCTACTCAAGAACTGGGACATGCATGACCTCCTTTAACACCCATGTGTTACCTATCTACAATTTCAGCTTCACTTTCCCTTTGCCAACCATCTAACAAGGCTTACCATCCCTTACACAATTTCTCCAAAGTCTCCCTAGACATACTCATGAAAAAATTCCCTATGTGGGGATGCATGAAAAGAGGCACTAGAATCTAAAACCCAAGATTCTAATTTATCCAAAGAACATACCAGAGTATCCTGTGCAACGTAATCTGCAACATCTGTTTCTTCTTCATGTCCTTCATGCTGATCTTCACCCAATCTGTAATCTCTTTTTAAGTGCCCTTGCTTTCCACATTTCCATTAGGTTATTCTGCCATACCTGGACTTGAATCTCCTGCCTATCTTTGACCTTGATCTCCCACGCTCTATCTTCTTTCTTTACCTTCCTTTGCCTTCAACACTCAAAGCATTCCCTGATGATTCACTTGTGCTTTTCCTACGTATCTCTTCATTCAAGATCACACTCACAACATCATCCACTTTTAAGAATTTTGAAGCAGACACAGTATTAGAAACTACCATTACCAAACCTTCCCAACTTTCAGGTAATGAACACAAGATTAAGAGAGCTCTAATTTCATCATCAAATACAATATTGACTGAACTTAACTGGTTTACCAAACCATGGAAATCACTAAGATGGCTATGTACAAATCCACCTTCCAACATTTGCAAATTAAATAAATGCTTCATAAGAAATACCTTATTAAAAGCCGAGGGCTTTTCATATAAATTTACTAAAGATTCCATCAACTCCACCATTGTCTTACACTGTGATAAGCTGGAAATCACAGACGATGAAAGACTCAATCTTATAGATCCCAGAGCCTTCCGATCAAGAACCTCCCATTCTTCATCCTTCATATCCTGGGGTTTGCAATCAACCCCACCCAACGGTAAGTATAAATCTTTTTGATATAGATAATCCTCAATCTTCATCCTCCATAATTGGTAGTTCTTGCCATTAAACTTCTCCATTCGTAGCTTATTGTCTTTTGCCATTGCTCAACTCCCACTCAAATAGAAACCCTATGAGTAACCTGTAATCAAAACACACTAACCAGATCTAATCCAACCTGTTAGTATCCCAACCTAAAAGCTCTGATACCACTTGTCAGGTACCTAGAACAACAAACATGCTCTGATACCAGTTGTAGGGGAATCCAAGAATAAACACACTTTGTCTCGATCCCACTTGTTAGGATCTTGCTCTTCAGATAGAGCACAATATGATTACCAAATATAAGCAATTAACATGTGGAAATAACCAGAAATACAAGTAACTAGAATTCACCAATAGCACAGAATATGAGAGACAATACACTATCTTGTATTAACACTTTATAGAAAAGAATACAATAAAGAGCCGCCACACTCTTCCACCTTACAGAGGCTTCCCACACCTCAAGTGTACAGTAATTCTTCTTCAAAACACTCTCCTACCAAAAACGGTCCCAACAACCAACTCACACATAGAATTGGTGTTCACCTCTCCAACCAATCAGTAATAACCCTGCCAGTACACCAAGCACTCTATAGTACTTCAAGTTGATCTCCCATGACCCTGCAACCTGCAATTCAACAGACCATACTCACACATGTAGATCTCCTATGAGCTTGCAATAACCTGCAACTCAATGATCTTACAATAGAAGGATCTTCCTTGCCTTCCTTATCAGCTCATACTTTACAATACATGCCAATGGGTCTATAAATAGATCCCAGACTTAAACAATAACTTAGACTCTTAATTTAGACAATTATCCATGCAGCTCAAGACTCTAACTGGCCTTTACATGCAAACACTTCATTCACTTAACTAACTGTTCATGCAATGAATAGTTTTGGAATACACAGGCGACTGACGCCAGTCCTTGCTTAGCCTGGTTTTGCTGACGTCAGCTGACTTCCTGCCATCGTCGATTGCCTTCTACACTGGTCATGACCGACGTCGGTCATGCTGTCGATGCCGGTTCTTCTCGATCTTTAGAAACCTTTAGTTTCCATTTGCAAATTTTATTCTTTTAGCTCCACAACCTAACAAAAATTATTTTTTGCAGGTCATGAGCAAGTAAGAATATTTGTTTTAAGGCTATTAGGCCTATTTTGCTTTGGTGACCTAGTGTAAAGGTTTTGATAATTAAAGAGTGAAGCAAATGGTATGAGAGTTTTTCAAAGTGTGTAAGGGAATGAAAAATATAATAATAACATTTTTAACATGTCATGACGATCATAAATTGGTGCTAAAGGTGGTGAGATAATTGGATTGCTTGTTTCAAAGTTAGATAGGTCTATTTGTCTAGTTGAGTGATATAGAAGAGGAAGAGGCTTATATGAGGTAGAAAGGTAGGTTTTAAGGTGTTAAAAAAAGAAAAGACCATAATCATGCGTGTAATAAATAATATCAAAGGTGGAGATTATTTTTAAAGTGATTTAGTTGGTGCTTGATCATCTAAGTAGTTTTAGCCTCCTTACTAGTTGGTGCTAGCTAAAGGTCAAGTGGGTACTTGACTAAATTGAGGGGTGGGTGCTCCTCGATCAGTTGGTCCTGATATAAATTGAATCAATGTGTTTATAGGATCCAAATATTGTTTCAAGTGGTTTTTATCCCACATGAGGGTTTTCCACATAATTCATGTGTTATTTTCTTTAATCTTGCATTATTTTCTTTATTCATTAAAATGAATGGTTTATAAGCTTCATGAATGATTATGTTGAATGGTTAAGAGTTTAAAGAATTGGAATTGAATTCAATTTGCTTACACCACTGGTTCACCCCTTCTCTCATTTATTATGCTTCTAATAATTGGTATCATAGTAGGTCTTTTAGGAAGGCTTCATAGCTAGTAAGGTGGTCCTTGAAGCACAAAATGGCTAAGGAAATAAAATCAAGAGTTGAGTTCTATGGCTAAAAATTATGAGGATCATATTTTTACCTTGAGGAGTGACATGATCATAATGGCTAAATAGGATATGAAGGATATTTAGGATCTCATATCTTAGTTATAAGATGTTAAGAAGGCTATTAAGGATCTCATATCTTAGGTTACTAATTTAAGGATAAATACTTTGGAGGTTATTAAGGATAAGGTGTGTATATTTAACTTTAATGTATCATTACAAATAAAAAAGGATAAGATGACTATTCATGATCCTAAGAATCAATTTGAGGCTGAAAATTCAAGTTTGAGGGAAAATAAGGATGAGTGTGATCAATTCAAAACCAAGCTAAGATCCTTGAAGGTTGAGCATGAGAAGCTAGTGGTCAAAATGAACAAGGTTGAGTGTTTCAATGAATTTTTTATTATTATTGGAAAGAGAGAGAAAAATAAACTAAGTATGGATATGGTTTAAAAACCTATTTGATTCTAAAGAGCTCCTCTTTATCTTGGGAAGATGACCTGCAAATAAGAGAACACTAAATCAAACTTATTTATTAGATAGATAGTTGGGTGGATTTCCTAGTGATAGCTAGATCTCAAAAGTGAGAGCTTCCTTAGGGGATATCAATCCACACATTTTAAACAATTAAGTTTATAAAATAGAAAGGAAAGTACTTGTATCAAAAAATCAAAAGGTAATGAAATAGAATAAAAGAATGATTGCTTAGAAAATAGACTAAAAATATTTAAATTAGTGACAAAATAATTAATACTAGTGCTAAGGGGTTGGGGTTTAATTTAGAAAATCAAAAAGGGGTCTACGAATAGGTAGGACCATAGAAATTTAGATTTGATTGGATGTAGGTGGGTAACATTAGATTTTTAGTTTTCACTACCATAGTGACCATTGGTGGTTATGCTAACCATCAACGGTTAAGGTTACCATCGATGGTCAAGGTGACTCTTGGTGGTTGGACATACCATCATTGGTTGAATCATTCATTGATGGTTAATGTGTCTAGATCTAGGTTGGTAAAAGGCTAGTTGACAAGATCCAAAGATGGATTCTAAGGGATGGGTAAGGTCTGAATTGATTATAAAATGGAAATAATGTAGATGAATACTGAGAAATAATTACTTATCTTACCATAAGTTGATTGGATAGATGGTTGAGGTAGTTGACTTAGTGAAATCTAGCTTGATTTTGATAGAGTAATGGTACCTAAGAACTTGGAAGAGAGTCAGTGGTAAATTAACTCTATGATATGATTTCTAGATTGTTGGATTGTTGATAATGATTGACCTATAAGAAAGAAACTCCTAGATGCACAAATCTCTTGATAAAAATTGCAAATGGATTTCACCTTCTAGCTCCTTTATTCTTATAAGCACAAGTAAGAGGTGGAAGTGAAGGTTTAACTAGGATATATAATTATAAATCATCCATGCAATAACTCACAACATGATTTAGATAACTTATATTTAGAAAAACAAAATAGGTATTTTAAATGCTCTTGATTAAAGAAGTGGACCCTAACCATCGATGGTCAAGGTTACTATTGGGAGTCAACCTGATCACTAGTGATCAAGGGTAAAGGGTAAAAAGGGGTAAAATATTAGGTTAAGTCAGTTTAGCAAAACTAATTATGGGTAAGCTCAATTAGGGTTAGAGGGTTAGGTTGGTCCCAAAAGGGTCCCAAGGTGATTCAGGGGTGCCTTCAATGTTTAAAATCATAGTGTGTAGATTTATGGTGTCTACATATTTCCCCTTTTTATTGTGTGACTTGAAATCAACCAACTATAAAAAAAATTGATGCTCGTCAAAGGTCTACTGATTACCCCAAGTATGGGAGGAGGTGTTCCCCCTTAAACTATGAGGCAATGAGGTAAAGCATAATCAAGTGCATGTTTTGACATGGTTTGTGAAGGTGATGATGAGGGTATACATCATGGGTAATAATGTGTAAATAGACACACAAAGTATGACAAAAGGTGTGATAGCCAAGATCACACAAAGATAGAGTTACCATGGTTGATAATAATAAAGTTTGATGCTAAGAGATAAGTGAGTAGTGTACTACATGATTATATTTAGGTGTGGTGGTTAGGTACACTTGTTAGTCTCTTAGACAAGGTTGGTTTTTTTAGTGGGTATCCAAGGAAGGAAGTGTTCCCATAGAAAACACAAATAGGTCTATTGTCATGGGTATCCAAGGTAGGAAGTACTCCTAAAAAGACACAAGTGAGTCAAGTAAGTGCAAGGTGGTACAAATTCAAAAGGTGGTTAACATGGAAATGTTATCATTATGGCCAAATTACCATGCAAAATGTGTCACAAAATGCATGCTAGTTGGGCTAAAATGGACCAACAACGAGATAATGAGGTGCTCTAGGTGGGTGGAGAAGGTGACCTCCAAGGGTGGTTAAGATTAGGTTGGTTTTTATAAAATGGGGTTTGCAAAGGTAGAAGAAACAAAATGGGGCATATTGACCATTGATGGTCAAGGTGCTCAATGGTGACCATCAATGATCACCCTGATCATCAATGGTCAGGGTGGAAAACTTAAAAATCTATAGGGTAAAAGTGAAAAGACAATCTCTTTTCCCTCATTTTGACATTTACTTTCTTTTGCTTTTATCTCTAGTTTTTGGCATGTTATGGTGAAGGTGTTTGGAAAGGGTTGATGCTGAGGTGGATGGTTGGCATTGAGCTAAGGTGATCATGTTAACCAAGCAAGATGTGGGGAATATTTGGGTACAAGTGAGGATGAGTGGGTTTGTGAATAATTCCATGATGGAGGTTGAGAAATGAGGTAGGGGATGTTTTGATTTTGATAGATATATTTGATTATATACATTGGCATTGGGTAGGGTGGTCAGGGTAGGATGAAATCATTAATTGGTTTATTATGCCTTAGGTGGGGTTTTGTTGATTTTAGGTAAATGGGTGGGTAGAATTGGGAATTGGTGGGTTGGGTAGTTAAATTAGGTTGAGTAAGGGTTTAGGGTAGTTTTTTTAAAAAAAATTCATGCATTTTAGGGTGGTTTTTGTTGTGATAGGGTTTGGGTATTTTTGCTACAAAATGCCCACATTGACTATTAATAGTCAAGTCTGACCGTCGATGGTCAATACCCTAAAAAATATGTGTAGCCAACCATTGGTGGTCATTATGATTATTGATGGTCAATGAGGGGAGATAAATTTTTTTAAATGTTTAACAAGTTAGGGCAAGTAAAATATGTGCATGTCTAGAGAGAAGTCCTAGTGGGTATTGGGTAGATAGGTATGTTAGGCAAGGAAATAGGTTAGTTGTTATAGGGTAGATGATATATATATATATATATATATATATATATATATAGGTAACTAAGTCATGATTTTGACTTGGTGCAAGTTAGGGAATAGATACAGATGCACAACTATGTGTGGTGTATCTTTATTGAAATCCAATAGGGGATGACCCCAATCGATTGGGTCCACATGGATAAGGTAGGGTTAGGAGTGATGAGGTATTATCATAATGTGCCTTGAGATACATCCATGGTCATAACACTCATAAAGAGATGGGATCTTTTTAAGAACACCTTCTTATTATCAATTAAGGAGATGACTATTCTACAGAAGGATGTTTATAAGATTATCCAACTTCTACTCCATATTGATTTGATATACCACATAAAATGGGAGGAGTGGGATGATCATGTTGACTTGTTATATGGAGATGAGAGTGATCAGGTCAGATGACATGATAGGGAAATCAAGTATATAGTTTTGTATCATAGGTCTCCTATTGAGATGAGACTTATGACCATGCTCATGATTGAGGTGAAATGCTTTGGGCTTCTCAACTTGAGTAGTGGGATATTCCCTTACTTGATATTCGGTTCTTGTTGAGTTATTACTGGGGTAGATTATATTTGGTTGGGTGCTAGTTTTACTTATATAGATATATAGAGAGTTGTGGGAGTTTAGGGCTCATAGGAGATATGGCATTAGCATCAACATGGTTCTACATTGTTGGGCCTATGAGCACATTAAGGTGATGAGGCTAGTTAGATTATTTTGGGTTGAGTACACACAAATTGACTTCCCCATTGGCCTCATGTGATGGAGGGGTGATTTTACTACATCAAGTGCAAGGGGTGCTGCTCATGACATGGAGTGGTTCATGAGTGCATTAGTGATAGGAGATATCACATGGAGGTCATACATCTAATTCTTGATATGGCCTGGGTACAAGAGGTAAACACTTTCCCTCCAAAGTTATAGATGGATACTCAGCAATCAAGATGGAGAGGTGGAGCTAATTATGTTTGATAGGGTATGTCGATAGTTTAACCTAGTATAGGGTATCCTAGGCCCATTCCTTAAGTACAAGAGAGGATTTAGAGATCCTACTACCAGAGCCACATCTTCTTCCTATTATGATAAAGTTTATGAAGCTTCCTAATAGGGCATAGATAGATGATGTTGGGTTTGTAAATGGATACATGACATGGTACCAGCCCATATATATAGTTGTAGATATTAGTGGAGATGATGGAGGTGTGAGGCTAATGGCCATAAATCTAGATAGTCATGATTGATAGGTAGGAGTGGCTTTAACTACTATATAGAGATAGGTAGCCATGTTACAGGGTTATATTGTCACACTATAGGGTTAAATTTCCACTATCATATGTGAGAGGGATCAAGCTAGGACATCTCTAGGCTTGGTGACTCAGGAGAAGGACTCTTTGAGGTAGAGAGGAGGAGGAACAATAGCAGGATAGGTAGCACCACCTAGATTTACCTCAATACCATGATACCTAGATATAATGGAGGAGCTATGGTATTATGAGGCTATTATTCTATCACAATGTCCAAATGAGCTCTGATGGGGTGATTATAGGGCTAGCTTAACAAGTGGAGCTAGTTTAGTGACACTAGGGCAGTGGGTAGTGTTTATATCTAAATAAACAAAGACAAATGGTAGGTTGATAGGTAAAAAACGTATATAAGCACTAATATTTAGCAGTGTTCTAGGAGGTAATGGTACCCTTGGGGCATAAATATAGCTAGATATGTGACTTTTGTATATCATTTTGATTTTTGCCTATGAGTCGATGTGGTGAGATGTACATTTTTGAGAGAGAGATATGTATATCTACTTTGTACACATTATTATGTTATTTGACTCATGAGTTTATATATGTGATTTTTATTTATGATTATGTTCATGGTTTATGGTTTGTTGTTGATGTTTAATGATTATGATGCGATGTTTATATTGCTTATGAATGTTAGATGTGGACATAGGCATAGCTAGGAATGACATGGTTTTGATTTATGGTTATGCTTATGGCATGCTAAATCATAATGTGTATATACTACATTGTTAGACTTTAAACATGTGGTAGAAAATGGTTGATTGCTTAAATTGATCATGAATGCTATAGTTTTATCATGCTTGTTGTTAATGTTTATGATAAAACACATGGGGTAGTTTAATTAACAATACTAGATGGGAGACTAAAGAATTTAATCAAGATATAATTATCATCATGAAAATATCAACTAGTCATGAAAGGGTAAGAAGAGGACACGATGCTTCTTTGTTGAAAAGGACTAAAATAAAACTAAAGTTGGATTGACTTAATGAATATAAGCCATTTAAAAGCATTGCATTAGTGTTCATTAGTTGGTTAAAAGGTGTCTTAACCATATAATGTCAAGTAAGCTCAAAAATCCCTTGCATATAGTGTAAATGGGAGACGAGTGAAAAAGGAACCTTCTTGTGAGACTAGCTTACCTCTTCTGTAGATGTCAAAAAAAAACTAGGGTAAACAAGCCTATGCCAAAGTTTGTAGACTGATTGATGTGGTAAGTCTACTTGTGAGAGCCAATTGTAGATTTCATGTCATTATGTTAGTTTTTAGAGCTGATTATGGCTTTCAAAATTAGTTTTTTGTAATTTTTATAATGGGTATTTTATTGATTGTTGAATATATGAAGCTGATCAATGCAATAATCTTCCAAGAAAGTGTTATTCTTTTGATAAATGCTTACTCAGCCATCCTTCAAGTTAGTGGTCTAATTTTATTTGTTTTTCTTAATGCTTTTGATAGTTGTCCTTCAAGGGAGAAGTCCACCTTACATTTGATAATTTTAAATAAATTTTTAATAGCTGTCCTTCAAGGGAGTAGTATGTGAATGCTAAGAATGACCCATGATTACTAGTGATAGGAATATTATTACTTTGCTTTGATTTTTCTTGACATATACTTGCTTAGGCCAACTTATTGGTTCACCTTTATGAAGGAAAAACTAAAATTACAAGAAGGTTGATTAGGTGTGAATAAGTTTAGGTGATAATGATCATGGGAATCCATCTTATGAAGGTGTGGAAAGTACCATGAGAACAATGCCATAGGTAGAGCCATGATACCCATTGTTTAATATAAGGATATGCTAGTGACATCTAATCACATGATTCATTCTTAATCAATTACCCTTAAAACAAGGATATGGAATGTGGGTGGATAACAAGGGATGAACTTAAGTTAGACAAAAGGTGAACATGACCCTTATCAACAAAAGAATGAACATAGATGCAAATAATTAAGGGGCTTAAGTTCTAGGTGTCCTTCATGAGAATAAAACTGATAAGCTCCTGATCCATACTTATCGGTTATGATATAAGGTCCAATCCAATTGAAAGAAAACTTGCCTCACTTTCTTTTCTCCAAATTAGTGACATGTTAGTTTTCTTTTAGGATGAGATCTCTGATTTTGAATTTTCACACTTTAAGGTGTTTGTCATAGGCATGATTGGCATGCTCTTGATATACATAGAGATGGGTAAGGGCTATTAAATAATGCTCATCAAGTAGCTTGAGCTGGGATAAATCATGTTGATAATAATCATCTTCCAAAATAAGCTCTTGTAAAGATATATAAAGAGAGGGGATTTGGACTTCAAAAGGTAAGATGTCCTCTGCTCCAAACACAAGATAAAAGGGTGTAGCTCTCATAGGGGTTATAATGCTAGTAAAATATGCCCATAAGGTGAAGGGGATGTGAAAATGCTAATCTTGACCAGATGCATTGACCATTTTAGTTAGCAAGTTATTAAGATTTTTGTTAAAGGCTTCTACCTATCCATTAGCTTTAGGAAGATAGGGCAAGGAGAAGCTTAAATTATTGTTAAATGCATCACATAGACCCTATATTTTCTTGTTCTTAAAATATTTACCATTTTTAATGATAATCTTATGAGGAACACCAAAGCAGTAAATGATGTGATGGTTGTTAAAGTCGACAATCTTTTCTACTTTGGTTGAGACTAAGGGAATAGCCTTTACCCACTTGGTAAAATATCTAGTTGTAGTAATGATATATGGTGCCATTGTGAGGAATGAGGGTTGATTTCACCAATAAGGTCTAGACCCCATTATGAGAAGGGTAAAAAATCAATGGAAAATCAAAATCTATGGCCAGGTGCATGATGCAAATTAGCATGTTATTGACATTTGACACACTTTTTCACATAATCATGATAGTATTGGTCATCGGTAGGACAATAATAGCTGAGGTGAAGGATTTGCTTAGTTACAATGAGGCCACTAAAGTGACAACCACAGATCTTTTCATGTGTTTCCTTGATAGCATGAGAAGATTATTGACTGTGTAGGCAACAAAAGAGGAGGCCGTCAAAGCCACACTTATAGAGGATTCCCCCCATAATGGTATAATGAGAGGTACTTTGAATAAATGCTCTTCAAGCATTCCTAGAGAGGCTAGAAGGAATTATGCCAAGGTTAAGATAGTCAAAGTTTTGTTGATACCAAAGGTTAGGTTGGGTATCCTCCACATTTAAAATGGTGGGAGAATCTAGTTTGACATAAGAAGGTTGGGTAATTCTATGGATAATGATAGATAGCTTATATTCTTAAAGTGTAGATAGGGTCTGAGAGGCAAAGGAAGCCATGGTATTAGTGAACTTATTGGTAGATAATGGGGTTGATTAGATGTGATAGTGTTCAAATGATGCTAGGATTTCATCAAATAGTTACTTGTTCTATTATAGAACATCATTCTTACACTAGTATGATCCTTTATTTGATTGACCACAAGATGGGAGTTACCAAATATATTGATCATTTTGACTCCTAGGACTAAGGTAGTATAAAGGCCTATCACTAAGGATTCATACTAACCATGTTGTTGGTACAATCAAAATCAAGCTTGAAGGATAAAGGTAGAGACTCACCATCAAAAGGCATAAGGATTATACCTACTCCCCCACCATGCTGACACTTAGATCTATCAAAGAGCATGGTGACTTGATAGGTAAAATATACTTGAGAGAGGGTCGTAATGGACTCACTAGGGAACTTAAGTGGAGGAGGTTGGTTATCTACTAAAGGTGATTTAGCTAATTGGTCAGCAATGACTTTCCCTTTAATTGACTTTTGTTGAAGGAAATCAATGTCAAACTATACTAAGAGCATGAGCCACTTAGCCATACACTGGTTTTGGTATGGCTTGGAGTGTATATACTTGAGTGGGTTAGTGTTAGTTATGATGTAGGTTTTATGGTTAAGAAGTTAGTGGTGAAGCTTTGTAGCCATGAAATTAAGTCCAACCAAAGTTTCTTAGTATGGGTATATCAAGTCTCATACTCTACAAACATGTGGATAATTTAGTATATGGATTGCTCTTTGTGTTGTTTGTCTTGGTGATCTAGCATTACCCCTAGGGAATGGTCAGCGATATAGATATAAAGGTAAAAGGGTTGGTCATCCTCACGAGGGTTAAGGATAGATGGAGACAAGAGGTAATTTTTGAGAGAATAAAAATCCTTTTGATAACCACTATTCCACTTGAAAGAGACATCCTTCTTCAAAAGGTGGTGGAAGGGTTGGCACTGGTCTGAAATTTGGGAAATAAAACAATGTATGGATTGTAGCTTCCCCTTCAAGCCACATAATTTTTTAAGTTTGGTTGGAGGAAACATGTCTAGAATTTATTTGATCTTGGTAGGATCGAATTTGATTCTATGAAGGGAGAAAATAAAGCCAAGAAGCTTTCTTGATAGAACCCTAAAAATGCACTTTTTGGGGTTTAGGTGGACATGGTAATAGATAAGGCATTCTAAGATGATCTTTAGAATGACTAAGTGATATTTTTAGAGCTTAGATTTTTTGAGAAGGTCATCCACATAGTCCTCTATAATCTTATGGATAAGGTCATGTAAGACATAGGTCATGGCACATTGCTAGGTTGCACTAGCATTCTTTAGTCCAAAAGGCATGACTCTATAGAAAAAATTTCCCCAAGGAGTAGTGAAGGTAGTTTATTTTGATCTTCAAGTGAAATTAGGATCTAATTATAACCCAAAAATCCATCCATAAGTGATAAAATCTCATGGCTAGTGGTAATATCAACAATCTAGTCAATTTTTAGTAGAAAGAAGTCATATTTGGGGTAGCGAGGTTGAGGTCATGAAAGTCCACACAAATGCATAGTCTTTTTTTGGGTTTGGTGATAGGTAAAATATTTGAGACCCATTGGGGGTAATCAATGGATTAAATGAAGTTAACAGATAGAAGGCATTGAATTTCTTCTTTGACAAGAAAGGTTATGCAAGGATGCATATGTCAGAGCTTCTATTTAATAGGTTTGACATCATATTGAATGACTATGTTATGGGTAGCAATGGTAGGTTCAATTCTAGGCATATCACTATAAGACCAAATAAAGGCTACATTGTGGTCTTGGAGGATAGAGGGGAAGTCTTGAAGTTCTTTGGTGTTCAACGATTGGCTGATTTTGACAATGTAGGGGTTATCTAGAGTATCCAAATTGATATCCATGATGGATTCATTTAACATGGTTAAAGACTTGGGAGGAAGGTATTTATGTATTGAAGAATTTGGGAAATGAAGATAGGTGAGAATAGAATCATCATCCTAGCACTAAATAGTGTTAATGGTAGGAGAGTCATCTCCTATCATTTTAGGATGGGTCAAAAGGATGGTTATGATTGCTCCATCCTTTTGATAAGTCAGGTGTCTAAGGCTGATCATGTTGAAAAAAATAGTTAGGTGGGATGATGTCATCATCCTCACATGTAAGTAGAGGTGAGGTTAGTGAGGAGGGGATATCTTCCTCAATAATGGTAATAGTGGGTTGTTTGGATTTCTTCTTATTAGGTAAGATGAAATTAAGTTTGTGTTTCTTGTGTGGCTTCCTAGTTTTGATGGTGACTAATTCATATGGGCCATCCTCATATCATCCAAGACTGAAGCCTTTCCAAGTAGACCAATGGAGGTATGTCTTGACAAAGCTTGGTTTATCTAGGTAAGAGAAACTAGTGGTGAATGGTTGAGATGGAAGAGAGGTGGTAGAATCACCAAGGGATTTATCAAGTCCCCTATAAAAAAATGAGTTTGATGGTGGGGAGGTCCAAAAGGAATGATAGTTTTGACATTGGATTCATATCCTGGTTGGCTGGTAAGTTTTCCATACTTATGGGGAGTAGGGAAAACATCAAGTGCTAAATGGCAATATTTCCCCAGTGAAAGGTGATGGAACATTGATTCTAAAGGGTCTATGGTGGGGATTTGGTTTGAAGGTATAGAGAAACTAGTTGATGCCTCATCAGTGGAAGGAGGTATGATATCTACTTTGGTGGTTAAAGGTTGGGTTTTAGCTACTAAGGGTGTGTTGGATGGGGGTATGAGGACATTGTTAGGGTGATAGGTCATGTTGCATGTTGAGAAAAGACTTGGATCAACCTAGATGGTGATGACCTAGCCTTCATGCTCAAACTTAATGTAATGGTGGAGGGTAGAGGTAATGAAACCCATGAAACGAATCCAAATTAATCCCAACAAGATTTTGTATTAGAATTCACCTTCTACAACATAGAAAATTTTGGGGAGTGTGCAAGATCCTAAAAATATGTGAAGGATGATAGTTCCCAAGGTATTGGCCATGATATCATTGAAGGAATGAAGGACAATTAAATATATACACATGACATTGATTGGCAAGTTGAGTTGGTTATAGGCATGAGAGGAGATGATGTTAATGATATCTACCCCATTAATTCTAACCCATTCAATGCAAGTTTGGTTGATGTAGGTAGTGATAAAGAGAGGAGGATCTGGGTCCTCAAGATGGATGGAAGGTATTTCTAAATCCTTGAAGGTGACAAGGTTAAAATTTAAAGGGAACCAATAAAGGTAGCTAGAGGTTGAGGGTCTTTGGGTTGGACCTCAATGGATGGCAAAGCCTTGATTAACACTTGGTGATGATGGGGAGAGGTAGAGATCAACTCATACAAGCTCATCTTCATCAAGGTCTGGTGAAGTTACTTGAGGATAAATCTCCTAATGGATTCTAAGGGGTTAAATTGGGAGGCACCTAAACTAGACACTTTGGGAGGAACCTGAGATATTTGGGATACCTTCAGAGCAACTTGGGTGGGTTGGTATCACTACCCTAGTTTCCCTCTCCTTGATCGTCAAATGTGAGTCTTCTTTTATATGTGAAAGGGAGTATACTTGCCAAATCAGATGGGTGCATGCTAAGTGAAGAGATATCATGAGTTTGCCAACTCCACTATGTTATCCAAGGTGGATGAGCACATGCCCTACATTGATCTATCATTGAGGGGTCACTTTATCACCTAATTCACTCTCTAACATCCATACTTCTAGAGCTTCCATGTACAAGTCTTGGCAATGATGTCTTTATGTAAGTCAACACTATATAACTACTTTCTAGATGGTGTGGGATCCACAAGGAATTTTTCAACTGGTGCCAAAATGTAAAAAAAGAGGAGAAACCATTCTAAGGGTCACCTCACATCAAGATACATCCAATTGGTGTAGTCCATGTACATGATCCAAAAAGGGGGCCCAACATTTCCCCATACAAAATTGTCAGTCCACCTAGACTAGTCTTTTATCACCTTAGGAGCACAAAACTTGGGTACACCCTACTCTAGGTCTACCTTGAAATTCTCAAATCCTTGGATGGAACCCTTAATTTATTCAATGTCACCATTTGCTTCTATGGATGTAACCTCAAGAGTAAGCATGTCTATGCTTTCTAATTCCTTCTTGAAGGCCTCAAGCCTTTCCTTCATCCACTTCACTGAACCATCCAAAATATCCCATGCTCACTGACTTTAGTTTGGAAGGTGCAAAAGACCACCTCCAAGTCTTGCTTTTGAGTCTTCAATTAAATGCTAAGGGAGTTGACCTTAGCCATCACTTTGACATGCTCAGTCCTAGTTACCATGAAGGAATGATGGAATAGAGTGTCCTTTTCCTCCTTTTCCTTTTTGAGGCATGTGTTGATGTCTACTACCTACTTGGTAAAGTTATTTAATATTTTATTAGCTTTTTTAATTCCCTCTTCAAGTTTAACAAAGAGATCTTTGAACATGTCCATATTTTTATTCAACTCCTTCCTTAGGGCCTCACAGGGGTCTTTTTGGCCTCAATCATCAACCTCATCCTTGGTATCATTATCTCTATGAGTGCATAAACACAAAAAAATTCCTTCATTCTAAAGGTATCCACACCATCTAGGAGGGATGGTTCCACCCCTTCGACATGCTCTATTATCTATTTAAGCTTGAGCTTTGTTTCCTCAAGATCTCTCGATGTCTTTTAATATTTTCCTCCAGCTACTGACATGAACATCATTGATGATGATTTTGTGTGCCATCAAGGATGCCATATTGAATAGTGAATTTACAAATTGTATGAGGTTCATATCATGAATATTGAAAAGGTGGAAATCATGCCTTTCCTTAGACTTCTTGGTTTATCAAATTGCTTTAGTTGAAACCTTTAATTTGGGCTTGTCTATATAGTAGTCCAATACCCAAGAAACTTGGTCATGCATCAGGGTCATAATAGTCCTTGGAGGCATGCACTCCATCATGTATAAGAC
Source organism: Torreya grandis (assembly GCA_037957365.1). Lineage (NCBI taxonomy): Eukaryota > Viridiplantae > Streptophyta > Pinopsida > Cupressales > Taxaceae > Torreya > Torreya grandis. The sequence goes on from JARHVA010002674.1 coordinate 1,432,506, forward strand.
ATCATCTTCCTTAAACCATTAATACACCCTTTCCCTAATTTTGGGCTCATATTCTTCATCATCACCTAGTTCTTCCTTTTCATTGGCACTGGTACCTGAATTGATGTCTTCATCCTTTTCCCTTTCTTCTTCTCCTTCTTCTCTTTCTTCTCTATTCTCATATTCTCCTTATTTATCACCTTCCTTTCTCTTTCTCCTTATCTATCTTTGTAACTAGACCTACCATTATTTGACTCTTATAGGGGTTCATCTATGGTCTTCTCCCCTTCATCCATTGCTTCCTATTGTGGCCCTATTTCCTTTGTTTGCTTCTTCAAGACACTAGTATTACCTTATTTATCTTTAGGCACCCATTTATATTTGGGTCATGCCTATTGTGTAGCTTCTTCTATTGTCCTAGTGGAGGTACTAGGCACCATCTCTGATGATTTTTCTTCCTTGGGTTCCACACTAATGGGACCCTTCTTCTTCTCCCTTTCCTCTAACATGTGCACCCTTTCCCCCTAGGCCACTTTATCTTCTCTCTCCCTCTTATTTGCCTTCTCTACTTCAATCTTTATTTCTACCTATTCTTTCTTGACCTTTTTATTTTCAACCTTTCTCTTCACATCTTATGTAGTGCATTTATTTTCTCTTTCTCTTATCTCTTTGGCCTCTAGTCAGTCAATCTCATCCTAAGAGATGTCTTTAGATTTCATCTCCTCACGCTTGTTAAATTTTATAATTGCATCAATATGGCCTTGGTCCAACCCATGTCCTTCCATTAGCATTGTAACTCTTCTTCCATTAGCACACTTGAATGGGTTTCCTACTTATGCTCTTTGCCCATTTCTCCTTCTTGACTGCCTTCCTCCATTATTGCCTTATGCTCCTCCTATTTTCTCTAATATTTGGACTCTACCATCTAGATGAATTCATTTGGCACCCCTACCTTAACCATTTATTACTTATATTCTCATTTATCCTACACCCTCTATTCTTTAACTCCATTGAAGCTAAGATTTTTCAACCTCTACATTCTCTTTTTTGGCTCAAATTAAGGTGTTGGGGAAGAGGTTTGTTCACTTAACAAGGAATCCTCATCCTTGGGTATAATATAGGTTCCCATGACACCTTATTCTTCCATCTTTTCTTCCTTAAATACAATAAATTTGGGCACTAAAGAGGGAGACTTTCCCTTCTTTTTTTCCTTTTCACAAGGGGAGGCTTTTGCTGTGAAGTGCATGCACTTATTAGATTATTCTAAAGTAGATGCTTCCCTTCCAAAGTGATCTTCAAATTTTGTTTCTCCTCAATTTATTATAAAGTCTCCCCTTTATTTTATTTATAGACTTTTTATTCTCAAGGGGTGTTTGGGTTCCTTCATCCCTGATCTAGACTGGGGGTCTCTTCTCCGCTTGGTGTTAGACCTGGCACTGAAATCCTTCTTCTTTAGATTCATCACATAGTAAATCTTATAGATGAATTCAAGGATGGTGAGCTATTAGATTGGATTGATGTATGGGTTATTTGAGGTATATTTTTCATCTTCTATCATGCTTCCATCTGCACAAGGAAACTGATTCCAAATTCTTTTTCTTTTTGCATCTAATTCCTTAACTAGAATGTCCATCCTTTATGTGTTCAAGATATGATATAGTGTATTCCAGAAGTATTCCACCAACAAGGTGAAGGGGAGATTCAACCATCTTGAATTTTTCCCATCCTTCAGCACCAAGATCATAATGTAGTAGTGTTGCATCATGATAAAATTTATCATCCTAAACATGCTTTTGGGAAGCCCCTAGGGATTTACCACTCCAGTCCAAAGGCTTCAATGTACTAATCACACCAATGCATTATGAAATTATTTTATTTTGAGTTAAATTTGGTGGGGTAGGTGTAGTCCTTATGATTTTACATGGAGGATTCATGGTGTTTTGGAAACACCCAAAAGTTTTCCTCACTTCCATCAAGGATCTTGATCTCCTTCATCATGATCAAGATGAAGATGGAGCCCCACTAGAAGATCCCCTTAGCACTATGGCATTATAGTGCATTATTGATCAATTATTATACAATGAATTAGGTTATATTAAATTACATGCCTTATGCCATATGATATGTGATGCATAGGTATTCCTTGGACACATATATCCATTATCCACCAGGACATAATTTAGAACTCACAAGGCACACTGCCACCCTCATGCTTGGGTCCTCACACTTGTTGATTGGAAATGTATATCCCCCTTGAATTAATTTAGGAGCTTCACAATGTTTTCCACTTCTTCACCATCATCCATCAATTGATGGATGTCTCTATCATTTTTTGGTAGCTTGATTATCCATTTTATCATCTATGTAGAGATCTTCATGCATTGGCTTATAAAATATACATGGTCCTCATAGACGTGTCAAAGAAGGAATTGGATGATATCTTTTAGATTTTTGAAGTAAATAAATTTATAGAGTTGATTTGTGTTGAAATATTTTAACTTGTCTCAAATTGAGATATCAAATAGGGCATCACCTTTCAATGTCTTATGTCTTATATCCACCATCCAATCATGTGCCAAGTCTTGGAAGTGACTTGACATTCAATGGTTGTATTCCTTCAATTAGCATACATGTGTAAAAGAGAACCATAGTTCTAATACTAATACATTTAGTGAAAATTGCATGTATTTTTAAGAATTTTTTTAGCACCTTGGTATCCACCACTGTGATGCAAACTACCTCAACTATATATGCCTTTATCCTGGAAGAAGATGATTCATCAATAATTTTTACCCACTTGGGTTCTAGTTGAACTAGTGTGGAGATTATAGCATTCCTTTTCTTCACCATTGTAAATATACTTGTATTAAACCTTGGGAGGTATGGCTTTTTGAAGCCTCAAATGATGAGTGAAACTTCACTAGTCATGGGGTTTGTGACTATTTTCTTGGCTCCAAGTTTCAATAGCTATTAATGGTGGTTTGAATGACAGATTCTTAGTTCAACTTGGTTCTCTATATGAACTTGATTATTTAACCCTTCACATTGGTCTTCATTGTGAATACATTCTCTCTCTATGCTTCCATTCACTCTAAGGTGCCTAGATTACTCAATTGCTCACTTTGATAGGGTTCTTGCTTTATATCTCTAGTTTCTTGCTGAGTTTGTACTAAGTTTTGAGTTAGCATAAACTTGGTAACCTACACAAGTTTGTCATTCACCCTTTTATACCATTCAATTGTCAACTACCATTATTAATGCATGATTAATGGCATAGGCATCTCAATTTATTGGTTGATGCAAAATCCATGAAATCCTTGAAAATGTCTTATCTTTTATGCATTAATTATGTATCTTTGTACCACTATGACCACCTCATTGAATGCTCTTAATAGATTTTTTGGTGAAGTGATGTGTGGTTCAAATGGTCACTTCTTGCTCCTTTATAAGTGGATGCCAAATATCTTAGATGTTCTCCTTTTACACATGTACCCCTAGAATGAACTTCACCTTCTTTGTGGAAACATAGGCATAACACCTCACATGCACATGATTTAGGCTCCTTGATTCCACTATCTTCTAGCTGCACTCTTATTTCAAACATGCTTTTTTGAATTGGTCAATTTCTTATGCATCATCTTTCCTTGGCATGTCCTACCAAAACAAATACCTTGTACTAGCTCTCCAGAACCTTATTTATTTTTTGATTCTTGTATGCACTTTTCAAGTGCATCTTCACTGTCTACCTTGAATTCAACCAGGTTGGGCATCTTCACTTTCCTCTTAAGGTTTTAGCATCAGATCAATCAATCTGTCTACCTATAATTATGATGCAAAGGTATCATCAAATTAGTTCATTCATGGGAATTTAAGTGCATTTCACTATTCATCTTGTTCCCATGTCTCTATTATTGCTTCTACTTACACTTGGTAAGCTTCACATGCATACTACTTAGATGCTTGACCTCATGCACTTATGGGCACAAGTGCTTGATCACCTGAATAGAACTATGCATGAAGTGTTGACACAAATTTTTTTATGGTTTTTTCACATTGATCACTACCTCTATGAACTATAAAATGGATGAATAAAATAATAAAAAAAATTTGTAAAAAAGCTTACTAAAATAGCTTTGTACTTAGTCAGGCACTTAGCTATCAGACCAAGTTAGTTCTAGGCTTGATGGAGCTAGGTTTGACCATAAAAAATTCTAGTGCACAACATTTAATCACATTATGGCATAGGAATCAGTTTTACACAAGGTGCAAGCCTTGTGTACTCACTCAAAGCACAATAATGAAAAGACTAGGTCTACATTGGGCTAATTGTAACATGGCATAACTTGGGGTTTAAAAGGGTTTAAACATTTGAAAAAGGGGTTCAAATTGCCTTTCAATACTAGGTTATCCAAGGGAAGTTTAATATGTTCAATTATTTTTAGTGGCATAAGTCCTAAGGCACAAGCCCGTAACTGGCTAGGCAGGATTACTTAGTGACATGAGCTGGGATAAGGGCTAACATAAGGTCACTCAATTATTTAGGTAAATCATAGAGATGTCTTAGGATTATTTACACACCCTTAAAATAGAAACCTTGGCATGGGTCTTGGAGCCTTGGTGCATCCCAGTTCTAACACTTAATAACTTTATAGGTGGGTTGAGGTTGTTATATGGTACAAGGATGCCATTGAAAACCAAGGATAAACCTCTATTTAGAATACATTCAATTAAATAGCTACAACACTAATCAAATGAAACTAACTCATAAGTATAAAATTATGTAAGTTATAACATAAGAATCAATAATTCATTTATTTATTAACTTATAGTTTAGCATTATAGTTTAATAGAAAGAAATAAATCATATGTTATTACTAATTCTATTCATGCCTAATAGCTCATAGGTGAGCTTAGGATATACATTCAACTATCTAAACTACCATACAACATAATAAATACTAATGGTTCACTCTTTATTTCACTAGAGCTTCATTGCCTTGTTTCCCTCTCCCTGATCTTTGAATATAAGTCTTCTTTTATAGGTAAAATGGAGTCTCCTTGCCAAGTTAGATGGGCACATGCCAAGTGATGACTTTCTATGAGTCTACCATCTCTACTACATTGTCTAGGGTGGATGAGTGCACATCATATGTGTTTATATTGATGAGTGGTCATTATCTCACCCGATCCACTCTCCAACATCTGTGCTTCTTGAGCTACCATGTACAAGTCTTAGAAATGATGTCTTTATGCAAGTTGACACTATGCAACTACCTGCCATCTAGCATAGGATCTATGAGGACTTCTCTAGCTGGTGTCAAAATGTAAAAAAATAGGAGAAACCACTCCAAAGGTCACCTTATGATGAGATAGGTCTAGTTGGCATATTCCATGTATTTACTCCAAAAAGGGGCCCAAAATTAATTGTATGGGTATAATGATAACACTCAAGGTTGTTTCTCTCATTCTTGGTAGAAGCATGGTACATGAAAGGTTTCCTAAATATATCAAGTGCTTGGTTTGATGGTGCATTAGGGTTTTCCAATGTAAGCTCACCCTTATCAATAAGGTATTAAACAAGGATCTTAAATGTGTTGCATCTACTAACATCATGTCCTATCACTTGGTGGAAGGCACATAGATTATTCTCATTATACCAACTAGGTGTATGGCAAGAATAATCAAATTGTTAAGGTGGATTGATAGGAGGAAGTTGAATGATGTTTGATTTCGATAACTTCTTTAAGATGGAAGCATAGGATTCTCCAAGTGGAGTGAATTTATTTTTTGGCTCTAGGTTTGGCCCCTTGTGTTTTGATTTGATAAAATAGAGGAATTAGATTAATTGATAGAAAGTGGAGGAGTGGCTTTCAAGATAGCTGCATTCATGTTTCCCTTATTTTTGGTGTTAGTATTGGACTCATTGCTTGAATTGGAGGAAAAAGCCTCATTGGTTTTATATGTTGAGTTTTTATTCTTGAGTTTTATCTTTCCTTCATCAATGGCTCAATTCTCTAACTTACACGCTATGGTAAAAGCTTCATCAAAAGTTTAGAATATTTGAATATGTAGTCTGGAGGAGATATGCTTAGCATATGTCCAAGTAAAGATCTCTATGAGTTTTGGTTGAGTCAAGGAAAATGAAAGTGTGTTAATAAGTTTCCTTAAATGAGCCACAAAATTGGTAATGGATTCATCCTCAAACTATCATATAGAGTAGAGGTCGATGATAGAAACTTTCTTAGAGATATTGATCAAAAAGTGGTCCAAGAAGGTTTGAACTAGTTGGGTGAAAGAGAAAAGGGAGTGCTTAGGTATGACACTATACCAATCCAACACCAAACCAATTAGAGACATGGGGAAGGTGAAGAGAATAAGGGAATAATCATAGGTGATGAAATAGTAAGCATGCCTAAATTCCCTAAGGTGATGTTGGGGATCCTCCTTACTTTGTAATTTAGAGGACTTGGGAAGTTCTCATTAGGGAGGATATGGCCTGATAGGTATAGATAGATGGATTGGGTCATTACAAATTTGGTCATATGATAAGATGTTATGAGCACCCAAAATAGATGACTCTAAGGTGGTCATATTATCCATGAGCATATTCATTAGGTCAACTTGGGGTTGAGCACCTAGAAGGTTGTAAGATGCATACTACTATAGTGGTTGGGAGACATGATGATAGTGGGTAGAAGGTTAGGAGGCTACCACATATGGGTAAGATGATGTCAATGGTTGGGTGTAGAATACATAATGGTAGGTAGAGGTAGTGGTTAGGTAGTGGGTACATGCCCTTGTATATTAGGTATGTATTCAAACGTTGGTCCAAGGGGGGCTTGTTGGATACGAGTGGTAGTTGGGTTGGTGACCAAAGGAAAGGTGGTGATCCTTGGACTAATTGATGGTAAGGTAGAGAGTATAAACACCAAAAATATTTGAAGTGAAGTATTGGCTAATGGGTTGGAGGTATCTTAAGAAAGGTTGGTATTTCTAGAGGTAGGCACTCTTATTATGAATAAGTGGGTGGTAGGAGTAGAAGGTATAAGGGTAGTGGTAGTTTGAGTTGGTTGGTTTTCAATGGTAGTTTCAAAGGGGTTTTTGGTTAATGAGGAAGATTGGGAAGTTAATGGTTGAGTTGTGACTGTGGCAATGGAGGTACTCCCCATGAGATGGAGAGGCATGCCATAAGGTGGATCTATGAGGGAGGTTAAATCTGAGATACGGTAAGATATGGTTGTAAGATAATGTTGCAATGCCATTGGGTTATTATCTAAGAAAGTGTAAAAATTTATACCTCCTTGAGGGAGATATAGAGGGAAATTAGGACTTAGTGAGAGGTGAAGAGAGTCTATTGGTTCAGAAATATAGTCCATAGATGAAGAGGTAAGTTGTCTTGGTGATGAAATTTATTTTGTAAGGTCTCTTCTCTACTAGTGAGTGAGATTCATATGAGATAAGGGAGATATAAATCACAAGAAACCTCAAAACTCAAACAAAGCGAAGATAATAAAATGATCAAATAAATAAAATCACACTTTAAAAGATACATTAAGCACTAGAGTTTTAATTAATCTCATTTTAGGATTATGCTTTAAGAAGATGTGTGACTGAGATTGGTTTGTAGATCGGGTACTAAAAAACAAATCTAAGGTTGGTTTTAGGTTATGTTTAGGCACTCAAAAAGAATCTTTATTGAAATCAATATGTGGCTTGGTATTGAGGCCTACACCCTCACTTCACACACCATAATGATAAGGTTTCTAAGGGCTTACCCAATTTATATTGATATCTAGAGATTATACTCAACCAAAGAGCTGATTCAGTACTCTCCTTGGTAATGGCATATAAGTAAGATCATTGATAAAGAGTAAGGTTACTGCTAGGTGATGAAATCTTAGTTGGGCCTTGTCTCAAGTTTATTTGATGTTCAATTGGTGAAATTGGTTTGGTTGAGTGTGTACAACAAAGAGTGAATCTATGATATATTACTTTTCCTTTTAAGTTAAGCTATGTGAACTAAACTTTCAATTAGTTGATGTATGCACTTGATTTTAAGCCCAAAGAAAACTTTGATTTCATTAATGAGCATCGAATAGAGAGATAATGTAAGCAAACAAGAACCCAAGTAGAGACACAAGGGTCCCATTGGACATACCATATGTTTCAATGAATTTATGCTTATTATTAGAAAGAGGAAAAAGAAGAAACTAAATATAGGTATGGTTGAAAAATTTGTTTGATTGTGCACAAATTGAAATCAAAATATTGTGAAGAGATCCCCTTTAGCTTAAGAGGATGATTTATGAATAAGAAAGCACCAAATCAAAATTACTTGTTAGACATATAGTGGGGTGGATTGCCTAGCAATAGGTAGATCCTAGAAGTCAGAGCTTCTTTAAGGGTTGTAAATCCACATGTTTTAAATAATTAAATTTATAAAATAGAAAGGAAAGTACTTGCATCAATAAATCAAAAAGTAATGAAATTGAATACAAGAATGATTGCTTAGAAAATAGACTAAAAATGATTAAACTAGTGACAAACTAATTAATACTAGTGCTAAGGGGTTGGAGTCTACTTCAAAAAATCAAAAAGGGGTCTGTGAATAAGAAAGAACATAGAAAATTGGGTTTGATTGGATGTAGATGGGTGAAATTATCTTGATGGTTTTCACTACTATAGTGACCATTGAGGGTTATGCTAACCATCGATAGTTAAGGTGACCATCGATGGTCAAGATCACTGTTAGTGGTTGGACAGACCGTCAGTGGTTGAATCAACCATCGACAGTTACTATATCTAGATTTAGGTTGGTTAAAGGCTAATTGATGATATTCAAAGATATATTTTGAGGGATGGGCAAGGTCTGAATTGATTACAAAATGGAAATAAAGTAGATAAATACTGAGAAGTACTTATCTTACCAAAAGTAGATTGGATGGATAGTTGAGGTAGTTGACCTATTGGTAAAATATAGCTTGATTATGATAGAGTAATGGTACCTAAGAACTTTTTGGAGAGGTAGTGATAAATTTACTTTTTGATATGATTTTTATATTTTTGGATTACTGATAATGATTGAACTATAAGAAAGAAACTCTTAGATGCATAAAGATCCTGATAATAATTGTAAATAGATTTAACCTCCTAGTTCTTCTATTCTTATAGGCATAAGTAAAACATAGAAGTGAAGGTTAAATTGGGCTATCTAATTATAAATTATCCATGTAATGGATTACAATAGGATTTAGATAACTTATAATTAGAAAACAAAGCAGTTAGTTTACATGCTCTTGGTTAAATAGGTAGACCATGACTGTCAATGGTCAGGGTAACCATCGGTGGTCAACCTAACCATTGACAGTCAAGGGTAAAGTCTAAAAAGGGGTGAAATGATAAGTTAAGTTAGTTCAGCAAAATTGACTATGGGTAAGCTTGGTTAGGGATTAGAGGGTTAGGTTCGTCTTAAGAGGTTTCCAAGGCGGTCTAGGGGTGCCTTCGATGTTTGGAATTATAGTGTGTGGATTTTTTGTGTCTTCATTGATAAAGAGAAATAAAATCAAGTCAATAAGGATGATATCATAAAAAATAAGTTGAGAAGACCAGAAAGTCAACCCAATGCCATGAGGTTTGTTAATTTATCTCATAGTCAATGTTATACTTGCAAACAATTTGGTCACATTATAAGAGATTACAAAATGAGAGGTAAATTATCAAAAGGAGATAACAACCATCATCAAGAAAAAGGTATGAATGATATTGTTTGTTTTAGGTGTCATAGAGTTAGTTATATTGAAAAATATTGTAAAAATAGGTTGAATGAGTTCTCAAGGCAAAACAAGGTGTATGAAGCTCCTAATATGCAAGGAAGAGGTCATCATGGATATGAAGACCTAAGACTATTAAGAGAGATCAGATTGAGACCAAAGATGAATTGGTTGATGAGAATATCAATCAAGATGGTTTATTTTTTTGGTAGATATGAATCTAAGACAAGAATACTATTTAACAGGGTATGTTGACAAGGGAGTCAATGAGAAGATGGATGAGCCAATCAAGCCTATGAGGAGGCTTAGGAAAGACAAGCAAACTAGTGAGAGTATGGAGACTTGGTAATCTCCTAAATTTTAGGTTTATTAAGTGCCTTGGTATGTTAGGTGTCTCTATTAGGATTCATAGAGGAATTACTCAATCATTTGAAGCATCATGGAATGGTGTTGCAAAGTTAATAAGTGAGAGACTAGTCAATGGTTTAAGGTATTTTCTTTGTCATGATATGAATATAGTTGAGTATGGATTATTTCAATTGATTTCAAGATTGTAAAAGATTTATATCACCTATTCAAATCTATTAGAAGTGATTTGAAGGTCTAAAGTTATTTGTGGAAGAAAATATTACTTTGAGTATCCTTAGATAACATAAGGGTTCTATTATCACTTGGATTTTAAAACTTTAAGGAGATGTCTTAGCTCACCTCATCCAAGTAGAATAATTGAAAAATCTCTAAGTTGTGGTTAGCATAAGGATGAGTTGAATCTCTAGATAGGATAGCTCCCTTGATGTACCACTTTGGATCACTACTACACCTAAGCTTGTGAGGCAAAAGGGAGAGAAAATTGAAAGTAAACTATCCTAAATGAGGCAATACAACAAATTAATTGATGACTACAAACCAAGTGCATGTTATAGATGACAATAAGGGACTAACCAAACATACACTTCTCAAATCTACATCTTCTCACATAAATATTTTATTATGAGGTTGTGATGAATGTTTAGGATAGGAGTATTAAACAAGAGGTTTAATATGGCAATGTTTGAATATAATTACTCACTCAACCTTGAAACATAAATATAAAACCTCACATGACTTGCAATAAGAAGCTTTCCAACTGAAAATATGTGAAAGAATGAAACAATAATGCTAAGGAAACAACAAGTGAACACTAATCAAAATCAATCATCTAAGTGAACACACTATGAAAATTCATGGAAGAGTTAAAAATTAGTAGTTTTTATTGATCCATGGTATGCAAATGAACAAGGATTTTCCATACTCAGGTGGAGCATGATTTACAAAGGCCAAAATGATAGGACCTAGGTTCCACAAACCTCTGAGACCACTTGTCAGAATTAAGAGCACATATGATTACCTCTGTATAAGCAACTAAACACAGAATTTAACCAGAAGGAATAAGTAACCAGAAATATGAAACAACATAAAATATGAGAGACAATACCCAATTGTATTAATACTTATATATAAGGAAATACAATAAAGAAGATGCCACACTTCTTCTCCTCATACCTCTAGAGCTCCCACACTTCTAGGGTTCACCAGTAATTCTCTTCCAATAGTTCACTCTCTCAATCACGGTCACAACAATCAACTCCAATACATAGTTGTTGTTCACCTCCACCAGTCAGTAAAAATGCTGCCAGTACACCAAGTACACAACCGTACTCCAAGTAGATCTTCCCTTCTCTTGCTGCCACCTGTAAATCAACAGACCTTACTTACCATGTAGATATCTCTACACCCTAAAGAACCCTTGTCCTTGCCTCACCAAGTACTTATGATTCTTCAACTAGTACCCTGGTGGATCTCCTAGTATAACTTGCACAAACTGCAACTCTCCCTGATCATACACACTTAGCACCCCTTTGGAACTAGGAGGAGCTACTCTTGCTCTCTCTACAAGCACAATGGCTTTCTAGCACACTTTTACAATACCGCCCATGAGTCTATTATATAAATGTCATGCATACAATAATTAGACTTTCTTAATTACAATAATTAGACTTGCAACTCTAAGACCAAAAATAGTCTTTACATGCAAACTACCTATCCAAAAATAGACCAGTCCAGAACCTGCATGTAAAATGCATACACACACAGGTTGCCGACATCGGCTCCTTCCTGACCGATGTCAGCCTACTTATAACTGACGTCAGTTGCTTCTACACTATAGTATGACCGACATTGATTGGCCTGACCGATGTCAGTTCTTCTACAACTCAGCAACCCAACAACCTCCTCCATGTTTGCATCAGTGAAGCTTTTAGCTCCACAACCTAAGAATCTCCCACTTGGAGATAAATAGCTACACTATACCTATACCTGTACACCATCTAATTTTTTTCCTAGCTTGTATCCCTCTTCAAGCTCAATCTTGAAGACCAACCACCACACAACCTGTGATGCATCACCTGTCATAGAAGTAACCTGCCACATCTGAACCTACATGTCCATGTAGTGAAGTCCTTGACCCTACATAGCATGAATCCCTGCTACTGATCCCTCTTAGATACCTAAGAATACACCTTCCCTGAATTAGCTCCAAACTCTCTGACAACTCCCACTGCTTAGGAAAACTCAGGTCTACACCAGACCTCATGTGATTTCAAACACTATTTTAAGCTCAGCTTGAACTATCTAGCCCTTGGTGTGCTTACCGATTCTGCATCTTGCATCTTGAACCTCACCACCACCTTCTTCACATCAGCTCCCACTAGAGACAAAATCAACTTGTGATCTTCCATGTCTCTTATTCCAAAGAATTTTGCTGCTTCCAAATTCTTCATGACATACCTTTGAACTAACTTTACCTTTAGCTTAGAAACACCCTACATGTGTAACCCTACAACAAGCAACCACACAAAAATAACAGGATAATGTTGCAATCATCATCCAACCCAGTAAAGAGAAAAACACAATGGTCACATTGACCTTGACTAAAGCCATGCTTAGTCATATCCTTATCAAACTTCCATTTCCCTGTAGCTTCCTCAAGACCATATACCCTGGCCTTCCGTCTCACCTATCCATTTCCACTCTTCTTTATCTTGAACATCCATTCATCTCTCAGTGCTTTCTTCCAGCTGACAACTCCACCCAAAAACTCCTGTGTGGTTCTTCTTCAAGGAATCACATTCCTCATCCATGCCAAGCTCCCACTGTTTCCTGGATCTACCTGCTCTGCTTCTTTAACAACTTTCTGGTTCTTGATCATCAGTGAGCAACAAGTAGTGTAAAGAAGGGAAATGATGAATTTGAGGCTTACTTACCCTTTCAATCCTTCATACGGGCACTTGAGACTCCTTGACAGCTTGCTGTCTGCCCAAAATCTATTCTAGTGACTGACCTTGATCACCACCCAATCTACACCTGACTGACATCGGTTCCCTACGACTGACCCTGACTACCAACATTGATTCCCTCTAACTGATGCTAGTTCCACCTATTGCTAATGTCAGTCCTAGCAACCAACATTGGTCCTACCTGTTGCCGATGTCGGTCCTCCTGACTGATGTCAGTCTTACCCTGCCCGACACCACCACCTCTGGTCTACACATGACCGACATTGGTACCTATCTATTTGATGTTAGTTCCACCTAATTGATTCTGGTAACTGTGCTTTCTTATGAGTGATGACTTTTTATCTATGAGCTCACCTTGGATCAAAACCCTATCCAAATCAACATAGCCCTATTTAGAATAATTTAGTCCCCTCAGCTGATCTCTATCTGTCATCTCCTCCATGAACACCAAGGCTTTCTAGTTTTTAAGTTTGTCAAAAACATCTATCTTCCACTTAAGAACATGCAGTCCCTTCTTACACATGTGACCAAGCCTACAAAGCCACATCTCTACAATAAAAGGTGAATCTGTAATATAAGTAGATAGATAAAGGATGCCTACTTTCTTACCACCATCTAATTCAAGTGCATCTGCTATGAGAGTTATTATGCATCTCTCATCACCCAACTTTCCTAAAGAAATTAGACTCATCTATAAGACTAGGCCCTGCATGACCTCCTTTAACACCCGTGTGTTACCCGTCTACAATTTCAACTTCACTTCCCCTTTGCCAATAATCTGACAAGGCTCACCAGCCCCTAAATAAATCTCTCCAAAGTCTCCCTGGACATACCCATGAAAAGATGCTCTATTTCGAGCAGCATGGAAAGAGGCAAAAAAATCTATAAACCAAGATTCTACTTTATCTAGAGCATCCTATGCAACAACACCTGCAACATTTGCTTCTTCATTTTCTTCATGCTGATCTTCAACCAACCAACAATCTTTCTTTACCTACTCTTTCTTTCCATCAATCTAATCATTCGTGTTATTCAGTTTCTCCATTCATAGCTTACTTTCTTCTACCATTGCTATACTCCCACTCAATCAAAAACCCCTGTGAGTGACCTGTAATAAAAAAACACTAACTAGATCTGAACCACCTGTTAGTCAACCTTGCTCTGAGAACCTCTAACCTCGCTTTGATACCAATTGATAGGACCTAGGTTCCACAAACCTCTGACACCACTTGTCAGAATTAAGAGCACATATGATTACCTCTATATAAGTAACTAAACACAAAATTTAACCAGAAGGAATAAGTAACCAAAAATATGAAACAACACAAAATATGAGAGACAATACCCAATTGTATTAATACTTATACAAAAGGAAATACAATAAAGAAGATGCCACACTTCTTCTCCTCACACCTCTAGAGCTCCCACACTTGTAGGGTTCACCAGTATTCTCCTCCAACAGTTCACTCTCTCAATCACGGTCATAACAATAAACTCCAATACAGAGTTGTTTTTCACCTCCACCAGTCAGTAACAATGCTGCCAGTACACAAAGTACATAACCATACTCCAAGTAGATCTTCCCTTCTCTTGCTGCCACCTACAAATCAATAGACCTTACTTACCATGTAGATATCTCTACACCCTGAAGAACCCTTGTCCTTACCTCACCAAGTCCTTATGATTCTTCAACTAGTACCCCAGTGGATCTCCTAGTAGAACTTGCACAAACTACAACTCTCCCTGATCATACACACTCAACACCCCTTTGGAACTAGGAAGAGCTACTCTTGCTCTCTCTATAAGCACAATGGCTTTCTAGCACACTTTTACAATATAGCCCATGAGTCTATTATATAGATCTCATGCATACAATAATTAGACTTTCTTAATTACAATAATTAGACTCGCAACTCTACGACCAAAAATAGTCTTTATATACAAACTGCCTGTCCAAAAATAGACTAGTTTGGAACCCACATGCAAACTACATGCACACACAGGTTGCCGACGTTGGCTCCTTCCTGACCGATGTCAGCCTACTTATAATAGACGTCAGTTGCTTCTACACTATTGTATGACTGACATCAATTGGCTTGACTAATGCCGGTTCTTCTACAACTCGCTCTGTAACTCAGCAACCCAGCAACCTCCTCCATGTTTGCATCAGTGAAGCTTTTAGCTCCACAACCTAACACAAAATGGTTAGTTCTTATAGAAATTTAAGAGAGAGAGGTGAATAAAGAAGTACAAAGGTCACAAGGAAACTTGTAAATATAATATAATGAGTTACACAAGCATGGGAATATATTTTAAAATTGATAATTCAAAGTTAGGAAGTACAAGTGTACCCCAATTCATGAAACTCATGAAAAGTGGTGTAGGAGTTGTCATTTTGCACAAGGAAACTACCTTGATCATTCACCTTTATTGAAATTTCCCAAAAATAATTAGGTATAGGTCTAATGATTTTACTGAGAGGGAAGGATTTTATACATGCCTTTCCATGCATTATTAGTAGTCTTATTCATCTAGAATCTCCTAGAAGTGAGCCATCACTACCTACAGTCAAGAAAACTCCTCTTTCACACACCTTGGACACTTGGCTTCAAATTTGGATTTAGTTTTGAATGAAAATCCATATAATTGGGCGAGTGACATGTTTCAATACCCTCTATGGCCTTAGAGGCATCAAACACACCTTAAAATCACTTCCACTTGGAGTTTTCACACTTCTCACCATCATGTTCACTATGCCAGTTTTGACTAACTGAGATGAGATATTTTGTTAGAGAACTTAGGATTTTATTAAAGGAATTAAATTACCATAGTTAGTTACTAAAAGTCTCTATATTCCTCTAAAAATTGATTTCATCCCTTGAAAGTCTCTATAACCTACACAATGCACAAAATAATCAAGGGAAGCATATCTATATCCTATCCATATAGATTATGTACAAATAATCATAATGGTAGGGATATTGACTAAGTATTCTACAACATCCAATAACTTTCATGGTAAAACTAGGCCATTAGAGTAGCTTTCCATCTCCATCTCCTTCATTGGGGTTATAACTAGGGTTTATAAGGGTTTTTAGACCATTATACTCTTACGCTTTGTTGATGAAGATATGACGTTAGAAATGCAAACCAATTACATCAAATAAAAGCCTAGGAACCTTGATATCCTCTCTAAACTCCCTTAACCTCTATGCACATCCTCAATAAATATAAGAGCATTCAAAACTAGCCTATCGAGCTTGTTTCTCCATTTGCATAGGCCTAAATGTTAGTTCCAAGATAAAAATGTTTCTCTTTGTGGTTTTTTTTTAATAAAAATAGCTTATAAATGTTTATTATGACCCTAAAAATATTCCCAAATTTATTATAAATATCATCCCATGATAGAGTTGAAGTTACCCTTTACTTTGGACTCTAAGCATAACTATGCCTCATAAGCCTGTCTGCACTTTTGAGGGTTTAGACCTCCTTGTAATGATTATTACCTCTAAAATTTGTATCCAATGTTTATTTAGGTATTTTTCAACTCCATATTCCTCTTTTCATGATATAATCAACATTTTGCCCACTCTTTTCACCTTACTCTCAAAGCCTACCAATTTGTATTTAAGGGGAGTGCCCTCTACCTGAGATAAAATAGAGGGAACTTACCCTATTTTTATAGATTAAATAATTATTGGAGGATACTAAAAAATTTATGGGGAACTTATACATAAAAAATAATATTTTTTTCATGTCAATAGGCTTACTAACTCCTTATATTTCCAAGATAGACCCCTAGAAAAGGCAAACTATGGAGGGGTTTTGGGAAGTAGACTATGTACTATTTGATTAGGGCATTTAATTTGATTTTTTTCCATGTAAATAGACCCTTTATATCAGGAATATCATGATTATTATTTCCCAAGTTTTTTTATCACTTTGACCTTCCCACATACTCCTCATATTTTGACTGGTTGGGATTTAATGTGCCTTTTGACTGTGTTTTGCTCTTTGTCACCATACTTGTAGGTGTTTTTCCTTTTGACTAGTTAGACCTTGAAAAAGTTTAATTAACCTATTTTATACTTTTCAAGATCATATCTTAGTGGTTTTTACCTATCCACTAACTCATTCACTTAAACTTGTACCTTGAAGGGCTAACATGACTGTAATAGCTTGTTAGGGACTTGGGAATTTTGACTTGAAATTCATCATGTTTGACCATCTCAAAACCTTTAGAACCTTGATAAAGTATCTAAATATCTCCTAAAAACACTAAACATACTTTATCATTTCATAATTTGTCAAAAAATGAGCCTTAAGCAACTCTGAGTTGTAGGCTATAGGGAGACATTTCTCAGTGTATAGACTGTCACCTCAAAACAGACCCAAAGAGGAGATACTTACCAATCCTAACTCCTATTAATGTCTTATACATTTTTATGAGATAATTAATGTTTCTCATGATTTTAAAAATGATAAAATTTCTTAGACTAGGAACTTGTGCTTCTTAAGATAGGGTACCTTGGCTATAGGTGGATATTGGCCTAGAAAATCCTATGTAGGCTTGCTTTAGCCTTGAGACCATGCCTAATATAATTCTTATCTAATGATTATGAGTTATCTTGATGTCATAATAATACCATAAGTTTCAATACATGATATCAAATTTATCCTTATTGAGTTTTTACTCTAAAGTACCCTTTCTTCTCCATACAGTTGTAGGTTGGTATTTCAAAGCTTAAGACACCCCTGTAGGTGTGAATGGGAGATAGAACATAGAATTATAACCTTATTTAAATAAAACGTGGAAAAATAATTATTTATTAAATCATATAAAACTATTCATTCATAGATTCATGGTTTGGTATTGCAACATTGGATGGAGGAGTCTCTTATAGCTCAGAACTGTAGATAATATTAACTGAGTTTAATGCATAAATATGCAACTTTAGGCTCTTCAATAACCACCTTCCATTAGTCATATTGAATATATCTCTTACATAGGTATTTTAATATGTATATTATACTATTTTTGTCCTTTTATATGCCTCAAAATTCCTTATAACCCTATTGTATGCCATCAACCAAATGGCCCATGCATCTATTTTTTCAATTAAGGGATTTCATCTCCAAATCTATAGTCATCATCATTTGAAAGTAACCCCTATCTCAATATACCAATATATCATTAAAAATATGTCTCCCATGCTCCATTAAACATTTTATGAATCCAAATAGGGTTCCACCACATGTTCAATACTTCCAAATAAGTATATTCATGCTCTGTTAAGCCACCTATATGTGGTTATTCTGATGTGTATAAGCAATGAAGGAGAATATGGACAATGTGTATGTGTTTAGTCCTTCAATGAGTTTTAATCATACCTAAATGCTTCCAAAATGATATTCAAAACCTTGAATTAATTTGGTGAGAGGTTTTCCTTATTTTCATGTGATCCTCTTCTTCTAAGCACCTGTAAATGCATTTTCATGACAGAGAGTGTAGAAGTGTTGCACCTGATTGCAAAAACACTTAATTTATTGCATAATATGGAGGAATAAGTTTATTATTAATTTTTAAATGATATTTTAAACTTATTAAAACCCATTTTTATCCAATAACTTGATAAAGTCCTTATTTTAGTTCACTCAATTGCCTACACATGACGTCATGGAACAAACTGGTTGCATCATGTTTATGATTGTAACCAATGAAACATTACTTAAATAATGATATTTAAAGGTGAATGTAATAAATAACACATTTAAAACATGTAAATTGACCTATCATAACCCTCTAAAACCATTGTCAAATCATGAAGCTCTTTAAAATGGTGGGAACATGCCTCTCATCCCAAATGAGACCAATCTACCAACCTGAGATGGTTTGATAATCAAAACACCATGAAAAAATTTTAAAAAAAAACATGGGGGGAATTTGAGAATAAATACAAAATCCTCTTTAGTCAACATAACCAACTGAATTATATGAACCTGTCCAAAATAGAGCAAAACCTATAGGGTGCAGGAAATAATGAGCAAAAAAACATAGTTAGCTTGTAAATGATGGTTCATAAATCATGGTTGACCAATTTTATAAATATTTTTATGTAAATGTATATATATAAGTCTAATTTCAAATCTCATAGTGTTTTTATTTGAAACCTTCTCAATTGGTTGTAATAAGCACAAATCTGCTAACCACTTCTATGTGTCTTGAAGGGAAATGGAGTAGAATGGTTTTGGATTTAAATGGCACTTATATAGTATTTAAATCATGAAAATGAGTTTTATGAAATTGAAGAGTCATCTCATAACCTTCTCCCACATGTCACACTTCCTCATGGCCCGTACAAGTGCCAAACTCTTCTTTTTTTAGTTGATTTCCTGATTTTTAGTTAGATAACCTACAAGTTTCAAATAAACTAATATTCTAGATAGTGAATATGACTTATTGTATGTTTTAAAGGAAAATAAGACATTTGTATTACTTTAAAACCATGTCACTTACATTTATGACCCCTAAATGACTTTAAAAGATATAAGGGTTAATATAACTAAGACCAAGTCTAATATAACATTAAATGACATCAAAAGCCCTGTAATATACTCTATGACAAAATATTAGAACCTTAAAATATATAAAAGTTCAAATTCATACCTATAGGGGTCCCAATTTGACCTGTAGGGTTAAATTTGGTCAACAAATTGGTGACTCATAGGGGTAGCATGCCTACTATGCTCACTAGACCATTAGCCTTATCAGTCTATTGGGCTTAAGGAGTCATGTAAAGTCTAAAACACAACAAGAGGACCTAACACTTGACAAAAATATTTGATCAAGACAAGACCAATGACTACCTCAACCACACAAAAAAAAAGATACACATAAATTAAAAGCAAACACACATGTACTTCATGAGCACTAATGGAAGATGTTGATGATGAAAATTGTATTGTCAATGAATCAACCCTTTCACCTATCACAAAGGTCAATTTGGAATCATACCAATCTAATCATAAGGGTTCTAAAGGCTCATTTAAAATCCTAAAGATGTGAGGGGTTTTTTTATTATAAATTATGGGAAATAATCAACAAGTCATCAAGATAATTTATTCTGTTATAACAATTAGAAGTCCATTTATTAAATCATGAATTAGTTAAGATAATGATTTGTAATTTATTCTATCCAATAGAGAAAACCTATTAATTATATTGTCTTTTGAAGAACAGAAACCTGATTTTGCAATATATGTATATTCAAATGATGTCTTCACTTCTTGCTTGTAATGCTTTCAAGGTTAATTAGAATTGGAAGAGATATATCAAAAGAAAAGAAAGAAATACAAACATGTAATCAAAAGAGAAACAAACTACAAACAAGAAGAAGCAAGGCAAATAATTAATCCTATAACAAAGAAAGAAATAAACTAAAATAGACAACAAAACTAAGAAAAAAATCTAATCTAACAAAAGGAAAACAAAACGTAAGAATTAACTTAAGAAAACACTTCTAGGACTAAATAATCTCTAATAACATAAATTAATCTAATTCAAAAAGAAAAACTAAACTTAATCTAAAATAAGAGAAACAAGAGAATTTAATTAAGGAACTTGTTCAAACAAAATAAACTAAAAATAAGCAAAGCCTAAAGATTAAATATAAATAAAGAACCTAAAAAAAATGCAACTATGAAGTTAGAAAAAGTAAAAAATTAATCAAAGAACTAAAATAGGCCTATAGCCTATTTAAATAAAATAACTAGAAAACTAAAGAACTTGAACAAGAAATCTAATAATAAACTAAGAAATAGTCACTAAATGAAATAAAGTAATCAAACTAAAAAACCAATCAAGATAAAAGATAAAACTAACTAGAAATAAATATAAACTAAAGATCAAAACTAAGTTCAAGACAAGACTGATTAAAAATGACTATGAAATTTAAGCAAAACAGGGTAACTTAATCAAAAATAAAAGTAAACTTAAAGTCTATTGAATTAGAACTAAACTAGACAAGATAAAACCAAGGATGTAAAAAAAATAGCAAATAATTAACTAGAAAATTGAAATAAAATATTAAAGTAAAAAAGATTGAAATAGATATAAGTCTAATTATTAAATATACTAGTCTATAGTAAATCAAAATAAATTATAACTTAAGAAAAAATCTATAACAATCTAAGATAAAGAAAAGAACTGAACTAATATAAGAACTAAAGAAGAGAAACAAACTAAACTAAAAAGAATAGAAATGGCTAAAGATTAAAATTATATCTAAGATGTCAAAATTGAAATAAAAATCATATTTATAAAAAATTAGAAAGATCTATTTAATATTACAGTTAAAGTCAAATAATTACAAAGATATGTGAGTCTCAAAATGAGAGTCATCTTAGCAGAAAAAGATAAATTTCAATGAGAAAAAAAAACATCCTCTCTATACATACCTTTAAATAACAAATTTGTAATCAAAATAGATTAATGAGATGTCATAAAAAAGTGGAATGATTCTCATTATTCAGGCTGAATACTTGAAATCTGCACATAGAATTGCAAATAACAACCATCAAAAGATATTAAGCTTAACAAACTTTAGATAATTAGTAATATATGATAAATAAAACTGGATATACCTATGTTGCATAAGCAATTTCTCAACTATCAAATAAAGTACCATTGGATCTATTTGTAAAAGTTGTACTATCTCAAAGAAGTTGCATAAAAAGAAGAGATAAATGATGGACTTCAAGAAATACTTAAGTCTTTAATACATGTTGTTCTTCTATCTTCAAATGAATGCTTGATCCCTTCTTATACCTTCAAATTAGTTGTAAAATAATTTATAACTAACTTTAGTTAGTTTTTGGTTAAAGTTAGCTAGTTAATTTTTAACAAATTCAATTAATTAAACTCAATTTGGTTAAGGATAGATTTAATTAAAACTTTAAAAGTCTTAATTTGATCAAGATATTTAAAATAATAGACTTGGATTCTTAATCTTAACGGGTGGAGACCCATATTAATTAATAATATAATAGAATACATATTGATCATAAAATAAATAAATCATAAATTGATAAATTCCATTCATATTTAACCATAATACATATTAAATTAACCTAAGATTATATAATTATATCAAAACTCTTAAATCATTGCATTTACCTGATTTATCAAAATTTATCAAGTCTAAAATATCAAAGTGTTATACTTAAATATTTAGTTCTACATGAAAAAAGTTCAACATTGAACAAAAATCATCCCTTGGATAACCAATAGTCATTTGAATCTAAAAATAATTCAATAACTTATTTATCCTACTCATGAAGACAAATATTGTATTCCATCTCTATTGCAGGGAATGGTAAAAATCTAGTCCTTATATCTGTGATGTTGTCATCAATTTCTAACATAATCCTTTTCAACAACCTAACTTCTCTTGGTGCCTTAGGTTCACTCTTTTTTGTATTAATGTTATTTTCAACATTCTGAGATAGAATATCCATGGTTTTCCTTCTATTAACATACCCCTGACCTCTCAAACTCTATGTTTCAGACCTCAAAATGGGTTCACTATGGGCACCTGACAAACTCAACCTTCTACATTTTCCAGCAAGGTCTCCATGAGAAGGGGAAGGTGCATCTAAAGGAATAGCCATTTTCCTAAGGTCTTTGGTATGATTTGTCTCTACTTCAAGTTGAGTAGGTTGATTAATAGGAAACTAGTTGGCAGGCAATGGATCATCAATTGGTTCACCTCTAAAATTAGGAGCTTATAGTGGTAGAAAATGAGGATCATGCTCTAAGTGATGAGATGAACTTTTTTAGGGATGTTCATGTGCTCCAATTCTATGACCATGAAAACCCCTACCTCTATAACCCCTATTAGTTGGGTTAATAGGTAGATTATTTAGAATGTTTCAAAAGTTAAGGTCATAGTCATCAAAATGAATGGGCATTCTAGTCCCTCTATGAAACCTAGGTCCAAAACATCCTGCATGAAATCCACCCCTATTAAAACCTCTCCTAAAAATTTACTAACTCCCACCTCTATTGATATTTTCCCCCATCTTTCATCATTATTACTTCTTGTTGGTTGATCCCACCAAACATACTAATTAATCTAAAAGATAATAATTAGATCTAAGCCTTGAAACAAAAATTCATAAAGACAAAATTATAAAATGAATCTCAAAACTACATTACACTAAAACACACTGCTCTATATTTGAATCCAAGTTGTATTGATTTTAAAATATAAGATTTTGATATCAAATTCAATGAATTTTAATCTCAATATCCATCTTTAAATAAAAGTTTAAAACCTCAACATTGAGATAAAAATTCAAATGTAACTTCATGTTTTCAAATCTTCTTTAGATCCATTGCAAAACTATCCACACACACACACATATATGTCATTTATC
This sequence comes from Torreya grandis, assembly GCA_037957365.1. Classification (NCBI taxonomy): domain Eukaryota; kingdom Viridiplantae; phylum Streptophyta; class Pinopsida; order Cupressales; family Taxaceae; genus Torreya; species Torreya grandis. The sequence continues at coordinate 1,456,027 of JARHVA010002674.1, forward strand.
CACAACCAACTAATTTAAATTGGATTTTTATAAAATAATTGTAATTCCTAATATAGCCAAACACATTTATATTAAAACTAGACTAAATTTCTGAGATGATTACTATCATATCAAACCAAATAGATAATCAACAAAAACTAACCAAAATGTAACCTTATGAATGTTGATATCTACATGTATATGCATGAGCTTAGAATCATCTACTTTCAAACATATGCAAACTAATTTTCCATAAGTATGTGTGATGCAGAGTAATAAATTTATGTAGAACCATTTTAACAACCTTCATGATTTCTTATATATTCAAGATAAAACTATTCACTTAAAATATACTTGACAACTTTAACAAATAGTTTGTAAAACCAATCATATATGTAACAAAATTGCATGCATTGAATTCTATTATTATTTTTTGAGTTCATTGAAATCAATGTTTTCAGACTTACTTGTCTTTATCTAGAAAATCTCTTAATCATTTTCCACAAATATAAACCCTAAGTCTGAAACTAGTTTCAACCAAAGGCACTTGAATAGTTAGTTGTTCTATAAAATTATAGAACCAAAACCAAAAAGTTTTTATGCATGATGACAATTGACAAATAATTGAAGTCTTTCTGATATTTCAACATTTTTTAAAAATTATCATTTATTCAACCCAAAATAGAAAAGCAACTATATATTGAAAAGTTATCTAAATGTATGCCATGGATAGAAACCCTAAAAACTCCAAGTTTTGAGCATGAAAAAATATCAAAAACTTCAATATTTTGCATGCAATGAGGTTATAATATCTTCTTTTATTCCATAATCAAAAATAAAAATCTAACTTTTCATTTACCTAGAAATGCAAGAAAACTTTTGTGTCAAGATTGAACACTATCATAATGAAATACCTTTTGAAATAGGATTCCAAAGAAACATTCAAAAATACAAAACCTAATCCTTTTATCTCTTTATTAAACCAAAACTAAAAATTATCATTTATTTACTTCTCAAAAATATGTTACATTTCATGCACAAAACCCTATCACTCATAAAAAATAACATCTTCAAAACTCCAAAGACCATAAATATGACCATATGCAAATAACCTGTGGATTATAAACAATAAAAGAAAAAAAAATGTTTGCATATAATCAACTAGAAACATGAGTACCTCGACTCACTTTCAAACTTTCCAAATAGACAACCACTTCATTTGTAAAACCATAGAAAGTTGATTTTTTTTTCAACCATATAGAAAACTAGGAAACCAAATGCTTAATCAAGATTATCAAAAAATTAATCATGTCTACATGTAGAATATTTATAAAAAACTTCAAACCATGACTCATATTTTCCATATTTGACCAGAAAGCTAAGAACTATTTTCATGCAAACCAAAAACCACTTGAAGCCTTCCCTTATTCATTTCAAACCTTCATACATCAATAGAATGCTTTGAACATAAACTGATCAACTCATCATGAACATAACTGATTTCCATGCTCAAATCCTTATCAAATATTCTCTCTCAGCATTGTTCTACAACTCACCCATAATCATGATAGAGTTTCACTCTTGCACAAAGCTTGCAAATAAATGATTATAAAATGAAGAAAAAACAACTTTTATTTTCCACCCTGAGTTCATAACCAACTCAATCATGTGGTCATTTTTTATTGGCTAACATTTATTAATTTCATACTTAGCAATCCTGCTAAACCACTTATCGACATTGATAACTTTATCCAAGACTAACTCTTATCACTACCTCATTAGCTAAGCTATGTGATTTAAGGAGATTGGTTCACCATTAATGCCTAATTACCACCAAATAATTGAATAATCTTGTAGTTATATAAACTCACAATCAAAATTAAATGAATTGGCCAATTCACCTTGCTCATTGTCTAATCTTCCGAGTGGTGTCTATCTCTATCTAATATTTTCCTCATCATCCATCGAGGGGGTTCATAATATTTATTCATAATGACATTAAAATTATTTATTAACTAAGCAAAGTGACCAAAGGTCCTTAGAATTTTATCCCATGTCCTAGCCAACAGTAAATATTTCGCAAATGAACCAAGTCAATTAACCTCAAAAAATGCTTCTTGACCAAACTAAAGAATCTTCAACACTTTGAAAATTATGCTAGGCCCATGAAAAATTTATATAATGCAAATGTTATGTCTTAGCATTGAAAATTTAAAACATGCCATGAATGTTAGGGTAGGTCTCCTTAAACAATTTGAATATGAATGTAAATTTTGTAAAAAATAAGCTCCTTTTGCTCATTTTCAAGTGAAGTGATGATCTCAGAATAAGTCTATGACATGCTATAAATATCTCACTAATATTCAAGATCCAAGAACTAAAAAAATATGTTCTAGAACCATAAACCACAAATTGATTATTAACTTGAATCTGAAAACAACTAATCTTTAATATGCCAATTATGTTTTTATGAATTGAGCTATGTACTAGATAAAAAATCAAAATAAACCTATCTACCATCAAAATATGAGCATTACTAAACCATCCAAAGCATATTAACATTTCAAATAACCAACATATCAAGAAGTGATGAAACAAAGTTATTCATCAAGTATAGATGTCAAAATAACTTTTGACTTTACCAAAATTGATTGTAATGTATTTCAAAGTATCAAATCACCAATGCTATCTAAATCTTAAATCAAAACTACTCATGAATAATAAAATATCACCATAGATCATTAAATATGACTGAAAATTGAAAATCCATGTAACAACTAAAAATGTTAAAGTGCACTAAATCTAAATAGTAGAAAAATTGATCTCACCTATAACCATATATGCATTTTTTTATTCATTTATCTAGTATGATCTTTGAAACCAGTTAAAACATAAACAAAACCTATCAACAAATCATTATAATTTCATAATAAAAAATACATCTAAAAATACTATCAATCAATAGGGTCCTTGACACAGTGTTAAGATTTATGATAGAGTCATCTCTATGACATAAAGTATAGATTTTGAAAAATTTCAGGGGGTGTAGAAAATAGGCATAACACTAGCAACTTTGCTAGTCAATTTTGTGTGACAAATTTAAGTAGAAAAAAATAGCCTATTGGATAAAACAAAATTTACCTTGAGAGTGTGACCTAGGGAAATAATTTTTCAAGTAGCTAAGCATGAACCCCTTAATTAATGAATTCAAGAAAAGGATGGATCATTTAGATAGCATGGCATAAATAAAGGGAAATAAATAATAGGGAAGTTCAGGATAGATGCACAAATAATTATAAATGACTTAAGTACAAAATCTAAAAATAAATTAATACTTCTACAACCAAATATAAGTCATCCATATTATTCCTTTATTATGAAAAACTAAATTTTTAAGAGTAATTTCTGAAAATGAATGATACTTATAGCACTTTCATAGATTCTTTCACTCTTCCTTCATAATGTGATATTCTTCATTCTACAACCTTTCAATGATCATTTGAAAATAAAGAGCAACAAATAAAAACAAAATACATGACAAATAAAACAACAAGAAGACAGTGAATCAAATAAAAAGAAAAAGAAAACAAAAAACAAAGTAAAAAAAGAGAGCAACAAATAGGTAACTAATCATGAAATAATTTTAAGTGATGGCCATTTACTGAATAACACAACCAATTTCTTTCAAGATATTTAAGATGAAAATCATTATTTCTAAAAATTGTGGCTATTTTGTAAGGTCCAAGACATAATGTATCAAATTTATGGCTATTAATATACAAAAATTTAATTCTTTTAGACTTAAGGAACATATTTATTTCTTATTTAAGTTGTTAGGACAAGACTAATTCTAAAAATAATAAACCAAATCATGATACCAATCATATTTAGCTAATAAATAGTCCTATTCATTCATTTCATGTCCAAACTTAAAAATTTTAGAAATTTCTGTAACTTTCATAGTTTTTAAGTGTGTTTTTTTTAAATTCTCAACTAATAGAATTAGGACATTAATATTCAAGGTAGCATTTTCAACTAAGTGTTTTGTTAATTCATTACCTTTAATAGTTTTAAAATTTTAAAATTCAATATTAAATGCTTGAATGTATAAGATCTACTTAGCAAGTCTTCATTCAATAGTTGATTGTTTTAAAATATATGACAAAATAGGTACATTAGATCACTCAAAAACTTTGTTTACCATTAGTAAATATTGAAACTTAATAAAAAAATAAACAAGTGAGAAAACACATTTCTTAATAAGGGGTACCTAGTTTATGTATCTTTTAAGACTTAAATCATATAACCAATAGATTCTCTTCATTATTTTCAAACTCTTGAGTTGTTATAACTCATATTACCTTTTTAGTAGCATTAACATAGAGGATAAATGCTTTCTTTAAATCAGACTTAAAAAGGACATGAGCACTTGCAATTGCATTTTTAATAGAATTAAAAGCTAACTCAATATTTTCATCCCACATGTATATTTCATCTTTCTTAAACAATAATTGTAAAGGATTAGATTTTTCAACAAAATCAAAAATAAATTTCCTAAAAAAATTAATCTTGCTAAAGAAATATCTTAAACTTCATTGATCTTTAGGAGGAGGTAGTTCCTTTATAGCTTTTACATGTTCAAGGTTAATATAAATACCTTCTTTAGAGATTATGTGTCCTAATACTTTTTCCTTAGTCATACCAAAAATAGTTTTTTTGGATTCAAAGAAATGTCAAACTTTCTACATCTTGTGAATACCTCACAAAGATGATATAAATGCTTCTTTATCTTTTTGAAATATATGGTGAGATCATATAAATAAACTTGAATGATAATACCTATCAAATTATCAAAATTAATATGCATAGCCCTTTGAAAAGTTGATCTTACATTCATCAAACCAAAAGACATTCAATTGTAGGAAAAAATACCTCTATGAGTGGTAAAAGTGGTTTTATGCCTATCATCAAGAGTTATAAATATTTGATTATAACTTAAAAATCCATCTAATAAAGACATCATTTCAAATCCTGTAACTTATTGTAAAATCTAATCTATGCCAGGTAGAGGAAAATTATCTTTTATATTTACTTTATTTAAATCTCTAAAATCTACACAAAGTCTAATATCATCATTTTTCTTTCTAACTATAACTCAATTAACTACCCATTATGAATATGTTATAGAAAAAATGACACCAACATTAATCATTTCATCCATCTCTTTATTAATGGTGTCCCATAACAAAGGGCCGATTCTTTGTATTTTTTGTTTGATAGGTTTGATACCAATTTTAATAGAAATGTCATGTTTAATAATACTAGTATTATAACCTTTAAGATCATTTTAAGACTATGCAAAGATATCAATAAATTCTTTAAATAATTTAATGAACTTGACTTTTTCATTTTTAGTTACTTGAATTTCCAAATAAACATACTTAGGATTTTCTTCAATGCCTAAATTTATGAGAGTGGTTTCACCTATGATTCTTCTTAATGGCTCTTCTGTTATGGAGATCTTTAGCTAATCATTAGGTGAAAACATAGATTATAAGCTTGCCAAATGAATAAGAAATTTGTTAGTACTTAGCTGTAAATAATATCCATAATTAAGTACATAGTCATCATGATCAAAGCAATTTCCCTTAGTCTATATGTTCATCATAACTAAACACATCCCAACTATCATTTAGATCAAGAATCATAGGATGAAAAAGTTTAAATAAAGGAAAATCAATAGTTGTTTCAATTTCACTCAAAGTTGGATTAGAAGCATAAACTAAAAGCTTATCAGATCTTACATTAAATTATCTAATAACATGCATGATATTGAAATCTTTGAATTGTTCAATTAAGGACCAAACTTTATGTGTATAGCGATGAAAACAAGTTTGATTAGTTTTGTAAATTTTGTGAACTTGTCTTACTACTAGTTATAAATCTTCAAAAACTTCTAAATGTTTAACATTGAGCTCTATGGCATTTTCTAATCTTAAACATAATGTTTCAAATTCCATTGTATAATTAGTGTTTTTAAAATATAATTTGAAAATATAATGAAATATTTTACCACTAGGAGATATGAGACAAATTCTAGCACCACTACCTTGTTGAGAGCAAGCCCCATTAAAGTAAAGAGACCATAAAATGTTTCTTTTAAATATTTATTCATGTTGATTTTCTAGTTCTACATTCAATAATTCATAAGTTCCAATACGAGTTTCAATATAAAAATGTTAAAAGAAGAAGGTGATTCAATTAGAGTACCAAAAAAATCTTCTCTTTTAATAAATACAATCTCATTATTAATCATAACTCAAATTATATCTTTTTCAACAAAATCCCTAGTAGCTTTAGACTAATCCTTATCTAAAAACATTGCATAATTACTAAGAATATCTAAAACTTGAATATTAGTCATACATCTAATATATTCATTTTGCATAATATTAATAACTATGTCAAGAAACTTACCACAACTCTTAGTTTGTCTAGCATCAAAACCAATAAGTTTTATATTGTTTGCTTCATAAGAGATACCCAATTGGACTGCAATGCATTTAGGCATGTTATTCTTTGAAGCACTTGTGTCTAAATATAATTATGAATTATTTTATTTTCAATCTTAATTGTGACATAGAAAGGAGGTATATAATTAGTAGGGGGTCAAAATATTGAACATAAATATGTTTAAAATTATTTCTCTTGTAAACTTACATCAGCTCTTGGATTTTCAACTACTTCATTTATCTTATCTAACTGTCTTGGAAGACTAATAGCCTACAATATAGAAAATTTAACATTAAATATTGATAAATCATCAGTTATATTATAAGTTTTAGCATCGATTTGTCTAAAATTATTTGATTTGTAATAATGATACTGAAGATTATTATATCCAATTGTAAAAGGATTACTTTGAACACTATTATCATTAGAATTATTAGCATTATTTTAAGCTAATTCACCTTTATCATCTGAATAAGGTTTATAATTTGTTGATTTATTCTTATGTGGAGAATTATAATCTTTATTCCTAGTATTTATAACATAAACATTTATATTTTCCAAAGGATCATCAAGAGTATTTATATTATAAGATAAATTTTTAGTTATTTCATCTTTTTTTTTAAAGAAGATACTTTTTCAATTTAATAATAGCTTGAAATATTTTAGGATTATGGTCAAGTTCACACGCATTGTAATAATATGTAATATCATCATCTGTCATGACTTTTTATGAAAAAGAAGGTTTATCATTTCACTGCCTTTTAACAATAATCAACTCATTGCCTAAACTTTGTATTGCTTTTAATATCTTTGCATTACCTAAATTTATGCCTGTAGTAGACCTATCTTTGAAACCTACATGCTTAATAATTTGTTCATAGTCAATACAAAATATGATGGTTTCATCATATTCAATAATATCTTTATATTCAAAAGCCATTTTGTATTTCAAAGGTAAAACATTACAGAGATAAAGTCTAGACAACTTTTTTTAAGGTCTAAGATAACCTAAGATCTTTTGACATAGCTTGGTGAATCTAGAAATAAAATGATACATCATTTTACCAAGATACGAAGAAATGTTTAAAAGATCATTAACTAAATCAAAATCTTCCTTGGCCTTACCAAAAGACAACTCTAACCATTTCTCCACATCCTTTTAATTATCAATAACTTTAGCAAATATACTAACAAAAGATTGATAAGCTTTTTCTTCTAATGTTTGTGCAAAAAATCTGTAGCAATTTTCTTAATAGCTATCCCAAGGGTGGAAAAAACTAATCTAAATGTCTCTAAGTGATCTTCCCAAGATTCTCTAGCAACACCAATTTTTTTTGGTATATTCAATCCCTTAAGAGAAGGTAACTTACTTGGAATTTTTTTGACATTGGTTGGAATAGCATAAATCCATGGTGTTATAACTATTTAACACTCTTCCTAATCTTATTATTTATCTTCACCTTTAATGATCTCTTCTACCTCTCTTTGCTTTATAATCTATGAAGTAGATCCTCCAATCTCCATTCTTGTATTGGTTATTCTCCCAGGAACTAATTTTTTACTAGTTGGTTTTCTGTCGGTAGATTCCTCACTAACTGATCTACCATTGAAAGGTTCAACAAATTCTACTTAAAAAGAGTGATTATTTTGAACCTAATTTTTCTTACTTAATTGCAGATTTGCTAAAGTAGTTGTAGCAGGCACAATAAAATCATCAAATAAAAATGAATAAAAAAGAAAATGAGTTCTAGGCTTAGGATTAGCAGCTAAAATTTTATTTGTATCTTCTCAAATTCTCCTATTTAAGTTCAAAATGTCATGTTGAGTCTCACATGTAAGATTTGAATACCAATAAATTTCAAATTTAGCAATCTCTTCTTCTTGATTTATAACTTCAATAACCTAATAAATATTTACAAGATGATTATACCAAGCGTAACGTGTTAGATTGAAAGCAACAACAACTTGATCATCTTCTAAAGATATTAATTTTTGGATAATATGAGGTTATTGAGCTCCAATAACCATTAGTAAGAAGAAAACAATCTTTTAAAACAATTTATATTTCTGAATGATTTTTCTAGTAGAGTCACCAAATTTGTTAACAATGAAAATTGTTCCATCAACGAATCAACCCTTTTATCTATTGTGAAGTTTAAGTTGAAATTGTACTAGTCTAATCATAGAGGTTCTAAAGGCTCATTTAAGATCCTAAAGATGTAAGGGGGTTTTAATTATTAATTATGGGAAATAATCAATAGATTATCAAGATAACTTATTTCATTATAATAATCAGAAATCTATTTATCAAATCATGAATCAATTAAGATAAGAATATATAATCTATTCTATCCAATAGAGAAAACCTATGAATTAGATAGTCTCTTGAAGAATAGAAACTTGATTCTCTAATATATGTATATTCAAATGATGTCTTCACTTCTTGCTTGTAATGCTTTCAAAGTTAATCAGAATTAGAAGAGATAGATCAAAGGAAAAGAAAGATAGACAAACACATAAGCAAAAGAGCAACAAACTATAAACAACCAAAAATCAAGGCAAACAATTAATCCTATAGCAAAGAAAGAAATAAACTAAAATAGACAACAAAACTAAGAAAAAAATCTAATCTAACAAAAGGAAAAAAAATGTAAGAATTAACTTAAGAAAACACTTCTAGGACTAAATAATCTCTAATAACATAAATTAATCTAATTCAAAAAGACAAACTAAACTTAATCTAAAATAAGAGAAACAAGAGAATTTAATTAAGGAACTCATTCTAACAAAATAAACTAAAAATAAATAATGAAGATTAAATATCAATAAGGAACCTAAAAAAAATGCAACTATGAAGTTAGAAAAAGTAAATATTTAATCTAAGACCTAAAACAGGCTTATAGCCTATTTAAATAAACTAACTAGAAAACTAAAGAACTTGAACAAGAAATCTAATAATAAACTAGTAAACAGTCATTAAATGAAATAAAGTAATCAAACTAAAAAACTAATCAAGATAAAAGATAAAAAACTAAGTATCAAAACTAAGTTCATGATAAGGTTGATTCGAAATGACTAAGAAATTTAATCATAACAAGGAAAATTAATCAAAACTAAAAGTCTATTGAATCAGAACTAAACTAGATAAGATAAACCCAAGGATATAAGAAAAATAGCAGATAATTAATTAGAAAATTGAAATAAAATATTAAAGTAAAAGAAGAATGAAATAGATATAGATTTAAATATTAAATATATCAGTCTATAGTAAATCAAAATAAATAATAACTTACGAAAAATCTATAACAATCTAAGATAAAGCAAAGAACTAAACTAATCTAAGAACTAAATAAGATAAACAAACTAAACTAAAAAGAATAGATATGATTAAAGATTAAAATTATATTTAAGAAGTCAAAATAGAAATGAAAACCAGATTTAGAAGAAATCAAAAAGATCTATTAATATTAAAGTTAAAGTCAAATAATTAAACATATATGTGAGTCTCAAAATGAAAGTCATCTTAGCAAAAAAAGATAAATTTTAGTGCAAAAAATAACATCATTTCTCTACAAAACTTTGAATAACAACTTTGCAATCAAAATAGATCAATGAGATGTCATGGAAAAGCAGAATGATCATCATTATTTGGGTTGAATACTTGAAATCTATGCATAAGACTACAAATAGCAATCATCAAAATATATTAAGCTTAATTTTTTTTAGATAATTAGTAATATATGATAAATAAAACTAGATATACCTGTGTTGTATACACAATTATTCAACTATAAAATAAAGTACCATTGGATCTATATGTAAAAGTTGTACTATCTCAAAGACGTTGCATAAAAAGAAGAGATAAATGATAGACTTCAAAAAATTATAAAGTCTTCAATACTTGGTGTGCTTCTATCTTCAAATGAATACTTGAACTCTTCTTATACCTTCAACTTAGTTGTAAAATAAGCTATAACTAACTTTAGTTAGTTATTAGTTAAATTTAACTAATTGACTTTTAACAAAGTCAATTAATTAAATTAAATTTGGTTAAGGAAAGATTTAATTAAGACTTTAAAAGTCTTAATTTGATCAAGATATTTAAAATAATAGACCTGGAGTACTAATCTTAATGGGTGGGGACCCATATTAATTAATAATATAATAGAATACATATTGATCATATAATAAATAAATTATAAATTGATAAATTCCATTCATATTTAACCATAACACATATTAAATTAATTTAAGCATATATAATTATATCAAAACTTGAAAATTGTTGTATTTACTCAAATTATAAAAATTTATCAAGTCTAAAATATCAAAGTGTCATACTGAAATGTTAAGTTCTGCATGAAAAAGATTCAACACTAAACAACAATTATCCATTAGATGATCAATAGTCATCTGAATATGATAATACTTAAATAACTTGTTTGTCCTACTCATGAAGGCAAACATTGTAATCCATCTCTATTACAGGGAATGGCAACAATATAGTCCCTATATTTGTGGTGTTGTCATCAATTTCTAACTTAATCCTTTTCAGTAACCTAACTTCTCTTGGTGCCTTAGGTTAACTCCTTTTTGTATCAATGTTCTTTTCATCATTCTAAGGTGGAATGTCCATGGTTTTCTTTCTATTAACATACCCCTGACCTCCCAAACTCAACCTTTTAGACGTCAAAATGTGTTTGCTATAGGAACCAGACAAATTCAAACTTCTACATTTTCCAGCAAGGTCTCCATGAGAAGGGAAAGGCACATATGAAGGAATTGTCATTTTCCTAATGTCCTTAGCATGGGTTGTCTCTACTTCATAATGAGCAGGATGATTAATAAGCAACTAGTTGGTGGGAAATGGATCATCAATTGGTTCACCTCTAAAATTAGGGGTTTGCAGTGGTAAAAAAAGAGGATCATGCTCTAAGTGATGAGATAAACTACTCTGAGAATGTTTATAGGATTTAATTCTATGGCCATAAAAACCCATACCTCTATAACCCATATGGGCTAAGTTAACAAGCAAATTATTTAGAATGTTCCAAAAATCAGAGTCATTGGCATCAAAATGAATGTACATTCTAGTCCATCTATGAAACCTAGGTCCAAAACATCCTACATGAAATCCACCCTTATTAAAACCTCTGCTAAAAAATATCTCACTGCCACCTCCATTGGTATTTTGTCCTCATCTTTCATCATTATTACTTATTATTGGTTGATCCCACCTAGACATACTGATTAATCTGAAAGATAACAATCAGATCTAAGCCCTGAAAGAAAAAAATCATAAAGACAAAACTACAAAATGAATCTAAAAATTGCATTCAACTGAAACACACTACACTATATTTGAATCCAAGTTGTATTGATCTTAAAATATAAGATTTTGATATCAAATTCAATAAATGTTAATCTCAATATCTATCTTTAAATAAAAGTTTAAAACCTCAACATTGAGATAAAAAATAAAATGTAACTTCATGTTTTCAAATTTTCTTTACATCCATTCCAAAACTATCCACACACACACACATAAATATATAGATCATTTATCCACATTTGACTAATTCAATTTGGAATTTTATAAAATAATTATATTTTCTAATATTGCCAAACACATTTATACTAAAACCAAACTAGATTTATGAGATGATTGCTATCATATCAAATTGAATAGATAATAAACTGAAACTAACCAAAATGTGACCTTATGAATGATGATATCTACATGTATATGCATGAACCTAGAATCATCTACTTTCAAACATATAAAACTAATTTTCCATAAGTATGTTTGATGCAGACTAACAAATTTATGCAAAACCATTTTAACAACCTTCATGATTTTTGATATATTCAAGTTGAAACTGTTCACTTTAAATATATTTGAAAACATTAACAAATAGTTTGTAAAACCAATCATATATGTAACAAAACTACATGCATTAAATTATCTTATTATTTTTTGAGTTATTTGACATCACTATTTTTAGACTTGCTTGTCTTTGTCTATAAAATCTCTTAAGCATTCTCCACATAAATAAACCCTAGGTCTGAAACTAGTTTTAACCAAAGGAATTACTTAGCTATTCTACAAAATTCTAGAACTGAAACCAAAAAAATTCTATGCATGGTGACAACTGACAAAGAATTGAAGTCTTTTTGATATTTCAATAAATTATGTATAAAACTATCATTAATTCAACTTAAAATAGAAAAGTAACTATGTACTAAAAAGTCTAAGTAATTCTATGCTATATTAATAAATATCTGCATTTCAAATGGGTCCTATGCGCGCGAACCCAAAAAATTTGAAATCAACTGCTGGGAACCGAGCGGCTAGTGAGGCTGTGGATGCCATTACAGAGGAGGTTTTTTCAGCCAGTAGAGGGAGGAACCAGAATACCCCCAAAGGGAGTTCTGCGGTGGGGATTGAAGATATTACTACCGTGCATCCGACCTATGTTTCTGGTTCAGGGCAGGGACCTGGAGGGAGAACCTACACAGATGTGGCAGCCTTTGAAGTAGATATACATGATGCTCTACCTCATACAACACCTACATCTACCCACGTATCGCCTGTAAGTGCCTTAAAACCTATTAGGGTTACTCTAGACCCTAAATTAGCAAAAAATATCTTCCAAGAGGAAAAATGGTTTACCTCTTGTGCTGCCATTTTTCATTTCTGAGGTTTCTGGCCCTCTTTTGTAGATCTACAGAACTGGATAGCCAAGAGCTGGTTACAAATTAAAGATGGTCAAATCTTGCCTTGCGCCAAGGTTTTTTTTATAGTAGTATTTCAAAGTCCTAAAGATAAAAAGTCTATATTGTGTCACAATAATTTTTTTTTGGAAGGGTAGATTTCCCCTAATGGCCAAACCTTGGCATAAGGATTTTAATCCTCTCTCGGAATCATTTAACAAGATCCCTATATGGGTGCGGCTCCCTTATCTTTCGATACATTTGTGGCAAGAGGCAGTTTATAAAACCATAGGAAATGCAATAGGGGAGTTTTTATATGAAGAAGATAGTTCGAAGAGTTACCACTCGACTTGCGCACAATTTCTGGTTGATCTGGATGTTTCAAAGGGCCTTCCTGAGGTGATTTGCATTAATTCCCCAAGGGGTACCTGGACACAAATCCTGGATTACGAGGGGATCCCCTTTCAGTGCAGGAAGTGTCACCAGACGAGACATATTGCTGCTCGATGTGGTGCTGGGAAAACCATCCCCAGACGTTCACCTTCTTGGTGGCCAAAGGATCTCTCTAAACATTGCATGGACAAACAACCTCTGGAAACAACAATAGAATCTGAGACCGAGAATGAGGATAGGTTGCAATCTGAATCGGAAGATGAAGAGGAATCATTGGAGAATCATTCAAATGAAGCTTCTGAGGAGGTTGTAGTTAGTGATACAGTTGAGCCAGAGGAGGAGGCGGTGGTCTCTTCCCCTATTTTGAAGGATCTTTCTAAGATCCAGACTGTGTTTGACTTTCATAAGGAGTTAATGCCTACTAGTGTCCAAAGATCAGTGTCTTCTAAGGCATGGGTTGCTGAGGCAGCTAAGGTAGAGGAAGGGTGGACTGCAGTTAGAAGGAAGAAGTCTAAGCCTTTGGTCCCTCCTCTAGATATGAATCTTTAGTCATGCAAAAAGAAAAATCTTAACTTAAAAGATTCATCCAAAGTTCCATTCTGCTGAGTGGTTTTTTGGGGGTAGTAATCTGGTCACTTTTTTGGTTTACTGGTTACTGGTCTGGAAGTTTGTATAGCTTGCTATTCCAGTTAGTATACTTTCAGATCAGTGTTGTGACAGCTATTTTTTTATGGTCTTCTTTGTTGGTTATAGGTCCCTATAAAACCTGGTTTTGGTTCTGTTCTGTAATCAGGTTCTCTTGTTAACCTGGTTGTGCTTTAAGGTTAATTTTTTTCCTTGTATAGGGTTTTGGGGTCCCTTCAAAACCTGTTTTTACCATAATCTAAAACTATGTACTAAAAAGTTATCCAAATGTATGCCATGGATAAAAACCCTAAAAACTCCAAGTTTCAAGCAAGAAAAAATATTAAAAACTTTAATATTCTACACGCAACTAGGTTATAATCTCTTCTTTTATTCCATAATCAAAAAGATAAATCTAACTTTTCATTTACCTAGAAATGTAGGAAAAATTTTGTGTCGAGATTGAAGACTGTCACAATGAAATACCCTTCAAAATAGGATTCCAAAGAAACAATAAAAAATACAAAACCTAAGACTTGTATCTTTTTATTAAACTAGAACCAAAAATTATCATTCATTTACTTCTCAAAAATATGTCATTTTTCATGCATAGAACCCTATCACTCATGAAAAATAACATCTTCAAAACTCCAAAGACCAAAAATCTGACCATATGCAAATAACCTTTGGATTTTAAAAAAATACAAGATGAAAAATTTATTTGCATGAAATCAACTAGAAAATTTTAGCAAGTACCTTGACTCACTCTCAAACTTTCCAAATAGACAACCACTTCATGCATAAAACCATAAAAAGTTGAAATTTTTTTTTAACCATACATAAAACTAAGAACTCAAATGCTTAATCAATATTATCACAAACTTAATCATGTCTACATGCAGAAGATTTATCAAAAACTTCAAACCTTGACTCATATTTTCCATATTTAACTAGAAATCTCAGAACTATTTTCATGCAAACCAAAAACCACTTGAAGCTTTGATTTCTTCATTTCAAACCTACATACATCAATAGAATGATTTGAAGGGAAACTGATCAACTCATCATGAACATACGTAGTTTCTAGGCTCAAATCCTTACCAAATATTCTCTTTGAGCCTTGTTCTACAACTCACCCATAATCCTTCCATATATTCACTCCCACATTAATCTTGAAAATAAATGATCACAAAATGAAGAATAACCAACTTTTATTTTCCAACTTGATTTTGTAACTGACTCAATGATGTGGTCATTTTTTATTGGATAGCATTTATTAATTTCATAATTATAAAACCTATGAAACCACTTATCAGCATTGATAACTTTATCTAAGACTAACTCTTATCACTATCTCATTAGCTAAGGTGTGTGATTCAAGGAAATCAGTTCACCATTAATGCCCAATTACTACCAAATTGTTGAACAATCTTGAAGTAATATGAACTCACAATCAAACTTAAATGCATTTGCTAATTCACCTCACTCATGGTCTAATCTTCCAAGTGGTGTCCATTTCTATCTAATATTTGCCTCATCATCCATCGAAGGGGTGATTTATTTATAATGACATCAAAATTATTAATTAACTAAGTAAAGTGACCAAAAGTCCTTAAAATTATATCCCATGTCTTAGCCAATAATAAATATTTCACAAATGAACCAAGTCAATTAACCTCAAAAATGCTTCTCAACCAAACAAAGGAATCTTCAATACTTTGAAATGTATGCTAGGCCCATGACAAATTTATATAATTCAAACATTATATTATAGCATTAAAAATTTAAAACATGCCATGAATGTTAGGCTAGGTCCCCTTAAACAATTTGAACATGAATGTAAATTTTGTAACAAATAAGCTCCTTTTGCTCATTTTCAAGTGAAATAATCTTCTCAGAATAAGTATATGACATGCTATAATTATCTCACTAATATTCAAGATCCAAGAACTAAAAAATATGCTCTAGAATCATAATCACCAAATTAATTATTAACTCAAATTTGAAAATAACTAATCTTTAATATGCCTATTATGATTCTATGAATTGAGTTATGTAATATATGCATAATCAATATAAACTAGACTACCATAAACAATGAGCATTACTAAAACATCCAAAACATATTACCATTTCAAATAACCAACATATCAAGAAGTGATGAAATTGAGTTATTCATCAAGTACAAATATCAAAATAAATTTTGACTATACCAAAATTGATTATAATGTCTTTCAAAGTATCATATCACCACTTATATCTAATCACAAATCAAAAATACTCATGAGAAACAAAACATCACCATATATCATCAAATACAACTGAAAACTAAAAATCCATGCAACAACTTAAACTGTCAATGTGCACTAAATCTGAATAACAAAAAAACTAATCACATCTATAACCATATATGCATATTTTATTCATTTATCCACCATTATCTTTGAAACCACGCAAAACATTAAAAAAAACTATCAACAAATCATTATAATTTTTTTAATAAAATGTATCTAAAAATACTATCAATCAATAGGGTCCTTGATACAGTGTTAGGCTTTATGATAAGGTTATCTCTATGGCAAAAAGTATAGCTTTTTAAAAATTAAGGGGGTGTAGAAAATAAGCATAAAATAACACACACACCAAATTAAACAAAATAATTCAAAAACTAACCTCAAATGAAAAATCCCTCTTAGATCAAAGGGGAAGTTCGAAACCCTTCTTGCTTCATGACATGAAGGAATGAATGAGACATATAGTATTTTGATCCTTGACATTGATGCCTCCAATTTTTTCATGATGTTTTCCAACTTCATTGGCATTATGTTAAATGAGAAATAAGTATTTATAAATATGTTGTATATGTAAATTAACTCTTCTTACATCCAATTAGCCTCAACTTTCTCATATGGATCCTGAATTACAACCTTTGATGGTGGTTCAACAAGGCATGCCTTTTTAATTTCCATAGTGCTCTCAATAAGATTGGATTTATTCTCAAATAAAAGTTCTTATAGCTCATCATGGATATTTTCATATTATACCCAATCTTGTTCATTGTCTTCCATGGAAGACTCTTTCTTCACCATGTCATGTACTTGACCCTCAACTTGGAAAAGCTCTTCAATCTCTTGAAATAATTTTATTTGCAACTGTCAATCATCTTTATCTTCTTTATCATCTAGAACCACTACCTCTTCAATATTCTATTATTTATGTATGAGGTCATATATATGGTTTTCTTTAAGCTCCAATGCATCTGAGGGTGGTTCAAAATCAGGTTGAGGTATTGGATCATTTGAAAGAACAACTTTCACCTTGGTCTGAAGAAAATTTTCTAGGAATGCAACCTCTTTGGGGATGAATTGAAATTATTTTACATCATTAATAGCACATTCATATTCATTTTTTATATTATTATCCACAAATTTTTGATCAAATGTAGATACTTCTTCAAGTAATTCCATCTTCAAGTGTTTATCGCATTCCTCATAGACAACTATAAACAAGTCTTCAACATGTTTCTTTTCATAAAAGAAGGCACAATAAAAATTGTGATTACCAAAGGGAGTCCCTATAATGATTTAGTATTCTTAAAAATTTAAGACCTATTGAGGGATCTCAATTTGCCTCTCATTTTTCATAACTTACATTTACTTCTCAAGGGCTACAAGATATTCCATTTCCTTCTCCTTCTTGGTGATGTCAAGACTAGGCATCTTGAAATCAGGTGACTTAGCCCAATGAGGCTACCAAGGAGGTATGTTTTATTCAAGTAATATTTATAAATTATTATAAAAAAAAGTGATCTTATGTAATTTCCCCCACCATAGGTCCATCAAGGCAAAGAGTGATAGGGTGAGGATAAGATGAACTAGTTGGTGGAGGTGGAACATATAACTCAAAATTAGATTGAGATTGACATGTAGGGGATTATTTTGGAATCTCTTGAGGAAGAGGAGGTAAACCTTGGGCTAAAAAAAATTGATTTTATTCCTTCCATTTTAAAATCATTTCATTAACATTTGATTTATCTTGAGTAATCTTTTGAATAATGTTACATGGGGTGTGTTTAGGCATATGATCTTCTTTGGGCTCTAAATCTTCCATCACACCTTGACTTAGCAATTTCATCCTTGACTCTAACTCTTCAATTTTATTAGATGCATTATCTTATAAAATTATTTCTTTAATTTCATAATAATCTTCATGAGGATGAGTAGTATAAGAGGTTTGACATGGAGAACAAGAGGTCTCTTAAGGAAGGTTGGGAGGGACTTACATAGGATCAAACTCTTTCTCAACCTCACACTCTTTATGTAGGATTTTATCCTCTTTCTTTCCCCATAAATCCAATATATTATTCCATATTAGTATTTTATAATTATGAGTATCTTCTTGAGGTGGTGATGCAATTTTAGTAGTGGATGAAGTGTTCAATAAACTTGGGATCTCCTTGGGCTTAGACTCCCCACCTTGTCTCTAACTTGGGATTTCATATCTAGAATTCACTTCTTGAGGTGGGGATGTAATAAGATATGGAAATGAGGGATTATATTCCATTTTATTTGTTTATGATATGGAATTATGTGTATGCCTATTGGCTAACTCAATCTACCTATCAAGATTTACTTAAAAAACAAGGCTTGTCTTTCCAACTCTCTCTTCTAGTTGATTCGGAAAAGGATGACTTTGATAAACTTTATTGGGTTCATGAGTAAGGATCAAGTAGGATTGATATCAATCTTGGGGATGTGGATATGAGGGTTGATATTCTTGGTGAGGCTGCTCCTCATGAATTCTTAACTTATCTTCTAAGGATGAAACTAAGCCACTCACATCTAGTATCTCACTTATGAGCCTTTGCCAATTTGCTCTCTCAATAAGAGCCCACTCTATTTTAACTAGTTATAATGTATCTCTCACATTATGAATAAGATGAATAGTAACATATTAAACATGTCCCCTTAGTGTGTCAAGATCTATCATGTAACTTTAATAGTCTAAGAGATTTTGTTTGAAGGATGAAATATATTGACTTGGGAAGTGACTAGGTTGACTAGGAAGAACAAGATATTGGGAAAGTTGGCTATAAGACTAATAAAAATCATGATAAGGCTATTAAAAACCATATTGGAGCTAGTAAATTTCATATTGGAGATGTTAAGGATCCTGAAAAGGATGATAGGGAGTGCCATAAGCTTGATAAACCTCACCAACTTGTGTAAAATAATACTCAACACCAAAGTCAGCCATGGAACTTCATTAGGAAGCAAGAACACAAGGAATGACTATCAAAAATCTTAAAAATGAATACCTAGGTTGCTTGACTAGTTGATGCAATCTTGGAGTTTCCATTGATGTTTAGATAGATACCTCTAAAAGTTGATGTGTTGAAAGACAACACCAAAAATCTTTCAACTTCTTGGACTAAGAGTCCCACTAGGCATGCCAAAAATTGTTGTCACTTGGATTTTTAACCTTTGAGGAGATGTCTTAGCTCTCATCATCCAAATGTCATAAATGAAACACCTTTAGGTTGTGGGTAGCCTAAAGATGAGGTGAATCTCTACATAGGGATAAATCCCTTGATGTACCACTTTGGATCACTACTACACCTAAGATTGTGAGGGAAAAGGGAGAGAACACTAAAAGTAAACTATCCTAAAGGAGGTGATACACCAAATTAGTTTATGAATACCAACTATCTCCATGTTAAATATGAGAACAAGGGACTAACCAAACATACACTTCTCTAATCTGCATCTTTTTACATCAATATTTCATTATGAGGTTGTGATGAATGTTTAGGCTAGGAGGATTAAACAAGAGGCCTAAGATGGAACTGTTTGAATAAAATAACTAACTCAACCTTGACACATCAATAAAACACTTCAAAATACCTAAAAAAATAATCTTTCCAATTACAAATAGGTGAGAGGATGAAATAATAATGCTAAGGAAACAACAAGTCATCACTAAGAAAAATCAATTATCCAAGTGAACATACTATAAATATTCATGGAAGAGGTAAAAATCAATAGTCTTTATTGATCCATAGTATGAAAATGAGTAGGGATTCACCATACTTAGGTGGAGAATGGTTCACAAAGGCCAAAATGGCTAGTTTTTATAGAACTTGAGAGAGAGAGGAGAATAAATAAGTCCAAAGGTCACAAGGAAGGAGTTACATGTGAAAGGAAATATATTTTTAGACTGATCATTAAAAATCATTAAGGACAAGTGTCACCCCAAGTCATGAAACTCATGAAAAGTGGTGTAGGAGTTGTCATTCTGCACAAGAAAACTACCTTGATCATTCAACTCTATTGGAACATCTCAAAACTAAATATATATAGGTATGATGATTGGAATAAAATGTAAGTATTTCATACATGCCTCTCCATGCATTGGTGGCAGTCCTAATCATCTAGAATCTCTTAGAAGGGAGCCATCACTGCCTGCAGTAAAAAGAACTCCTCTTTCACACACCTTGCACACTTGGATTCAAATTTAGATTCATTTTTACACTTAAATACATATAATTTGGTCAATTACATGTTTAAATACCCTCAATATACTTAGAGGCATTAGGCACACCTTAAAATCACTTCCACTTGGAGTTTTCACACTTCTCACCAACATGTTCACTATGCCAGTTCTGACTGGTTGAGATGAGATATTTTTTTGGAACACTTATGAGTTTTTTAAAGGATTTAAATTAAAATATTGAGTTATTACAAGTATATATCTTCCTCCCAAAATTTATTTCATCCCTTGAAAGTCTATAGAACCTACATAATGCATAAAATAGTCAAAGGAAGTAGTTTTATACCTTGTTCATATACATTCCATACAAATAATCCTAATGTTATGGATCTTGACTGAGTATCATATAACTAAAATCACTTTTATGGTCAAACTAGGCCATTAGAGTAACTTTCCATCTCCATTTCCTTCATTGGGTCTATAACTAGGGTTTACAAGGGTTTTTAGCCCATTCTGCTCTTAACCTTTATTCATGAATATCTAAAATTATAACTTCAAACCAATTACATTAGATAAAATATAAATACCATTTATATCCTCTATAAACTCCCTTTAGCTCCATTCACATCCTCAAAAAAGATATGAGCATTCAAAACTAGCCTATCGAGCTTGCTTCTCTATTTACACAGGCCTAAATATTGGTTCCAAGGTAAAAATGGTTCTCATTTTGATTTATATTCATACCAAGAGATTATAAATTTATATTATGACCATAAAAATATGACCAAATATATTATAAATCTCATCCCATACTAGATTTGAAGTTACCCTTTCATTTGGACTCTAAGCATAATTATGCCACATAAGCCTGTCTGCACTTTTGAGGGTTTAGACATCCTTGTAAGGATTATTACCTATGTGATTAGTCTCCTATGTTTTTTAAATTATTTTTAAACTCCATATTCCTATTTTCATGGTGTGATCAACCTTTGGCCCACTTTTTTTCACCTTAATCTCCAAAGCTTACCAGTTTGCATTTAAGGGGAGTGCCCTCTATCTAAGACAAAATAGAGGGAAATTACCCTATTTTTATAGATTAAATAAGTATTTTATGGTATTACACAAGTTATTGGTACATTATACACCAAAAATCATCTTCTGGTCATGTCAATAGGCTTACTAACTCCTTATATTTCCAAGACAGACCCCTTAAAAGGCAAACTGTGCAGGGGTTTTAGAAAGTAAAATGTGTACTATCTGCTTAGGATATTTAATTTGATTTTTTTAAATTTAAAGAGCCCCTTTATATAATTAATATAATTATGATTGTGTCCCAATTTTTTTTATCACTTTGACCTTCCCACATACTCCTCATACTTTGACTAGTCAAGACTAAATGTGCCTTCTAACTATGTTTTATTTTTTGGGACCATACTTATAGGTGATGTTTTCTTAGTTGGATATTTAAAAAATTTAATGAGCCTATTTTATACTTTAAAATATCATATCTTAGTGTTTTTTACATATCCACTAACTAATTCATTTAAACTTGTACCTTGAAGGGCTAGCATGATTATAGTAGCTTATTAAGGACTTGAGAATTCTGACTTGAAATTCATCATGTTTGACCACCTCAAAAACTTTGTAAAATTGATAAATTATCTCAATATATCCTCAAAAAAATAAAAATACTTTATCCTTTCATACTTTGTCAAAAAATGAGCCTAAAGCAACTCTAAGTTGTAAGTTGTAGGGAGACATTTCTTAGTGTACAGATTGTCACCTCAAAATAAACCCAAAGAGGATATACTTACCATTCCTAAGTCATATGAATGTATTATAAATTTTAATGATCAAAATCTTTCTCATGATTATACAAATGGTAAACTTTCTTATAATAGGCACTTTCACTTCTTCAGATAAGGTAACTTCGTTGTAGGTGGACATTGGCTTGGAAAATCCTATACAGGCCTACTTTATGCTTGAGACCATGCCTAACAGAATTCTCCTCTATGATCATGAGTTATATTTATTTCATCCTAATCCCATAATTTTAAATAAATACTTAAAAATCTATCATTATTTATTTGTTACTCCAAAGTACCCTTTCTTCTCCATACAGCTGTAGGTGGGTATTTCAAGGCTTAGAACACCCCTGTAGGTGTGAATGGGAGATAGAACATATAAATCCAACATTATTTACATAACCCTAGGACAAATAATGATTTATTAAACCATATAAAACTAATTAGTCATATATTAATGGTTTGGTATTGCAACATTGGATGGAGGAATCTCTTATAGCTCAAAACTATAGATAATATTAACTGAGTTTAGTACATAAATATGCAACATTAGGTTCTTCAATAACCACCTTCCATTAGTAATATTGACTATATATCTTATATAGGTCTTATTATATGTATATTATAATAGGTTTTTCCATTTATATGCCTCAAAATTCATTATAATCCTATTGTATGCCATCAACCAAATGGCCCAGGCCTCTGTTTTCTCAATTTAGGGATTTGATCTCTAAAACTACAATCATCATCATTTGAAGGTAATACCTATCTGAATATACCAATATAACATTCCCAATATGTCTTCAATGCTCCCTTAAACATGTTAGGACTCCAAATAGGGTTCTAATACTTATTCAACACTTCCAAACAAGTATTTTTATGCTCTGTTAAGCCACCTATAAGTGGTTATTCTGATGTGTACATTCAGTGAAGGAGAATGTGGATAATTTGCATGTTTTTAATCCTTAAATGAGTTTTAAACCTGTATAAATTATTAAAAAAGGATATTATAAACCTTGAATTACTTTATTGATATATTTTCCTTATTTTTACATGATCCTCTTCTTCTAAACACCTATAGGTGCATTTTCATTACAGACAATGTAGAAGTGTTGCACCTAACTGCAACATCACTTTATTTATTTCACCATATGGAGGGATCAGTTTATTATTAATGTTTTAATGAGAGGTTAAAACTATTCAAACCTTTATTGTATCCATGAACATGATAAAGTCCTTATTTTAGTTCACTCAATTGCCTACACATAACAATCATGGAGTAAATTAGTTGCATCATGTTTATGACTATAACCCATGAAACATTTCTTGTATAATGAGATTTAAAGGTTAATATAATAAATATCACATTTAAAACATGTAAATTGACCTATCAAAACCCCATGAAACCATTGTCAAAGAATTAAGCTCTTGAAAATGGTGGGAAGATGCCTGTCATCCCAAATGAGACTAATCTGCCAACCTAAGATGGTTTGATCATAAAAACACCATGAAACATGAAAAAAATAATGGATTTAATTTTATAATAAATCCAAAATCCTCTGGATTCAACATAACCAACTGGATTGTATGGACCTATCCAAAATAGAGCAAAACATATAGGGTGTAGGAAATAGTGAGCAAAATATAATAGTTAGATTATATAAAAGATGGTTCATAAAGCAAGGTTGACCAATATTATAAATAATTTTATGTAAATTTATATATTTAAGTTTACTTTCACCTCCTAAAGGCATTTGGTCCGAAACCTCCTCAACTGGTTGCACTAAGCACAAACCTACTGACCACTTCTATGTGTCTTAAAGGGCAAAGAAGGAAAAAAATGGTTTTATCTAAAAATTGGAACTTAATAATTTTTTCAATAATGTAAATTATTTTTATGAATATTAATATTCATCTCAAAAACTTCTCCCACACGTCACACTCCCTCATGGGACGTACAAGTGCCAAACTCTTCCTTTTTTAGTTGATTTTCTAATTTTTAGTAAGATAACCTACAAGTTTGAGATGAAATAACATTTTTGATAGGTAATATCACTTATTTTATGTTTTAAAGGAAAATAAGACACTTGTACACCTTGAAAATTATGCCACTTGCATTTATGACCCCTAAAATGACTTTAAAAGACATAAGGGTTAATATAATTAAGACCAAGTCTAATATAGCATTAAATGACATAAAAAGACATATATCATACCACATGACAAAATATTAGACCCATTAAACATATAAAAGGTCAATTTTTTACCTATAGGGGTGCCAATTTGACCTATAGGGTCAAATTTGGTCAACAGGTTCTAATGCAAAAAACCCTTGACATGGTGTATCTTAGGTTGTACAATGAGTTGGGTCACCAAATTTAGTGAAAAAGTGTAAACTGATGATATAAAATTTTCCAATGAGGTTATGGTGTTCTATATTTAGTCTCTTGGTGTAAAGGTATGATAATTTCAAGTTATGTATATTTATTTGTAATGTACCTCTTTGAAGTGACCTAGGAAATGAGTATCTTTTCTTGTGCAAGAGAGAGGTCCTTGAAGGGCCAAGATTGGGAAGGTAAGTTCAGATTTAAGTATAATTAATGTATAAATTAAATAATATTTCATCCATATATGGACTAATGAAGCAAATTTTTCATGTTGGTAGCTTGAAGAGATCTTATATAAGCATGGGTTCAGGTAGGTTTAGTTGTTTTGAGGATGTTACTTTTGTTAAAATCAGTTGTGGTTTCTTTATTCATATAATAATATTTTAAAACCATTTAAAGAGCTAATTTTTGCCCAATAATATCATAATTTTTATTATTTTCCTCATGAAAGGATGTTGTATATTTTTGGTAACCTATGTGTGGATGAAGATGGCTCCATTAAAGGTATATTCTTATAAGAGAGTTTGCTTGTATATGTTTGAAATATTTTGGTTTGGTTCAAGTGAAATATGGATTTAGTGGGAGATAACTTAGGTTTATTTAGTATTATGTGAAATTTGGTCATGTTTTCTATAAGCTAAGGAATCAAGGCACAATTCAGATAAAAGTATGTTCTCTTTAATTGATAATATATAAAGTATGCATAGAGTGGAGGGGAGCATATGTGAGATGTTTCAATTAAAATTATATTTTATGGTTTATTATGGTTTAATAACATGTTATATGATATTATCACGATGTTATTTGGAGATTTCTAAGCTCTGTGAGTAGTTTGTCGAGTCTAAGGATCAAGTTGGCATGTTGAGGAAGAGACCCTTTGTCATTAATGTCAAAGGGGGAGAACGTTCAGAATGAAGGAGTTGTTTAGTTTGGAAGAGAGAATTATGAAATTTTTTTTACATAAATTACAAATGGTATGTTATTTATCATGTTGATGATATGAATTTATTGTCATTGATGTCAAGGTGATCTTAGTACTAATGCATTAATAACAAAGTGATAGGTTCTGAGTGGATTTGAGAGTGCATATCATTTGTGTAGGCATTTGAGATGATTTTCCATGTTTTAAGGGTCACATGATGTTTCAAGATTTCTTTAGGTACTTTTTAAAGTGAAATTAGTTCATTAGAGTAGTCTTGTGAAGGTCTTAGTTATCCTAGTCAACTTGGCAGAACTTCCTAAGTATGTAGATTGATGACATTATCATTAGCATGTGTGAATGTTTTAGAAGAAATTGGTCAAATGAGTTTGTTCATATTTTTTCCTAGTTTATGTATTTCAAATTTTAGGTATTGATATGGTTTATATAAAAAATTATGATGGTTCACAATTGGTCTCCCAGGTAGACTTCATTATTTTCCATAGCCAAATTTGTAATATCAAGTGAACAATGGAAAGCCAATCAATAGTTTTTTGTTTATAAATTTTGATAATGGGTGAATTTTATGGTGGTTTAAAAAAAAAATTGGTATATTAATTCAATTTATATCCAAGTAAATTAATTAATATGTTTTATTTGTCGTACAATTGTATTTATTGCATGTAAGAGTTGACTGTTGTTGATTGTGTTTTTTCTAAATAAACCAAGGTGAAAATAAATGATCATATAAGATAAAGTATTGATAAAATATTGTTTTTATAAAAAATAAAAAATTAATTATACTCCATATATATCATCCTCAAAGTAATTTGTAGTTTTAAATGTTCTTATATGTGTAGTTATTGTAGGTCAAACTTTACTTTTGTTGACTGTAATTATTGCAAGTTTGAGTAAGCTTCTTTCAGTGGTGTTTATGATCCTTTGGAGGATGAATAAAGGTTTATTGTGTATTTTATGATGTTAATTAGGTATTTATATTTACATACATATGATTATTGTACATGGAAAGTTTATAGTTGGTTATTTTGAGCCTCTTTTGTGAAGACAATGTTTTTGGGCTAGTCAAACCTAATAGGTCTTTCAGACCTAATGAAAGTTTCAGAGTATGAGTGAATGATTTAATGTTTATTAATCATGGAAAATGATCATATATTATTATATTAATTTTTATTAATTATTTTGGATCATTATTAAGTACCATCTTTATCATAGTGGCTCAAAGTGTTCCATGAAGGTGAATTAGGTCTCCATGGGACCTATTGAAGGCTTGAGGGCTAAAAGAGGTTTCACTAGGTGAGCGAATGACTTAGAGTGATTTTATGGCATGGTAAAAATATATAAGGATTTTATTACCTTATTTTAAATTGTTTAAAATGGTTACATATCTAGTTAAGGTATATTGGTATCTAAGTATAATGTGTGGCCTAATGGAGGGCTAATTTATGAGGTCTTACTTAAGCTTAGTGTTTTGTTTTGAGCCATTAGAAGCATGACCAACCTAATGAGTTGATGTATATTATATTTAAAGTTTCCTAATACATATTTCTATTTTTATGTAAGTGGGATAGAATCCTTAATTTTTAATTAAAGTGTTGTGACTGACCAAGATTGATTGGATAAAGAATAATGCACATGTAGAAGGCCATTTTGGTCTCATTGTGCTAGTTAGACTAATGGATGAGTAAAGTGAATTATATATGAATTTTTATAAGGATAATATACCATGAAAACCATCTTAAAATCATGTTGAATATATTAAAAGTGTCTAACATTATTTATTTCAGGTCATGAGCAAGCAATAATAATTGTTTCAAGGCTATTAGGCCTATTTTGCTTTGGTGACCTGGTATAAAGGTTTTGATAATTAAAGAGTGAAGTGAATGGTATCAGATTTTGAATAAGTGTGTAATGGCATGAAAAAAATCATAATAACATGTTTAACATGTCATGAAGATTAGATAGTGGTGTTGAAGGTGGTGAGTTAATTGGATTTCTTATTTCAAAGCTAGATAGGTCTATTTGTCTAGTTGAGAAATGTAGAAGAGAAAAAGGCTTATATGAGGTAGAAAGGCAGGTTTTCAAGTGTTATAAAAATAAAATACCATCATAATTTTTTTAATACATCATATTATATGTGGATATTATTTTGGATGTGATTAATTTGGTGCTTGATTATCTAGGGGGTTGTAGCCTCCTTGCTAGTTGGTGCTAGATAAAGGTCAAGTGTGTTCTTGACAAAATTGAGGGGTGGGTTCTCCATGATCAATTTGTGTTGATATAAATTTAAGTAATATATTTATAATATAGTATTCCAAATATTATTTCAAATGGGTTTTCTCCCCATGAGGGTTTACCACATAATTCATGTGTTATGTGTTTTGATCTTGAATTGTTTTTTGTGTTCATTACAATAAATGGTTTATATGCTTCATGAATGATTATGTTGAGTGTTTAAGAGTTTGAAGAATTAGAATTGAATTTTATTTTCTTGAATAACTAATTCACCTCTCCTCTCAGTGATTTTTCTTCCAACATATTATGTGTACTTAGTCTAAAAGAGTCTATAATCGAGACTGAATTGGTACAACTATCTAAATTTATTTAAATTCGATAAGTCTTAGTCTATTTCATGTGAGGTTCTAAACTACATTATTTTTTTCATTTTTTTGATCATTTTGCCTTAGGATCATGCAAGTTATCTGACCATTCTATAGTTTTCATGACCTTTCCTTTAGAAATCTAGTTCATATATACTCCTTTTTAAAGTAAAATAGCCAAAAATTTATATGGTTTTCATTTTCAGTCTTAGTCATTTTATTCATGTTGGACTGGTTGGATTAAAATTTGGAAAAATTCTAGTATTTATTCATTAATATTACTTCATATTACCTTTGTTTTGGTCTTTTTCCTTAGTCATTTATGGGAAAAGTTTAAATTTGAAATCTAACAGATACTTTTTTTTTCCCTTTTGCAAACTAACAGTTAATTCTCCTTTTAGGAAGCCCTGAGTAAGTGAGGAGTTGCCACTTGTCACTCACTTGCTTCCTCAAGCTTCTTTAGGACTTAGTTGATTTTTAATGGCATTCAAAATTCCTAGGATGAAGATGTGTGGCATAATCCCATTTCTTCACTTCATTCCCCCCCCCCCCTCAGCTTCCAAGATAGACTAAAGACCTTCTGGATGCATGGGATCATACCACATGATGTAATCCCACTTAAATGTGACCTTGGGATAGTCTATATACTTTTTGATATATATTCAAACATATGAATTCTCAATATCATGCCACATGGTAGGATCCTAGTTCCCCATTACCTAGGGAGCCTACTTGTTTCCAAACCTTGAGTGAGACCCTAGGTACATGAGATATTGACATGTGTTAAGATCCTACCTCATCAAGACAATAGAGATAGTTATCCTAGGTGGATGATCAATTAGGCCCTAGATGAAAAAATGAATGTCACGTGGTATGAACCTACCAATTAGAGGACCGATGACATCCACATCACCATTTCATGAGATTAAATTTGATGGTTATCGATCACATCAAGGTTTTCAAAAAATCAAAATGCTTTCCCTTTGGGCTAAACTATTTAATTTTTCTTAAGTCTATTTATTTTGGATCTATTTCTTTTCTCAAATAGCTTAAAGTTGATTATTTTTATACTATTTTATATTTATACTTAGTCATTTTATATTCTAAATGGGTTATGTTGGTTACATCCTTGGCAAAAATCCCCATTTACTCATTCACTTCTGGGCCTTTAACTTTTTTATTTAAAGATTTTTGCCTTAGTTATTTTTCATTGAATTCAAGTTTTAACGTTATTTATTTTGTTGTAGGCCTAGATGAACAAGGAGTTTCTACCTATTGAGACCTCACTTATCCAATTTTATGGAGTGCCTCAAATGAATATCTCACCTAGAGATCCTTTAGGTGGCTAAGATGAATCCATGTGGCATAATCCTATATTCCTAGGTCCTTGAGTAGTAAATACAAATTGATTAGTAATTAAAATTTTTAGGTGAATGGGATGATGCCACATGGTAGCATCCCACTTGACTACACCCCTAGGTTAATCAAGATAGTTAAGTGGATAAGAGATTGAGTGAAGGCCTAGGATGAGGCCACATGTCAATATATTTGGGCTTTGTGATAACAAGTACACATTGAACATTGATTTAGGACCTATATGTTTTAGGTGAGAAGGATCTTGCCACTTGTCAAGATATTAATACACCCTAGTCTAAAGAAAATTCAAGACTTTGGGACCCTTGGCCAAATAATGAGTAAGTAAAATACTACCATGTAGCATGGACTTGACCCTTGGCCAAGTGACATATATTTCATAAACAATGAAAATCAACCACATGATGTGTCTTTTTTGATGACGATACATGGACTTTAGGAAAAGGATCAAATCTTAAGTTTGATGGTTGTTTTTCCCATCTTGGATGCCAAGGTCCAAAAATTAAACTTCAATTCTAGTTAGAACTTTACAATCAAATGGTATCTTCTCTTCTAGTGGTGAGAGGGACCATGGGATGTAGTTTCCTAGGAAATTTAGATAGTGGGATGGCTAGGTACTAGCATGCACATTGGAATTACACAGACATGAACCATGAAAGGATAAATAACTTCCTTAATTAGTCATGATCATCATAATGTAGGGTCTATCTAATTAGGCATTCTAAAAAATCTCAATAACTTTTGGCCATATAAATTTAATTTGAGAGCATAAAAGGGAATAATTTGTCTTGATCTAGCTTTGGTACCTCTACATAAAATGTGGTTGAAGGACTATTTCAAGGATATTAATTTGACATTTAGCAACCCAAAATCAAATACCAGATCAATTAGTGTGATCCTAATTCTAATTTCCTTGGGACTAAATAGGATCCTATCCAAATTTAATATCAAATCTAGAAATGTCTCATTGAATGCTTATAACCACCCCATAGTGGGTTGATTAATGGATCGATGGGCTTCCATTGCCTATAAAAGATCAGTTATGCATTGTAGTAGAGGTTGGTTTATTTAGTATTAGAAGTTATAATAGAGGACTAGACCCCTATTTTTCCTAATTTATAATTAGTTTTTCCCATTTTTTTCATGATTCAAGGCTATTTGAAAACATCTTTGTAACTCATGAGTATTTATTAATTTTAGATCTATGCTTCATGAAACATTTTTTTATAAAAAATCTTTGTGAGTGACATTTATTACCTATGCATGTACATGGTGAATTTATTTCCATATTTCACATATCTACTTCATCCTCATACCCTTTCACCACCTTTATCTTATGGTTGTGTCATATTAGCCAAGAAAAGACTAGTTTTTCAAGGGATTGGTCTACTCAACAGGGTAAGAGTTATCTTCTCTATAGAACAGGTTAATCTTCCCTTTCTCCCTACCCTCTACCTTTTTATCTTTTTTATCTATATTAGATTAGTTTGAATTGTAGTTAGTTGTTCAAGTATTATTTGGGTTTGTATATTCATCATTTACTTGTCTTCTTTTATGTATTATTGAATTTGGATAAAAGATGAGTGTTAACTAATAAGGAAGTTAATTAAAACTTTTGAATGAGTTGGTTCTTTTCATAATAATAAACTAAGTTTATTTCATAACTCTTGAAGTGTATTACAAATGGGCCCATTATATGGAACAACTTGCATTGGCCAACTGAGGTATCTGATATGTCAGGACCTGGTAAACAAGACCTTTGGGAGGTTGTTGTCAAGCCTTGTTTTTAAGAGATGTGGAAGGGAAGGAGGGTAATCCTCATGAGTTGAGCCTTCTCTCTTTTTTGCTCCTAGATTTATAATATATTTTCCACAAATATAAATAATGATAAAAGGAGGGCCTAAACAAAGTTATTTTTGAGATCTATATTTGTTGATTCTTATAGCATGCCCTTCATGCTTTCTTACTTTATTATATGCTTAAAATACACACTAATAGAATAACACTAGAAGAATTTCCTAAATAGGATGCTCGTTAGCATTTACATCTGATTTTGGTCTTGTTTCCTACCTTTCAACCCTTTTGTGTTCCTAAACAACACTTTAACAAGATTTGCTCACACATATGGCCTTGGATTGGCTTGGTGGGAGTTTCTACCCTATTAATGTTCTAGGGATTGTTCATGACTTACTTGAAAAACTTGAAAAAATATATTCAAAGTATACACATGGAGGGATTCAAACGACTAAAAAGCACATCTTGACATTTAAAGAGGAAATAATCTTAACCTAGATCTAACATGAGGAGGAGGCTTATCACCTACTTCCCTTTCTGTAGTTGAAGATGTTTACCACTGGATCCTAGGTTTGCCAAACATATATATTCCCTCATGGTCTATCTTTGAAAATATATTTGTCAACCATTTTAGTTTGATTATTAACATTACTTCCTTATAATATTAGTTTTTTACAACCAATAGGGAGTCTAATGAACCCATGACCTCATTAAATAGTAATTTTCACTAGTTTTATATAAGGTTGAAAGACACATTCCTATAGATAGAAGTGATGGCTATCAAGGTTTAATTTAGAGCATTGGATTATCTAACTTATATGAATATTAGGAGGACCCAATTTACACTCACATCCTTGGCATCCACTTATCAATGGAGTTTATCATCGAACAACAAATGATGTCACATGATTATGGTGATGACCATATTTACTCATTATGTCATTTAAGTTTTTACACTTGAAATCCTCAAACTTATCTACCTATAAGTTAGCTTGCAAATTAGTTTGAAATTTAAAATGAGGTATTGCCTTAAACTTATGTCCAACCAAACTTCCTTGTGTTAAATGAGAACCTTGTTGTTACTTTTAATGCATGTGATTATGACCATTTAAATTTTGAGCAATAGATTATTTTTCCTTATTTTAGTAATCAAGCATTGTTTAGAGATTTTAATAATCAAGTATATTTTATTATAGGGGATACTTCACAAGTAATGCATTGGATGAATTATGAGACTACATTTCTAGGTTAAAAAATTGGAGTTTATGGGTGTGAAAATGAGACAAGTGATGAAACAGTCATATTAACTAAAAATATCCTATTCAAAAAGAAAGAGCTAGTCTCTAAGAGTAGTGATGAGGATAAGTCTAGTGATGAATAACCAATAGTCATCTTAGGTAAATTTTCATATGAAGATCCAAGTAATGAAGAGTTGTGTGGACAATATTAAGAATCAAACACTTCTTGAAATCAATCTAGAGATGAAATAGAAGATTTGGAGCAGATGGATAAAGAAGATGCATGTTATACATCTGAAATACCCATATCATATGCTTCTACTCCTACATTTGGAGCTGGATCTAAAATATTTGTGGCTTGGTGATAGAAAATTGACCCGTATCTCTTCATTAGAGATGGAGGAAGTTAAATAGATTCAAGTGGTTTCCTTTGCATCTGAAAGCTTTGACTCTTTGAGTCACCTTACATGATGGGACTATAAAAAGTATGAGATATCCTCAATATCCATCAAAGTCAAGTCTCAGATGAGCAATCATGAGCATAATGGCTTAAATGAAGAAATTAATTCAATGAGAGTTGAAGCTGACAGTGACTTGATCCAATGCAAATCTCCACATACTAAATCCATTGATGATAAAGCTAGAAGGTCCTTGACTCAAGAAGAACTAAGCCTACATATTCTAAATGATGAAAATGATAACACTAATACTACCAAAGTTTCCATGCTAGTCAAAGAGTAGCCAATAATGGATTCATCACTTAACTTTCACAAAGAAAATATCTCTGCCAAGTTTCTTAAACAATTCATTATAGTATGTGGCCAACAAATATCCCTCATTAAAATCTAATATATGGGTATAAGTATATCTAAAACTATATCCCAAATAGTTCATGACAATGAAATATAAGTACATGGTTATGTTTTTCAAGATAAATCTACTTAATTTACATGAAAACATTATTAATAAGGCTTTTGGGATAGTGTTTTTCAACATAAAGGACAACACAAATGTAAGTACATGTCTTCCCTTGGTAGGATTCCTACCAACATTCTTAAAATCCTAAATAAAAATATGTTATATTCTAGTTGTCTAACTAATGAGGATACTTTGTTTCTTATTAAAGGGCATCTCTTCAACCCCTAATTCTGATTTTGAGATATATTGCAATGATCCTATTATAAATCATTTCTTTTTTATTTCTCTTTCTTTCCCTTCCTTGCTTGTTTTGATTTTATATTTTTGTTGTCTTGTTTAGGTCTATTTTCCTATTTTGTTTTTCTTCTTTTGGAATTGGGTCTATACAACTATTTTTTCATGTGGTTCCACATTTGTCAATGAAAAGTGATGAAGTGAAAGGCCTGTAATTAGGTATCATAAATAACATTTTTTGTGAGGTTCTTCTTGAGTTGTTTTGTTGTTTTAGATCATGTTATTAAGTCATTTTTGAAGGCTTAGACTATCGTATGTGTTTTGGAAATTTTCTAATTTGGCTAAGCTTAGGTAAGGTTAGTTGTCTACTAAAAGTATCATCTTGAAAACATGCATAAATTTCATCTCTTAAATGGTTTCTAAATCTGTTTGGGTGAACTTGCTATGGTGAAATTCTAGGGTGAAAAATCTATAGTGTTGAAACATTTTAATGATATATGGGTACCATTATTAGGATTGAACACTTTACATGGTAAAATAATAATTTCTTATTATTATATTTAACATGGGTTAAAATATTGTGTAAATATAATGATAAAACATATTATTAATTATTGACTTAGTTCCTCAAGAAAGGGTTGACATGTTGGTTACAACAATCACCTCTCCTCACTCCTATTATAAATAGGGTTTTGTCACTATGGTAGAACATACTCTTGATACAATTAATTTAATATTTCTAATTGTGACAAAGTTATATTTGCACATGGAAAATATATTATAAATTTTTGTGAAGAAAGTTGATACAGGGAAGGACTTAGGGAAGAAGGAATTGTATTAGGAAATTATGTTTCTCTATATATGAATAATCATCTTTGTGGATATTTGTATCTCTCAAGAGGTTTATTCAAGTTATCTTATTATGTTCATTCATTTGTGATTTGTTAGTCATGTTCATCTCTAGATTATATCATGTGATATTCAATATGTATTGCATATTAATTTCAAACCTTATCATGGTACCAAAGCCACTAGGGTGTATTTGATTGGGAAACCATTGTTTATTGAATTTAATATTAAATTTCTAAGTAAATTCAAGTTTTTCAACCCTGTAGAGGAGTTTTACAACCTATGGTACAACCCTATGTGCCATATTGAAGGTTGAAAATATTAGAACATTCATTCAATGACCTTTTTTTATCTTTCAAATATCCATTAAAGAATCATTGGATTTTATTAAGCAACCATATAGCAAACAAAGATCAAAATTTACACTTAAATCTTACTTGGGATGTCATTAATATTTTTGTATGGCTTCCTACCTGAATAATTTTTAAAAAAATTGTTTCCAAAACTTTTGAGGCTCTCATTTGGTGTTGAACATTAGTTATTCAATCAATAATAGAGACAACTTGTTTCTAAGCATCCAAAGCTCAAATTGATTTTTTTCAAGTTCCCTGAGGTGTTATAGTATGACCCGCTAGAGAGAAAATTCTGGTTTGTGCATCAAAACTTTGATTTTAAACTTATATTCTAATTTTTGGTAAATTTTTAGGAAGTTTGGCAAAGTTTGGTGATTTTTGGTGGCTTATAAAGTATATTGTGCATCCCCAAACTTTCTTCTGAGCGACATTCTTCTCCTGAAGTGAGATATAGGTAAGTTTTTATTTTCATATAGTTATGTGAAACATTTTTAAAATAATTTATTTATTAAAAGCAAATATTATATGCAACATTAGAAGGGACCCACATTCTAATTTATTTTTTAATCCAAATAATTAGAAATAGTAATATGGATTTAATTTTCAAATTACATGCACATATTTATCTTTATTTATATATTTTTTATTTAAAAAATTAGATATAAAAAAATACAAATATTATTTTGTGCATGTAAATTTGCAACTAGTTCCCTAAAAAGGTTGGTGGCTCTTATTTTGCTAAAACCTTGTAAAAAAGAGGTCTATTGTTCAAAACCCACTAACTCTTTCATTTTTTCGGTCAAATTCAATTTTTTTGGTTAATTAAATTTTATTTTGGTTTATGTGTGGAATAACTCACATGTAAAACCCTAGTGTAATTTTGAGATATATTTTTCAAATTTTGACATAAATAATTTATTGTCAAGCATAATTATATAACTAGTCATTTCCTAAGTTTTGGTACATTCTACATGCATTGATGTGGTCATTTTATTGATTTGAATCTTCCTATTATAATTTTTACATTATTATTAATAATTGTTCTTAAATTAGTGTATTTTTGTAACACTTGCGACACCTAATTTTATCATAATCTTTCACAATATTTTCAATTTATTTAGATTTAAATTGAATAATTATTATTTATTTACACTATAAGTTTATTTTTCTATCAAATAAAGTATAAAATCACATTAATTAAGGTTATTTTTTATCTTTATGTAATCTCATAGTGTTTAGTTTAAAAGAAAGTTATGGCTTCTCCTAGCTTTTTGCTAGATAAATCTCAAATATTTAATGGGTATAACTATAATATTTAAGAAATTTATTTTAAATTAGAATTTATGGACCAAAATATGTGGAATATAGTCATTAAGAATAAAAAACCTCATCTGTATGACATGTTATATTTGAGCTTTCAAATGCATTTTAACAAAAATCAAATGAAGCTATGTCGATTATCTTTCAGAGAGTTAAGAATGAATTCTTACTCTATTTTAATAATCATGAGTCTCCTAGCAATGCTTAAAAACTCCTTGAGTCTATGCATGAGGGCACTTGTTTATCTATGATTATTAGGTTAATTCTTGAATTACTTACTACACCTATGAAAAGTGATGTAAAGGTTGTTAATTTTATTGCTAAAATTAAAACATTAAAGCTTACTTATATGGTTGAAACTATAATTTAGTTCAACATAAATTTTTATATTTCGTTATTTAACTTAATATTCATGAAATTTTTCATAATTTTATTTCAATTTTTAATTCAAAGTATCAAACAGAGCAAGATATCCCTGACCTCACTACTATGTTAGTTCTTCTAATTCAAAAAGAACAAGTGATGTCTAATTTTGATTCTAAAGAGAATGTCACTCAATCACTTCTCACTCTCAACCCCATTTATCAGAATAATAGAATCCAAAAGCTTAACCCTAACTTTTCCCATGGTAAAAATAAGAACAATAAATATGTTAATAAGAATAATAAACCTAAGTTTAATGAGAATTATAATATATGTGGTAAATTTGGTCATATAAGGAAATTTTTTTATAAAAATAAAGATAGAACTAACAATAAAACTTCTAAAAATAACAAAGGAAAGAAATCTAATCAAAACCATCAAAAGAACTAAAATCAAAATAAAAACTAGGAACAAAATTTTAATATTATTTATTTATATGCTACCTTGTTTACTTATAATGATAATAAATGAATGTTAAGTAGTGGTGCATCACACTATATGAATTTCTTGTCTAATATTTTATCTGATACTAAAAATATTTCTAAAAATATCTTTTTAGGAGATAATTTATTTTTAAAGATAACTAATCAAGGAAAGACTAACTTTATAAATGTTGTTATTAAAAATGTTTTCTGTGTATCCAAACTTAGGAAAAAAAATTTTCTTATTCTCAAATTACTAATAATAATTTTATTGTAACTTTGATTAAAGATAACTGATCCATTAGAAATCAATTTAGTTCTTTGATTACTGAAAGTGTTCAACATAATATTTTATATATTTTCTTTGCTTATTTTTTCATTTTGTCTTTCATCACATAGTAGGAATTAATCATAATTATGATATAAAATATTATAACATGTTAATTTTATATGATATGTATTATTATAATCTTGTTGTTGGTATTCTTTAAATTTCATCTCATCATGAACCTTGTGAGGGATGCTTAAGCTATAAATAACATACTAATCCCTTTTGTAAGAATCATAATGTGAATTCCTCACATCTTTTATATATAATTCACAATAATGTTATAGGACCTCTTAAAGTTATATAACTTAATAATGGTTATTTATATGATATCACTTTTATAGATAATCATACTAGAATGATTTGGTCATATTTTATAAAGAAGAAATATATAATATTATCTAGATTCATATAATTTAAAATTATGGTTGAAAAATGGTTCTAATTTTTCTATTAAGAGATTAAGATATAATAATAGTGGTTAATATATTATTAAACAATTTGATTCTTTTTGTATTAGTTGTGGTATTCAAAGGGAATTAACAACTCTCTATTCCCCTCTTCAAAATGGTATTGATGAAAGAAAAAACCATACCATTATAGAAATGGCTAGAATAATATTGTATTCTACAAATTTGCCAAAGTTAATATATGTCAAAGCCATGAATACTTTTGTGCATAATATAAATATAGTACATACTAAAGCTTTGCATCATTCTACTTATTTAAAATTATGGTCTAAAAATACACACAATGTGGCTCATCTTAAGATATTTGGTAGCACTAATTTCATCTTTGTTTGTAAAGTTAAAAGAAATAAACTTAATCCTACCTCATATTCATGCATCTTTGCAGATTATGGAGGTAAAACTAAAGGATTAAGATTGTATGATCCATCTAGAAGACAAGTTAATTGAGAATATGAATGTTCTTATCATTGAAAAATATTTTTGAGTCATATGTGGATCCTACTCAATGTTTTTATTTTCATGAACCCAACTCTCATGTTTCTCTTTATAAATAAATAGGTGCCTAGAGGAATTTGATCCAATTCTAGATAACTTAAAGTTTGAGAAACCTTTTGAATTTCATGTTTAATCTAAAAGACCTAAATATTCAAACTATCTAATTCAATCAACCAGTATTAATAATCTTAATAAATTGACTAGGAGTCAACATTATTATCATGTTTTATTGACTATGTATGAATTTGAACCTCAATATTTTAATAAATCTAATCAAGATGATAGATGAAAAATTACTATGCAAGCTGGGTATAATATCTTAATTAAAAGTGAGACTTAGAATCTTGTCCAACCTCTACCCAAAAGGTAGATTGTTCATTATATGTGGATTTATAAAATCAAATATAATTCAATTAGTGAAATTAACAAGTTTAAAACAAAATTAGTTACTCATGGGTTTACTCTAAAACCCTGTATTAACTATGTTGAAACTTTTTATCATATAGAAAAAATGAGTACTGTTAGATTTATTATTGCTTTTACAGCCTAAAATGGTTGGATTATATACCATATAGATGTTAAAAATACATTCTTGAATGGTAATTTAGAATTAAAAAATTCATGACTCAACCTAAATATTACACTGATCCTAACAAATAACATTATGTTTGCAAGTTAAATAAATCTCTATATGATTTAAAATAATCTCCTCAAGCTTGGTATTTTAAATTTATTATTTATTTTAAAGAACTTGTTTTATTTAATCATTATTCAGATAATAATCTTTGTTAAAGTTGAAAATGATCATTTAATCTTGATTTTATTATTTTTTGATGATCTTTTAATTATTGGAGATGTAATTAGTTTAATTTATAAATATAAAGATAAATTAAGTCAAATGTTTGAAATGACTAATTTAGACATTTTTCATCAATTTTTTTAGGAATGACTATATTTCAAGATAAAAATGCAATTATTGTATCATAATATTAGCATGCACTTAATATTTTTGTTAAGTTTAATATATTTGACTAGAATCCTACATCTACTCCTATTTAAATTGGTGTTAAGCTTGATATAAAACTTACATGTGAAATAAATAATCATACTCTTTGTGGACATCTTATTTTTAGTTTGAATTATCTAACCATTACTAAGCCATATATTTTATTTGTTGTAGGTATTTCTTCCCATTTTTTTAAGGCATAGAGTTAAGTTCTTCAAAGAAATTCCAATGAGTTTTGGAAGAGTAAGAACCACTTCAACGCTTGTAAAATATGTTTAGTATGAAGAATAGTATTTGGAGATTTAGATTGAGGAAGTGGTTCATCATTGGTTTCCTAAAGTAAGTTAGTGTTAGCAGTATCTTTGAAAATTTTCTCTTCTAAAGACAATTTCTTTTCTTTGATGATAAGATCTTTATGGGTGAGTTTACATCTATAATTAACCTTAGCTGCATTCACATATTGGGAATTAATATAGTATTGATCATAATCAATATCAATCACACAAATATCCTTATTTGATTATTGAGGGTTGTATGTAGATAAGGTTTTTATATTGTTAGAGGAAGAAGATTTTAAATCTTGTTTCTTTTGAGAAGCATTAACATAATCATGATGACAAATTTTGATGATGTCATCATGATTGAATGAATTTCCAAACATAAATAAATGACAATTTTTTTAAGTCCATGACATATTTCGTGAGAATGACCTATATCAGCATGAAACCAAAAACTTTGGTTAGGATCATACCATTTATGGGGATTGTTAGGATATGTGAATGGTTTAGAAGGCATTAATTTTTTTTCATTTGTTGCACGATTCATGGTGTATGGGAAGGTTAGGGATTTTATAGTTTAATTACTCATATATTTGGTTGAGGAGGATTTTTTATGATTTCATTGGTTGAATTTTGGAAAGATCCCTTGATGGTTTTAGTTTTAGGTTCAAACTATTTCATTAGAAATTATTGATGCTCAACTTAGTCAAGAGCATCATTTAAATTTTGGGGAGAAAAAGTTCAAACCTTGTATTGGAGGGAAGGTGTTAAGGCTATGATGAAAAGTTTAAATAAGTTGTCATCAATCATGTTGTGTTTGGATTACGAGCTAAATATTTCCATCATTTGATAAAATCATGATTTGATTCAGTAGGGGATTGCTTAGCATTGATGAAATTACTAAGATAATTTTAGATAAGATCATTATGTTTGAATTCTTTAACTGAAGGATTGACTAAATCCTCATGTTACCATAAAAAATATTGGGTAAGTTGGGTATACCATTATAATACATCACCAGTGAAGGTTTTAACTAAAAGTTTGGTAATGGTGAATGTATTAGTTTGGATCCACTCTTTATAAATATTACCAAATTAATTGAAAAAATATGCAAGGTATTTAGTCCCATCATATTTATTAGTTGGAGATATATTACCAATGTGAGTAAAGATAATGAAGGGGGATAAAGGTTAATTTGAATGTCTTGAATCATCCTATTATGCATGATAGGTTGGGGAATAACATTTCCCAAGGAATATTTAAGAAGTAGAGGAATAAAATTTTAATTATTTTAGGGAAGAATAATGGGAGGCCGATTATCCATGTTTATCAAATGATATTATAACAACATAATTTGAGAGGTGCTATATGTTTGTATGATGTTCATTTGTTTCACTATTTGTGCAATAATTTAAGTTGTATCAATTGGTGGGTTGGTGTTGTTAGAAGTATTCCCCAAATTGGTATTATGAGGAGGGTTACTAGGTGGTGGATTGGTAGGAGGTGGTTTGTTGATGTTGAGAAGGTTTCTTGTGGGGTTATATGTTAGGCTTGTGTTAATTTCCCCCAAAGTATGGTAAGATATCTGAAGGTAATAATTATCTTAATAAGTATGGAATGAGTCTAATCTACCAATCTCATATATTGGGGTGATTTAAACCACATTACAATCAAAATATGAGGGATGAGAAAAGGCTCTCCAGGAGTGAGGATATAGCAAAGATAGGAAGAAAAGAACATCACATATAGTGTCTAAATGGATTTAGGTTATCCAAAAATATTATGATAGGAAATTTCATGATGCTTGAGCATATAATCTAAAATAAGGAAGCAAAGAGGAAAAATAAGGATAGAGTCGACCAAACAAAGAATAATATTGAACAATAGGTACAGGGTTGACTGGGTTGATATAGACTATGAAAAAGGTCCACATAGTAGGATGTAAAAAATATAGTTGGTTCGCTCAATTGTGTTTTACAGATGGTAAAAATGAAACATGTTAAAAATATACATAGTTGTATAGGTCGACTGTGTACTTAGAAGGGATAAACTAAACAAGATGGAAAGATACACGCTTATATATGGTGACTGTGTATTGAAGATAAGCAAGACTAATAGTTTTAAGAGGACTGTGTTGATAGGGATGACAATGTTTTTAAAATAGTAATTTTTTTCAAAAAATAATAAATAAATAAATAAATAAAATTAAGCACACAAACAATTAAATCAATTTGGGTTGATCTAATTGGAACACACAACATAAGCCTTATGCTAATTCTAGTTAATACAAGTTTTAAAATACAAAATACAATGATCAAAGAGAAAACAAAAAAAATTGAATGTAAATGCTAAATAATTGGTCATTATTGAATGTTGTTAAGTTATAATAGTTATGAAATTAATGTAATGGGGAGTTGGCTATAATAAAGAACTAGAAAAAATCTATGAATAATTTGAGATTGTTTAGGATGAAAGAGATTTGTATTGGTGATGGTATTGGCTTGGTATTGGGTCCTACCCCCTCACTTCATAATCTTTTAAAAATAAGGGTGTCAAGTACTTTGCCAATATATGCCATTAACTATGTGTTTATACTTGG
This sequence comes from Torreya grandis, assembly GCA_037957365.1. Lineage (NCBI taxonomy): Eukaryota > Viridiplantae > Streptophyta > Pinopsida > Cupressales > Taxaceae > Torreya > Torreya grandis. Next base: position 1,498,569 of record JARHVA010002674.1, read on the forward strand.
ATAGAAAACCAAGTCAATTTCCTCCTTGGTGATGAAATTTAAGTAGGTAGACCTTGGAAAGAAAATATTTAATTCTTTTTAGTTTTAAGTGATTTGGAAGTGTGTGTAAAAGATAAAAATAATGTGACTAAATCAGTAAATTGAAAAACCACATAATTATTCTATGTTTTTAACTCTAAGTATGCAAGCAAATGAAATGAAAAGTGAACTAATTACTAGTAAAATAGGTTAATTTCTTTGACTGTGAAGAGTATAGAGTTAATTCAAGTGACACTGTATGCAAATGATATAAAATAAATTTGATAGGGTCACTACTATTATATAAAATTTAGATCAAAAAAACATAGTTAAACAAGTTGATTTTGTCTTATAGAGAAAATATAGGGTACATAATTATGTCAAGTTATTCGACCTAGTTCATTGTAAATTTATAGTTTTATAGACTACAAACTTGTGAAAAACAATACTATAAATGAAATAATAAATGATAGAGAAGGTAAGAATGAACCTTGGTGGTTTATAAGATGGTTAGTTTGTAAATGTTATGTTATGTTGCTCAAGTGATGATTTTAATATTTTGCAAATAGAATCGACTGATTTGATGCAATATGCAAAACTTGTGTGCTAAAAAATAATCTATGAATAGATTCAATTGGCTTGACTATATCTGCAAACCTGTGTGTTAAAAAATTAAACTATGAACAAAGATGATTGGCTCAGCTATGTATGCAATTATGTAATTAAATAATAAGACTATGTTGAGCTGATCAATATAATCAATTGTATTTTAAAAAGACCTATATAGAAAGAACATAGTCATTTTGGAGTGAGTGTGTGTTAAACCTATTCACATAATGTTATAACTATATTGACAAGTGTTGAGGTCAACATACTCCCATTTATAAAAACTAAAGACCCTTGTTCAAATTTTGAAAATTGTGTTATAAATTAGGCATTCAACTTGATCAGAGTGCATTGTCGAATATCATATGTTGATATAGATTACATTGACATGCTAGCACATAAGCTTTATTTGATCTTATCTAATGTGCTAACATTTGTATCATGTGTTTCTATCTTGCAAGATTAGTGGATTTTCATTGGAATGAATAAATGTTCATTTATTTATGATTTAGTGTTAATTTGACCTTTAGTTGGTCAATTAATGTAGTCCTATTTGAATCCAAGTTTAAAAGATGTTTAAAACCTTAGTCTAAATGCATTTAGCCTAAGTTTATATTAAATTAGATTCATATTTTTGATGTGTCACTTTATATCAAAACTTTAGTCTTAGTTTAATTTTATCATAAGTCTTGGTCAAATTTATTACTTCATTAAAAACATTAGTCTAAAATTTGTACTAAGTCCTTATATGTCCCAACCTTTATTATTTAATTTTATTATTAGTAGGTATGAATTAAACACAAGGCTACCAAATGGTGAAATATTGAAAGCTTAGATCATAAATCAATAGCACATGGGTGATCCATAAATTTAATAATTTAAAGTTCTTCAAATTAGAGATCAATGATGCATATTCAAATGTACAAATCCTGATCGATAATCTATATTAAAGACTAGGGTCAATAAGTCAAGATCAAAGACCAACAATGCACATTCAATCACGTAAATGCAGATCAATGATGCACATGAATTCAACATGTCAAAGGATATTGATATTGAATGTGGTGGTGAAAAATTTCATAATCATGGTAAATTGGAAGCATATCAATGATCCACATTTAATTATTTGTTCAATAGATCAATGACATGCATTTGATCATATAAATCAAAGATTAATGATGAGAATCAAGTTAATAATTCATAGAGACTAGATTGAATACAAGGCCAATAAATGGCATTAGAGTGTTAACTAGATGGAGACTGATATCAAGGTATAAATAAGGCATGCACAACTACCAAGTATCACGATCTTAGAATCTTGAATCAAAGATCAATGACCCATGATGAAAGTTAAGGCTAGGAGACTCTCAAGGAGATTGATAGAGTGAATTTGATCAAGTTCTAAAGGGTCACAAGATGATGACACATGTCTAAATCAACAATGATCATATTTAAACAAAATAAATAAGCAATGTGGAAAAAGGATGCCACATAGGCATACATGTCAAATTGAAATATTGTATGGACCCAAACATGCAAAGGTATAAATTTGAAATCCAAATACAATCTAAGTCACCAAATCACATATTTCAAACTTTATTGACACCATTAAATCTCTATTAAACCCTCTAAAAAAGCCCTAATATGTCTAAAAATCCCTAAATTATTCTTACATGCACTATGTCAAGCCAAAAGAGAGAGCTTGGTAATTAAAATTATTCAAATAGTCTAACAAGATAGCCAAAAGAGTTGAATCATCATTTATAAGTGGATAATTTCATTAGAGGCATAGTAATGGAAACATATGGAGATACTTCAAATAAAGTGGTTAAATTATACCTGCCATTAAATGTAGAGGGTCAAGTACACAAGGATATAGAATTCATGTCTTCTTCATTAAACACTGGAGATAATAATTTCTTAAGATTATTCTAGACTATTGAGAACCAAGGAAGTTTGACCAAGGAAGATGAGAAGTTTATTCTAATAAAGAGAATCTATGATGACATCATGTCAATTTAGATGACTGGACTCCATTGTGATATTTCTAAACCATAGGTATTGCACTGTATCAATATCTTGAGTCTTATTTTCAAAAATGCTAAAATTGGAAAGGTTATGCTCACTCATGAACCTAGTTTGAGGAAAATTGGATACATCTCCCATATTTATTTTGAGTCTTATTATAAATTACCTAGGCCACAAATAGACCTAGGCTCCATCAATACATGGGCCCAAAAACACACCATGATGGACATCCTATAAAAATGGTTAGAAGTTGGTAATAAATTCATTGTAGATCCTTCCAAGAAGATCCCTATGAGTTAGTTTAGACCTAGATTTAGAATGGTCATGACCATGTTGAGTAGGTTATATGGATTTACACATACTACACATGTGGAACCAATATGGGTACCTATAGTGTATTTCATCATTGAATAAATGGTAGTACCTCATTTAGGTTAGATCATCAACATTTTCCTGAGTAGATAAATCATTGGGATTGAAACAAAGAAGAGGACTAAGTTTTTTATGATGTCATATTTATTATATTCCCTATGTACCACCACCAAAATCCCTAACCAAAGAGAGTGGTCTCCCAATGGTACCCAAACTGTGTCCCAATATTATTCTAAATTACATATCTACAAATATAGGGATCATATCTAATTCATATGTGACTATATTTATCTTACCTTGAGACAAGATATCAATGGTATCCCCATGATGAGGTTAATTCCTTTAATCAAAAAATATATTAAGATAATGGGATACATATGGCTATATCTTGATTGCACTATTATCAAAATAGAGGGAACTCAAATTGCACCCCTTAAACTACTAGTACATGTGACAGACAAGTTGGCAGAATAAGAAGTAGCATACCAATTTTTCAATGGATAGATCACATTTTCAAGACTAAGAGGAAGGGACTTCTCCATGGTCTTCCCATGACAATTGGCAGAACTATTTTTAGAATATGGGACCATTTGAGGTAGCTTCAAAACATAGGATTTCCTTATATCTATAGATAGATGAGCATAAATAGTGGGATACCTATGGTCGAGTAATGTCATTCTAGTTGTGTCTTATGAGCATGAAACTAGTGTATTTGACTTTGTATATACTAAGGTAACCACTTATTATGAAGTTACTAGAAGGCTAAAAGAGCACAATATAAAGCTTGAATCTAGATTGCAAAGAGATCAAAGGAAGGAAGATAGATGGAAACTTGGTCTAAGGAAATATCATTTAGTAGATGTGGGTCCTTCTATAATTCCACCAATAGATATAAAAATAGATCATAGGCCTGAAGAAAGGATACCAAGTGAAATTACTTCTAGTTCCCCAGTTCTTAAATCCTCTAGAATAGTAGAGCAAGATTTGCCTCAGTAGGAGGTTCACATGATAGCTTTGGATCACCAAGAATTTGTTGAGGATACATTGAGAATGATCTATATGACATATGAATTAGATTAAGATGCAAAGGAAGAAAATGTTGAGGAAACCAAGCATGAAAAAGGAAAATAAAATTCATTAGACTTGGTAGTTATTGATCCTCCCAAGAGGAAAGTTGAAACTGCAATTATCTCAAAGGCAAAGAAAGCTAAAGTGGCCATCACACCACCTTTTAAGGATATCAATCTATTTAGTGAACATAATCCTATCTATAGTCTAACTATACTTGAATGGTTCATATATGAACCAAGAATGGAGAATTAACCTCCTGCATATCATGCATGGGATCTAGTAAGGACTACACATATTCCTATGTAATGGGAGTTAAAGTCTTGGATCCTAGCATTACAAGACAAAGAAGAAAAGATATTTGCTACTCTAAGTCAATTAGCTAACACACAAGCAGAGGTTATAAAAGAACATATGGGTTATTCTTCTCTAGGAGTTAGATATGATCCATCACCATGGGCCTACAAATATTGACTAAGATAATGGTCATGGAAGTAGGTCATGTGGTTCTACATCAAAGGGTTAATCCTTTAGTTCACTTGACTCAGAAGAAAGAATAGAGACTAGGGGGACCTTATATTTGAAGAATATGTTCTAGATTTAGCACAATCTTAGGGGGAGAGGTTACAAGCTACAATCAAAGGGTTAAAAGAAAAGAAGAAGAATCTAGAAGATCAATCCATTCAATCAATTTTAGGGGACTATTGTCATAAAATTATCCACCCTAGGACTCTCTATGAAGCTCCTTCAATTTGATGCAACAATGAATAATCTCTCAAGTTTGTGGAAAATTGTAGGACAGATGAATCTCTAGGATTGAAAGGGCTATCTCTCTAAATTCTTCTCTAAGTATCTATCACCTATCTTACTATTTGTTCATGAAAATAGTTAAGAGTTTGCATAAAATTAAAAATATACTAAAGAGGTGATCCACCAAGATATATCCCATAGACTATCATACTTATACTAAGCAACAATGCTTCCCAATACCAATTTTATGCATTGAAGGATCCTAACATAGTGTTTAAATGTGAAGGTGGCATGTTTTGGACAATCAACAAGATAATTGACCTAGGGGTAGATTACATACCATAGATATAATTACATACCTGAAAGAGAGATTAATATATTCAACACACTTCACATGACCTATTAACATAAAAAATATTGCTTAAATATGAAGAATAGAGAGAGTAAGGACGATACTATCACTTAGCTCCACTATACATCACTCACACACTTAGGCAAAATATTCATGACTCAAAATTAGACTTGTATTCAATGTTCAAAATAAAAGTGTAATGTCATTTTAGAAGGGCTTCACCATACCAAAAATGTGGTCCCTTACAATAACCAAAAATGGCACAATTGATAGAACTTTGAGGAAGAGAGAGAGAATAGAAGTTGAAGAGGCATAAGGACATGTGTCACCAATATGAAGATCAATTACAAATACATGAGATAGAGGGATAAGGTGAGCTATATAGGAGGTTTATTTAATCAAAACCAATCATGAAAATGGTGGAAAGTGGCATAAGACCTTTAGAATTAACACAAGAAATGGTTTCTATCAAAAATCATCTATGAGCATTTGAAACTAAAAATAGAGGAGCTGACACATAGCACTATTGAAGGAAATGGGACTTATGGTGACAGCTAGAAGATGTTTTTCCTAACTACCAGCCATCCTTTGGACATTTATGTTTATTGATTTTGTGTAAGCTCTATGATTTGGTCAGCTTCCATTAATTACTTGAACCATCAACCTATCCATTTTGTTTGCTTTGTTTACACTAGATGCTCGACATTCAACCATTTGTTACCTCCATGTTTTCTCTCATGTTCCTGTCAAGTCTTTAACTCTAACGACTAGTTTCTACAGTTTGAAATTGATATTTTTATGGCCTTCACTCCTTGGGTATTTATTTTGGACATTTTTTTCCCCTTAAACTTATATTTCCCTTAGATAATCTTTTTGAAAGAATTCATTCCTTAGAGACTTTTCCCATGGTCACTTTATTTTGGCACTTTTTTCTATTGGACTTTTTGTCTCAACACTTTTCCTGAAAGAATTCATTCAATATTTTTCTTGGAAATTCTTGTGGACAATTTTCCCAAACAATATTTTAGGCCTTTTATTTCCTTTGTAATAGATAAAATGTCTAAAATAATTGGGATTTTACCTCTTTTTAATATGAACATGTTTTTTGAAAGAATTCTTTGGACAATATTTTTGAAATAATTCCTTTGGACTTTCTGTTTAGCCCTTTGGAATTTTTACAAATAACCCTTCCAAAAGGAAAATACCCTTCAACTTTTTTGAAATATACTTTTTCAGATTTTCTATTTGGTTCACTTCCTGAAAGAAAAACAATCCTTAAAATTTTTGAATAGGGCACCTTGCTTGAAAATTCCTTCAATTTTTTTGTAAAGTACCTTTTGGCTTTTTGAAATTGTCCCTTCAAAAAAGTTACAAATGACCTTTATAGAAAGATGGAGGTGCCCTTCATAAAATTTAAAAATGACCCCTTTAGATTTTTGAAATGGACCTTCAAAAAAGTTGTAAATGACCCCTTCAGCTTCTGATATGGAACTTTAGAAACCCCTGAAAAAGTCCTTTGAAATTTTTGAAATGTCCCTTTTGGAAAAGCTGAGAAGTACCATTTTCCCTAAGTGCCCTTTCAAGAAAATTGTTTTGAACAAAATGTCTAAAATAATTCCTGACACTTTGAATAAAAAACCTGAAACAAAACCTTTGAATAAAAAAACACTTAGCCAAAAGACTAAAATAAAGTCTCCAAATGAAATAACACTTGGTATTTTTTGCTGCAGCTCAATGAGATATTCCTTCTGAAGATTTTTTATGAATACTTTACTTGGCCAAATTTGAAAGATGAAAACTTGGGAGTGAAATTTGACCAACAGGGACATCATTGATAATTTTGAAGCAACTAAATATGATACATTCAATTATTTAAAAGTAATAAGGTCTAAATTGGACATGGTAGGTAAGTAACATGCCATGGTTGTGAACCAAATTAATCAATGGTGATCCTCACATAAGAAAATAAAGGCATTGGTCAAGATATTGATGGAAGGCTGGACTCATGAACTTAAAATAGTCAGCCTATCACATTTTAATATGGCTAGGATAATATTGATGAAGAAAGCTATGGATATGAATAAGTGTTCTAAAGGCATGGAAGGTCTCTCAAGAGACTTCAAATAATTAGAAGGTAGAATGATTTAAATATTGTGAAGCTTGATCAAGGATCCAACCATCCTTAATCCTATAGACTTGATAATTGATGAAGAGTTCCAACACAGAGCTACACATTTTATCCAAGAGGTCAAGAATAAAATCTAAGGAACGACAAGGGATGACAACAAACATATCTTGGACATGATTTTGTCATTTAGAAAGAAGATTGGTGATGCTATGAACATTAAATAAGCCTTAGATAGATTAAATAAAGTCTTTAAAATTTTGGTAGGACAAACAAAGGAGATGTCCATGGAGCCAATCATTAATCTCAAATTGATTGATGAACAATATGAAAAAACCATAAATATTTTGGTATAGAAGCAAAAATATATAGCTATAGGGGCATCTCAAAGTCAATGAAGTTTTTGAACTAGGAATTTGATGATGAAGGGAAGATTAGTATTGTGTTAGTGATAAAATGAACAAAGCAAATTGACAAACAAAACACTAAACTAACACCTTTATGCCTAGTTACTAGGGTGAGATTAATTAAAAACATAAATGATAAATAAAAATAAACAATAGGGAAAAATAAGACTCCTTCACCTTTCTTGGATGCTCCAAATTCTTTTGTAGTAGTGGCTTTCTTGGTTTGTGCTCATGAAGTCTTCATCAAAGGAGGCTTGGTTATCTCCTCTTCTCCTTAGCATGTTTGTCTTTGGCTTGGATTGAAATCAATTTGGCATGGTAACACTAATTGTAGTAGATTTTGGAATTATTTGTGCATTATAACTTTGCATTATCAAGACTTAAAATTCATGTGGCAAGGCCTCTTATTTATAGATTTTTACAAATGGGTAGAATCAACTTAAATCATCCATCTCAAGATTGAGATGTGTGGCTAAGAATTAATACAATTATGTAATTAAAATAAATAAATAGGCTCATCAATATTTGGGATAAAGGGACAATTAAGAGGCATGAAGGGCATTAATAAGGCATAAGAGGCATGAATCCTGATATTTGTGGCATTTATGGCCTAGGGATGTCTTCCCAAGAAATGAGGTCACTTGATGATGAAGATATTCAATATGCATTTCTAACAACAAGTTTTCATGGAATTATTAATTAGGATTTAATTTGGTTTAATTAGATCTTAAGTATGATTAAGCACTTTATGCACAAATTATTCAACTTGGTTAGAATGCCTTATTGTTAGCTCAAAATTTGACTAGATTAGAATTAGAAGTTGATGTCAGATGCATGGAATTTGTCATAATATTTAGGATGCTACCAATACCAAATAATAAAGGCATGTGTCTCATGAAATATATTTGATAGGAAAGAGTAATCCAGAGCACCCAAGTACAAAATTAGCATTTTGACTTAGAATAATTTCATCAAAGTTAGTTATCCCATAAATTACATTGCCTCATTTAATGATAATTGAGCCAAAATTGGCACTTGAATATGTTAGGTTCAAATATTTTAATTTAATTTAATGTTTTTAGGTCAAATTGTGCATTTTAGGTGGAAATTGGTCAAAAGCCTAGTTGGAGGTTATCAGTGGCTAGATTTAGGTGTCTACATTTTTACCCTATTTGGGAAGGTGTTGCAAGCTATAAGCACAATAACATCTTCTCAAATAATGAAAATATCATGTATGCCTACAACTACAATGATGATAAACTAGTTGTATGGTACCCCCTCAAGGGAATGGTTAGCATAAGTAGGTCGATAAATGATCCCTCAAAAAGAAAGAAGTGAAATAAGGGGACCTAAGAAAGGAAATATGATGGGGTTAAAACATAATGAATTTGAAAAGGTAGTCAAAATCACTAAGAATGCAAGTGGGATGGTGTATAATGGTTTACCCAAAGGTGGTTATAAGCATTATACTTTGATAGCAGAAACATGGTATGATAACATAATGATTTACCCAAAGGTGGTTATAATAATTGAGAAGATGGAGATGCCCCAGTTAGGATAGAAAAACAAGATAAAAACATGCCATTGTATGGGCAAAAAATGTAAAGTGGCCACAACACAATGATTTGCCCAAAGGTGGCTATAATCATTGAGAAATGCAGGTGGGATGGTGTGTAATGATTTACCCATAGTTAATTATAATCATTGAACCCTTAATTATGGCAAACATGAAAAACTCAATCAAGGATGATGATAACTTAACACAAAGGGTAATGATGAATTGGAATAACCTACTAGTAGGGAGATGCTCATCTGAACTAATAAAGGTTGAAATTATTTTATGGTTAATTACTATATTTAGGATATGATTGGGATAAAATCAAGATGTCAGTGTTGAAGAGATGTTCATGAGACCATTGTTGAATAGACTTCTTGAAGTAGAGGTTTATTTTAGCATGTGTCGGTAGGCATCATGGTATAACATCATGAGGACTTGGCTGAAATATGCATAAAAATTGACTCTCAAAATCCAATAATTAAATAAAAATAATGCACCAATGATAAAAAAAACATGATATAAATGTTAAAAGATGAATATGGATGGATTCAAGTATAGGTGCACATAAGGAATCACCCAATGAACACACATAGATTGAATCAAGGCAATAGTGTTGAAATCAAACAAATAGGCAGACAAATAATTAAAATAAGCAGAAACAAATAAACAAACAATGTAATAGAAACCATAAAAACATTGCCCATAGAAAATAGGCAATAACTTAATAAATAAACAAAATGGGAGAATAGCAAAAAAAGAAGGGAGTGGTTGAGTTGTCTCCATGTGCACTAGTCAAGTGGATGGTGCCTACATAGTTCCATGGATGTAATATCTAATTAAAAAAACTTTAGGCTGAATGTAGTTTTTTGAAGGAATGGGAAAAATGTGATAATTGATGTATGAAAATAAATAGAATGGATGTGATATTTGAATAGGAATGGTCTTAAAAAATGGTAAGTGCATGAGAAAAAAAGGCCAAAAAGGATGGAGAAACTAACAAACAAGTGATTTTGCTTGCAACTTAGTAAGGGTTCCTAGAATCCTTATTCCAAAGAAATGGTAAATGTTTTTGGTTTTTTCTAACAATTTTATAAATGTTTTTAGAATTTTTAAAGTATCTCAACTCGATCAAGAATGATAAAAAACTAAATGGTTTAAGATCACAAAATGGTGAGAGTGTTCAAACTTAGGTTGCTCATAAAATAGTAAGAGCATTCAAATTTAGGGTGGTCATAAAATGATGAGAGCATGGATTAGGTTGCTCACAAAATGGTGAGAGCAAGGTAGAAAGGGTGACTTAGTTGACCTCAAAAAGTATTGAGCACTAACTACATAGTCCAAAAGTAGGACCTCAAGTCACTGTAGCTCTACATTTATAGTGGAGGAATTTGACTAGTGCAGTAGTCAATTCAAATAAAATAGGCACAGTTGGTAGAAAGGCATAATATGGTATAGGAAGTCGTAAGTTGGTATGTTAAGGCTCAATAAACAAATATTATCCCTAGTTTTCCCATAGGTGGTTATAACTAGGACATAATGACAAGGATCAAGGGTACTAATCTACCCAAAGGTGGTTATAAATATCAACAAGACCTATGATAAGAAAGGAATAATAAATGAAGGATGTAACTACCAAAAATTCTATCATACTACTTCAAAATATGATCTCTATCCAAAGTACTTTAAAATAGATGAAACTAATCAAATTACTCAATGCTAAAAATGTGCAATGAATAACAAAAAACCAAGTTCAAACAGGCTTGGTGGATGGGATTTAGAACACGTTTGGTCCATAGAATAGGATGGTAAAGTATATGGCATGGTCTAAAAGGAATGATAATCATGATATTTGTATAAAGAATAATAGTGACAAAATGGCACAATATGAAATGGTCCTTATAGAAAATACACCTTAGCACTCAAGCATAGTACCACTTAAGGTGAATAATATTCATCTATTCATGAAGTTCATCTCCATCTAGTGTGGCAAGCCTATATGCTCCTAATCCATAATCTATAGTAATGATGAAAGGCCCTACCTAATTTGGTTTGAATTTACCTTTATTCTTCTTTTCAACCATGGTATCCTTTTGGTTTTCTTTAAGAACAAGATCACCAAGTTCAAATTTTATATATTTGACATGTCAATTGTAGTAGCCTTTGAGTTGGTTTTGATATGCCTAAAGATTATTGAGCACAATTGTGTGTTTTTCATCAAGTATAGCTATTTTAGGTGAGATTTTTGATAGTCATGATCATCTAGGACATGTTTGAAAGATATGTGTAGTGAAGGCAAATCAACCTAATTCAGAAGGATGGCTTATATACCATAAAATGGTGAATATGGAGTGGCTCTTGTGGGGGTACAGTGATTGGTATGATATTCCCAAAGGGTAGGGAATATATGAAGGTGCCAATCATGATCGACATCATCGACAATATTTTTGAGAATATTGATAATACTTTTATTCGATGCTTCAGCCTAGCCATTACCTTGAGGATAATATGTCATAAAAAAAATGTTGTGTGATATTATATTTGGTACATATCTATTTTAGATCCTTGCTCTTGAATGATCCTCCATTATCAGATATAATTTTAGAGGGGATACTATAGCAAAAATTGAGATAATTGAAGACGAATTTGGAAATTTGCTTTCCAATCATGTAAGTGAGGGGTATAGCTTCAATCCACTTAGTAAAATATTCAGTGGTAGTAAGGATATGTTTATGGGCATCAGATGAAGTGGGGTTGATTTTTACAATGAGGTTGAGTCCCCATGTAGCAAATAACCATGGTGTCGACATTAGTTTTAGAGTTTATGATGGAGCATGAATTAGATTATCATTCTATTAACATTTATCACACTTTTTTACATATGTAACTACATATGCATCCATCATGGGCCAATAATAAAAAGTACACAAGAGATTTTTTAATAGGACTAACCCACCAGAATGATATCCACATATCCCTTCATGAACTTCTCTTAATGTTAGCATAGACTATCAAAGGTAACCAATGACACAGAGTTCTATCAAAAATATAGTGATAAAGGGTGGATCCAAATAGATTTAATGAGTAGAATGATGAATAAATGCTTTGGTTTATTTTTAAGATAGGTTAGATGGTAGAATTTGGTCATGAAGGTAGTTTTAAAGGTCTGAGTACTAGATAAAATTAGGACCAATAATACCACAAATCATTACAATGGCTGAAGGTTCATGAATTGGTGTGAACAAATTCTCAACAAGGAACTCATATTCTCTAGCTTTGTCTATTTATCAAATTAGAGAGCCGATAGTAGCTATGGCATAGTTAGTTCTATTACTAGCCTTTGGTATATGCTCAAATTAGATATTTGTAGTTTGTTATTTTAGGGTATCAACCATAACCTTATATGGAACTAACTTGTCATCTTTGGTTTGAAAATGGTTTGTGACCTGATTGATTATTAATTGAGAATCACCATGAACCTTTAGTTGAGATATATTCCATTGTACTAACTATCAAAGTCCCGTGACCAGTGTTTCATAATCAGCCGTATTGTTTGTACAAAGAAAACTAATTCTGAATGATTTAGGGATTATATCCCCCTATGGTGTAATAAATAAGAGGCCTACCCCTGATCCATGTGTAGTAAATGAACTATCAAAAAACAAATTCCAATGCTTATCTTCAAGAGGTGTGTTAATGATGGTCATTATGGATTCATCAGGAAAATAAAATGTAAGGGGCTTTATGTCTGTAAGGGGTGCTTCAACAAGTTGATCTACTAGGAATTATCCTTTGATTAAATTTTGATTGACATACTCTTTGTCAAACTCACTAAGAAGCATCATCCATTTAGCGATTACACCTTTTAAATATATTTTAGATAGTAGATATTGAGCAGATCTACTTTTGAAATGACCATGGTTTTATTGTTCAACATGTAATGGCATAGTTTTTGAGCTATGAAGACCATGGCTAGACAAGATTTTTCAATAGGCACATAGTTGTGTTCATATGTGACCAAGGTACAACTTAATTATTATATTTCATGATCTTTTCCATTGTTATCATGTTGAGCTAAAAGTGCCCCCAATGCATTATCATTCACTGATATATACAACAAGAATGGCTTTCTTTGCATAAGGGGTAATAAAATAGGTGGATTAACTAGATAGTCCTTGAGTTGTTGAAAATCTATTTAGCAATGGTCATCCTAGTGAAATGAAACTCCATTCTTCATAAGATGTGTAAATGGATCACACTTGTTTGTTAGTTGAGAGATGAAGCATTGAATTGACTAGATATTGCCCTAAAAACTATGGATTTGCTTCAAATTGGTTGGTGGTGGCATTTCAATTATAGCATGGACTTTGACCAGATTGACTTTAATTCCCCTATGAGACACAACAAAGCCAAGTAAATTTCTTGAGGTTACTCTAAACACACATTTCTTTGGATTGAGTCTAACTTTATACTCTCACAATCTTTCAAATATCTTATATAGTACTACTAGATGGTCGACCCTAGTCTTGGATTTTCCTAATATGTCATCGACATAGTCTTCAACAATATCATACATCATATCATGGAATATGATATTCATGGCCCTTTGATATGTAGCTCCAGCATTCTTAAGACCAAATGACATTACCTAATAACAAAATGTTCCCCATGGAGTGGTAAACACTATCTTATGTTGGTCTTTTGGTGTTATTCTAATCTGGTTGTATCCTAAAAAACTAGCCATGAGTGAAAGGATTTCATAACCCACTATGGAGTCTACTATCATGTCAATATTAGGAAATGGAAAGTCATCTTTAGGACAAGATTTGTTTATGTCTTAGAAATCAATACATATTTGGATTCCTTTCGGGTTTTGCTAATAGGTAAAACATTAGATATCCATTTTGAGTAGTCAATGGATCAGATACATCTTGATTCTAAGAGTTTTTCCAACTCTTTCTTTACCAAGATAATAATGCAAGGATGCATCTTACATAGATTTTGTTTCACTATTTTGGCATGAATATTGACCATAATGTGGTGGAGAACCAAGGCAAGGTCTAAACCTAATATGTTACTATACGTCCATGCAAAGATATCTACAAATTATCTCAGTAGAGCTGTAAAGACTTCATGTTCCTCCTCAGTGAGGGACGTGCCTAATTTTATCCATTTTGGGTCTGATGGAGTCTTGATGTTTACCTCTATTGCATATTTGACTATAAGGGTTGAACCATCTTCTAAGATAGTAGGCAAAGACTTGAACTATTGGACTATATCAAAGTCCTCTGCTAGGACTTGCACTTCAACATCTCTTAGGCATGATGAATCTTAGTCCCCCAATGCAAGATATATCCATGTGACAAAAATAGTCAAAAATTCTTGAAGAATTTGATTAAATACTTGTTGCACAAAAATAATCTTGGGTCTATAGGAAAGTTCATCGTTGGTGGTCTCCTGGTCTAAATTTGAAAAAGAATGAATACCCCCATCTAATGGTGCCTGAAATAGGTTTTCACCACTAGATTGGCCTTTATCTTTACTTTTTCCCTGGTTAGAAAGCACCTCAAATAGGTTTTCACTTTGGGACCTCAATATTTTATTTATTTAGTTTTGGCTAAGGGTGTTCACCTGCTCTCTAAAATAGGCTTTAGGACCTAATGTAATTGAGAATCCTAATTTATGATCTCCCAATATAATGTTGTCTCTAAGGCCTAAAAAATCATAGAATGCCTCATCATTCTAAAACTCATCAATCAACAAATTAGATTCTTGTTGGTCCCAATCTATCAGTTGGGGATAATGGCAATGGGTTATGATGAATGACTAGGGTAAAGATATAAATGGCATTATTATTTAATAGGTTAGTCTCAGCTAGGTCATCAAAGGTGAGGCTATGATCAAAATCTACTTCATTATCAGCATCATCATCACTAGCCACCAGTGATGGAACTCCAATAAGATATGTAGGGTCATCCTCAAGTGGTTTAAATCCAAGTCTATAGGGTCTTTTATATTTTATCATGGAGATTGGCTCAATGGTTCCTTGTAGATTCAGTCTAAGGCCTCTTCTTTCATAATTGTAATGCTCCATGATCCTATTGGGAATAGGATACTTTGCACTTTTATAATAATTAGCTTGGTTTTCATTGTACAACCATGATTTATCCCCTTCAAGAGGGTTTGGCTCTAGGCTAGATGCTAGTACAAACATGATAGGTCCTTTATCTTTGTTCTTTTATTGCCAATTCATGTGTGGGTTATTTTTAGGTCATCTAAAGGACTTTGGATTCTGAGAAAGATTAGTAATATGGAAGGTATCATGGGTCACATATTCCCATGGGCCATTATCTGAAATGGTGAAATGATTGGAAGATTTAGGAGGTAGCATGTGGGAAAGGGAATCTAAGGTATTAATATCTATGCAATTATCCTATAGAGGATCAGTAAGTATGGTCTTTCTTTTATCCTACTTGGAACTTTGATTCATGCCATATTGGTAATTGTAGATTTGAAACTCAGCCTCAAGATGTTTGCAGTGTTCATATGGGTGTAAATCTACTATAATATTCACTTTTATCCCTGATTACGAGAACTTGATACATTGGTACAATGTTGACAGTACTGTATGAATCTTATGTAACTAAGGCCTACATAGAAGCATATTATATGACAACTCAAAATCAAGAACATGACAAAGTGTATCATGGGTCAAAGGCCCAATGATAATTGGTAAGCTAATGGTGCCTTGTGATTCTCTTTCTTGATTATCATAGGCTTTAATAGTTATCATTTCTGGCTGGAGATCTACCATTGTATACCCAAGAATCTTAATGAGCTTTAGAAACACTATGTTGAGGCCTGATCCATTGTCTATAAGGGCACATTTCACTTTATGTCATTTTATATAAAATTCTATGTATAATGTATTATTATGGAGTGGGCCAAGGGAAGACATATCACTTTGGTTGAATGTGACATGTTGGGCTATAGCTAGGTGTCCAATCAAAGCTTGAAATTTATCAGGGGATATGTCACTGGAAATAGTGGATTGGGTTAGAAACTCATTCAAAATGTTTTTGTGGATTGTTGACATTCATAAAAAATTTAAAATAAAAATTTGTGTTGGTGTCTTCTATAATTATTCCACAATATCCAACTTCTTATCTTGGTCAATGGTGAATTTTTTATTCTAAGGTTGAATGGTTGGTTGGATAATAAGCAAAGTGGTAGATGGTTGTTGGCCTAGGATAGTAATATTTGACCTCCAAGTTGTAATTTCACAATCAGGATTAGATGTTGAACTATGATTGCTAATAAATTCTAGGAATGGTATGGGACTAGATAAGACAAGTCTCAATTACTGATGCACTTGTATGTGGTCACGTGGTAAGGGCAAGTTATCAGTATAAGGTCCAAAAGTGGAAGTCTTGGTTTGTTGGTTCACCTATGTGTGGTCCTAGGTCAAAGAAGGATTATCCATGTAATTTGATGAGTGGTATTGTTTATCAATAGTCTATATTGATTAGTGTTTGGTCTAAGATTAATGGAGATGGTATTAATGCTACCACATGCAATATAACCTACAACCTTGTTGTAGTCATGTGAAACTACATAGTAGGTTTGTTGGTTATTACCATTATGAACTTAGTTTTATCTATTATTCTAATGTTGTCGGTTCTATTGTTGATTCTATTAATTTTTCTAGTTTGGCCTTTGATTTTGATACTATTGACTTTGTTGTTGCACCAGCTAGTGTTGTTTTTATTGCTAATTGTTATGTTGTTGCTATGTGTTGTGTTGGGGAAAGGGGTATTGATAAATCCCAAGAGTTTGATTAGAGGTAGAATTACCATTATCTAATGTTATCTCCCTATTCTCCAACATATTCTCAATCAAATGCTTGATTTTCACACATCTTCATAGATTATGCCCATTGATCGGATGATATTTACAAAATTCATTTTTATGGTTCCAATCAAGATAAGGAATGCTTAATGGATAATTATTTGGTATAGGCCAACTAATAAAATTAGCAATGGAAAGTTTATGAAATATAGACTCAATAGGATCTCCTAGGTCACTAAAGACATGACACATAGTCATAGTTCTCCTTGGAGGAGGGGTTTATAATGGTAAATATTGTTACATTTGTTTCATGGGTCTTGGTTATTGTGCTTGTGGTATTGGTTATAGAGGTTTTTGGGTAGGAGTAGGTTGAAAAGGTGGTGTAGATAATGTTTTCACTATTTGGACATGGCGTGACTTGGTTACTCCATTACCTACAACATTCCTATTATGATTGAATTGCTTTGGTCTATCTTAGTTATTAGCTTATGATTGTTGTGATGTTTACACTTGGATTGGATGTTAGTTTTTTCCACTTCCCTTATTGGTACCTTGATTCTAATTATTTTATGTAAGCTTGATGATCCCTTTATTAATAAGGGATCTCTCAATCAACAAGCCTTTGTCAATGATCTTCTTGAAAGTATGTGCACATTCTAGTTCTAGATGATAATCTATCTCACTATGAAAATTTTAGTAAACATAGTAGCTAATTGTTTATTTAATAAACTATGGGTGAATTAGCTTCTAAGGGCTCTCCATTATTGTAGATAAATTGTAAAAATATCACCTGCCTTTTGTTTTGCTTATGTTAAGTCAACCAATGAAATCTCATGTTCAAGATTATAGAAAACGTGTTGTACAAAATTATCAAAAAGATCATCAAAATCTATTATTGAATTCTTGAGAAACTTTAAAAACCATTCCAAGGCTTGTCTAGCTAAGTTCCTTGGAAACAAAAATAAAATCTATATATTGTTATATGTCACTAGTTGGCATGTGACAAAGAAATCGGTTAAATGGGCCTTAGGGTCACCTTTCCCTTTGTATTTGTCAAATTTTGATGGTTCATATCCTAGAGAAAATGGTATCTACAAGTAATTCATTTGAATGGATAAGAACATATATCATCCAACTTAAAAAATTTAGTCTGTTTCTCAGCATGAATGGTAGCAATTGCATCCTTCATCTGTTACAATTCTTGGGATAGGAAATTGGAAAGAACATTGGTTTGAGGGAGAATATTGGTTTGGGTAGATGGTTGGAAGGTCACAAGTGGGACACTTTGATTAGGGTATGATGGAGATATCCATTGGGGTACATTAGTTTTATTGGGAAATGGATTAAGAATATGCATACATGGATTAGGATGTACTTGGAATTGCACATTTGGTTGTGTGATATTCTACTTTGGGTTGGCTATAAAGATTTGAATTGGAGGATTTTGTGGTTGGTATGGAGGTATATAACAAAATTGTGCCTTTTGTGGTTGAAAAGGGACATGCTACTAACTAATCAAACCTTGTTGTTGAATGAGAACTTGTGAACCAAGACCTTGTCTCTGAACTTGTGGCACATTTTGAACTAATTATTGTCTAGTAGGTACTTGAGAAACATGACAGCCTCCTTGTTACATGAATCCTTGTTGGGAAATGAAATTATGTTAAATATTTGATATCTATCATTGACCAATATTTACATGTTGTTGGCTAGTCATCATTTAGTTTTAGATTAGTACACTAGTCTACAACTAAGGAGGTGTATTTACCACTCCCTGATGAGGTAGAACATTAGTTTCCCCTTGTTGAGGTGGAAATGTATTTAGCCTCTATTATCTTGTTACATAATATTATGATTGTTATTGTGGAATACTAATCGTCCCTTATTGAGGAGGAGTATGATTCATCACATTTTGTTGTTGAGTCATGACATTGGATGCTGTTTGACTACCTAATCCTATTGGTTGCATGGTTGATGAAGTAGCTGGTTGATGTTGGGATGTATAAACTCCTAATCTATGGTATGATGTTCCACTCATGGTATTAACTACAGGCACATGTTTTTGACTAGTTTTTTGTGCATTAGTAACACTTTGATTTAGATTAGATGTTTCTTGCACATTGTCCACTATATTTTGCTCATTAATCTACGTAGAAGTAGAAGGAACTTATTCAATAATAGGCATATGTAGCAAGTTATCTGCCAAAGTGTTTTACACAAATGGGTATTAACTCTGATTGTCTTGACCAGTTAACTCTATCAAAACTCTTGTTGAAGGAACTAAGTCAATAAGAAGTTTGTTTACCATGGTCATCTAATTGAAATTATGTGCTAAATTCAAGTAGGTTTGATATGCTATTTTTATTTTTTTAAAGTGGTATTCCATGAGGTTTTTTCCTCTATTAGTCATACTAGAGTCTTGATACATTGTTTTGACTATATCTAAATGATTTCTAAAAGAAGCATGTTAATTGTAAATTATGTTGTAGGGCATTCTTACTAGGCTTGGTAAATTATCATGGGGGAATTTTGATGGAAACTTCACCCCGACCTCTATGGATCTAACCAAAATATCATCGTTTTTCTCCAATAAATGATGCTCAAATAAAAATGGATCATATATAAAAGGCATATTAGTAGAGCATGACTATTGTATAACTGGTTTGTCGACTATAGGTATTGTAGCTAGGTATTGTGCAATTTAATCTTGGTCTTGTTATAAATAAGGTGGTGTATTAACCAAATAGTTATCCAATGGATCTTGGCTTTGCACCCTTAATTGACTATTATAAGAGGGATACAGATCCATCTCATAAGCAATATTATTTACATAAGCATCTTGTACCATTTCTTCTTGTGTAACCAAAATACCAATCCCTGGATTGTACATGAGTCCAATATGAGTGTAATACTACATGTTGGGATCCATATTAAATATTTTTTTAATTATAGATCAAAGAGTTTTACAAACTCTAAAAAGACAATGTCTAAAATCTGATGTTCATACTTGGTCTAGATTCATCAAAAGGATCAAAATATTTATGTAAAGGTTTGTGATAACACAAGCTAACATTAAGTGTCTAACATTACACGTCTTACACAAAAATATTAAGTAAATGAACCAAAAATTTAAATGATAAATTCTAAGGTCAAAGTGTTTCAAATCAATCTAATCTAAGAAATTAAAAGTTGCTAGGTCTTTTGGCCAAAATGTGGCATCAAAAGTTAAGCTCAAACAAGGCATGTGCTAAGACTCTTGTCTAAATGATGTCCAAATATAGAATTTAAAATAGATGAAAGTTTTAATTTAATAGATTTGAAACACTTCTAACAAACACTAGGCATTTTATTCTTGGACATGGACTCGATCAAATAGGTATAAGGTATGAAACAAAAGGCACTTTAGAGATAGTTTGTTTTCTCATAAATAATTGTATAAAACTTGGTTCTTTTGAAAAATAATCTAGACAAAAAGTGAACAATGTAACTGTGCTAGATAAAGGTTCACAAAGGTATACTCAGATTGGTTTGAAAATGTCATAACAAATTTGAAATCTATACAAGGTGGCTTATGAAACAATATCTAAAATGTTTTGGGCAATGTAACAATGTTATAATACCCAAAAGATGTGATAAAATGCTTGTTTCAATAAGTATCTAAGGCAAGGATAATTTCTCACAAATTTGATAGCATAATACTACCTTTCTTGACTCAAAATGTTATGGTGCATAGACTCAAAATGCAAATGTTTAGCATAAAATGACTTAAGTCTATCAAGTGGTGATAATGATCATGGATCTTTAAACGACCTTCAAACCAAATTAGGAATTGAACCTAAGTTCCCTCAAGTTTAGTTCAAATGGTGAACCCACTTAACACATCAACCCTATGAACTTATAAAGGTGCAATTTCAAATTTATATTATAAATGGACTTAAAAAACTTTGGCAAAGGTCTAGACTCAATTGTGTAGCATAACTATGACAAAGTGGATGATATGACTCCAAGTTTTGATGAATTTTCAACAAGGAAAATTGATGATTTTATGTGGGCAACATTATTCCTCTTTATTAAAAAAAAATGAGGACCATGTATTTGATTTGCATCATTTGTTTACATCAAGTTTTGACTCTAAACAAGACTTTAATCTAGGACAAAACCAACTAATTAATCACTCTTAGATCTTAAAGTGACAAGGTTGTTTGGTATTATTGGAATCCATCAATATACATCATTTGAGAGGATTTTAAGTGTTCATCCAAAAGTAAATGCACATTATATAATAGGGTTTTTACACCCCCCTTCTCTCAAATGATAGTACTATGACATGGACCTTGAGGTGTACCTTGCACCAATAATACTTCCATGGAAAGTGGGGATTTTTATAAGATAAACAAGTTTTTGAACATTATAGGGGAATAAATTACATAATGACTTTCATGTCAAACAATGCAAAATAAAATCACAAATTTTGGGTCTGTATCACTTAGATTATTAAAAAAAGGTCTAGTCATTTTTGCAACTACTACATCTTGTTGTTCGCTTAGTGTAGTGTGATGTCCAAAATGCCACTACATCCTATGTGCTACTCCAATATAGATCCAAATGAAGTCAATGCTGAGATATGAAACCCCAAGTCAAATCTTCCCTAAAGAACTTGTGGTAGGTAATGACGTCCCCCTCGCAAGACAAGTTTGCATGAAATAAAATAATAATAGAAAGACTTTAGGGTCATTTTCAAGGTCACCCAAAATTTGATGATTTTTTGGGAAATGCTTTAGACAACATTATATATAAGCCTTAGAATAGGCTTTTTTCAATAAGGATGGCATTTTTTATTCGAAGGGTTCCCTAAAGGGGACAAATGGAAGAGCATACACATGACATCCTTCTCTTTGCCAATTAAAAAACTAGTGAGTATACAAAATTAGATAAGTGAGTTCAATTTTAAGCATCAATTTTAAAAATTAGGTGGTGTTTTTTGACCCCTTGGTCTTAATTTGTAACTTTGAAAGTTAACTACAAGATTTAAGTAATAGCACCCTAAATGATTTTCCTTTAAGCACCAAAATGAAAAGTTTGATTCATTTTGAAAAACCCTAAAAGAAGTTTAAAAGGATCTATTTAACCATGATTTGATTATTTTTCAAGTAAAATGTACAAAAAAAATGTTATCAAGATGTTTAGCCTAGAAGAAGTTTTGAAGATGAAACAACCAACTTAGAAAAATGAGCTTTTAGGTTTGTGTTAAAAAAACATAGTGACCATCGATGGTTATACTAACTATTGACAGTTACACTAACCAATAATGGTTACACTAACTGATGAAATTTATGTATACTAATGATGGTTTTACTAAATGATGATGGTTATGTAGACTGATGATGGTTTTACTAACTAGTGATAGTTACGCTAATTAATGATAGTTATGCAAATTGATGATAGTTTTACTAACTATTGATGGTTATACTAATTGATAATGGTTATACTAACTAAAAATAGTTATAATTCAGTGAAAATGGTTGAAAATGACCATCATTGGTTTACTCAACTGGTGATGGTTACTGTGTAAACCCATGACAATGAAAAATGGCAAAACAAAGTTAAAAAATAAAATTGTAAAAGTTTTAATGATCCAAATAAAGATTATAAAGTTGCATAATGATATTCTTCATGTGTGGTATGCATTTGGTCCCATCGGGTGTGCCATTTGTGAACTAAGAGTTTGACAATGAAGGGGAGATTAGTATTTTGTTAGTGACAAAATGAATAGAGCAAATTGACAAACAACATACTAAACCAAAAATTTCATCCCTAGTTACTAGGGTGAGCTTAATAACAGAAACAAAAATGACAAATGCAACTAAAAATTAAGGAAAAACAAGAATCTTTCACCTTCCTTGGATGCTCCAAATGATTTTGTAGTAGTGGCATGCTCGGTTTGTGCTTATGATGTCTTCATCAAAGGAGGCTTGGATATCTCATTTTCTCCTTGGCACCTTTGGCTTTGGCTTAGCTTCGAATCAATTTGGCATGGTAACACTAATTTCAATAGCTTTTGAAATCATTTTTGCATTATAACTTTGCATTATCAAAACTTAAAATTCATGTGGCAAGGCCTCATATTTATAGATTTTGACAAATTTGTAGAATCAACCTAAATCATCCATATCAAGATTGAGATGTGTGGCTAAGGATTAATTCAATTATGTAATTAAAATCTATAAATAGGTTCATCAATATTTGGGATAAAAGAGCAATTAAGAGGCATGGAGGGCATTGATGAGGCATGGGAGGCATGAATCTTGATATTTGTAACATTTATGGCCTAGGGATGTCTTCCCAAGAAATAAGGTCACCTGATGATGCAGATATTCAATATTCATTTCCAAAAATAAGTATTCAAAAAGTTTCCATGAAATTCTTAATTAGGCTCTAATTTGGTTTAATTAGCTCTTAAATATGATTAAGCACTTTGTGCACAAATTACTTAAATTGATTAGAATGCCCTATTATTGGCTCAAAATTTAAATGGATTAGAATTATAAGTTGATGTCAGATGCATTGGATCCATTATCGCATTTAAGATGTTACCAACACCAAAAAACAAAGGAACATGTCTTGTGTAAGATATTTAATAATAAAGAGCAATCCAGAGCACCCAGGTGAAAATTTGGCATTTTCAACTCAGAATGATGTTATCAAAGTTAGTTGGCCCATAAATTGTATTACCCCATTTAATGATACTGTAACCAAAATTGGCACTTGAATATGTTAGGTTCAAATATTTTAATGTGATTTAGTGTTTTAGGCCAAATTGTGCATTTTAGGTGGAAATTAGTCAAAATCCTAGTTGGAGGTTATCAGTGGTCAGATTTAGGTGTCAACAAAGTTGACTTAGAATATTATTTTGTACCAAAACCATGTAAATCATTTAGAAAGAATATTCTATTTTATAAAATCATGTGTAACTTGTAACACACATGGCTTATAAGTTAGTCATTTGAAAAGTGTCATTGGTTCTAGAATCTTCATGAAAGGACACCTATTCTTGACACTTGTTTGATTTTCATTTGATAAATATTAAATGACATACCCCCTAAGGTTGCTCTTCCAACCTATAAAATGGGGTGTTATCATTGTAGAAAGGGAGGAAGTTTTTAGAACAAAACTTTGTGTAAATTTTGGATCAAGTAATGCAAGAAAAACAATTCTAAAAAGATTGTCTCATTTCTATTTATTTGTTTGTTATCATGGTTGCTTCCTTTAATATTTATTCTGATGTTTAGATTTTAATTGCTTTTATGAATTGTAGATGTGCATATATTAATGCAGAGTTGTTAATTTGATCTTTACGATAGGTTGACTAAAGTTTGTTAGATTCATTTCAATATTATTACTTTTCTTGAAGATGTGCAAACGTGATTTTTTTAAAGTGAATTTGATTTTTAATTTGTATATTTAAAATATCCTTAGACATGTGCCTAGTATATGATAGAATCTGTACTATTTGGTAAGTTCATGTCACATGTTAGCTTGAAAATGCATGTCTTTGATGAAATAGAAACTTTGTCAAGATGTTTGGATTGAAGGATAGAAACATCTCTCTTTTTGACCTACCCTACCTATTTTCTCATTTTTTGATCAAATCATTGTAGTTTACTTTTTTATTTTAAATGTTCATTCTATATTAGAGTTTTAGGCTTTAGATTCTAATCATTATTCATTAGATTCAGATAAATAGTATTCATCTTCAAAAAATTTAGGACCACAATTGCTCCCAACAACCATTTACAAATTATTTATGTGAAACAGTCATATAACTTGGTTGATACTCCACCATAGATCTCAAAAAGATTATAAATAGTAACTCATGTAAAATATTCTTTGAATATTGAAATGAGAAGTGTTTTCAACACTATATGAATCTTGTGATACACTCACATGTATCAATAGGTACCCGAATTGGCACTATAAGGAAGGCCTTGAGCTAAAGATTTGTGAATATGAAGTATCTTGAGTTGATTTTAGTGAATTTTATTCAAAGATCAATTGAATCTTTATAGAGTTATGTTTTTCTTAGCTTAGATTTGTAAATATCACTGATATTCATGGTTTTAGACTAGTCTTTATGCTTATTTAGCTAAAGATAGTTATTCTTTGAGGATCAATGTGAAACTATTACAAAGGTTACTTAATCTTTGTGAACATGACATGTTCAAGGTTAGTATTAGTAGTTTAATGTAAAGATCACTCATATTCACAATCTTGGATGTATCTTTAAGCTAACATAATTAAAGATAGTCATACTTTAAAATATTTGTATGAATTTGTGTAAAATTTGCTTAAACTTAGAGATCTAATCATGCAAATCTACTTATTTGTAAGAATTGAATCATTCTTTGCAAAAGGCGTTTATGTCATATTTTGAACATAATTTGGATTTTACAAGCTAAAATTGCCATGAATAAGAACTAGGTCAAGGTTTGAGATAAGGCTACCTCTTCTTTCTTTGTAAATTCATAGGAAAATAAGAGACGATAAATGTAAATGTATAATTTGTAAATCTCAAGCTACTTCACCTATTTTTATTGTTGGATTCAATCCTCATCAAGGTATGGCTCAGTTATTTGGATATTCTATCAATGTTCCTGGTCATATACATGACTCACCAATAAATATTGATAAATATTTACCTTCATTTAGTCCTACGGGCATTGTTACTATTGAAGAACACATCAAGTCTTTTAAATTTTCCTTAAGGTTGTTAAATATTGTTCATGAAGATGTTGCTTATAGATTATTTCCTTTTACCTTTAGAGATGTATAATATGATTGGTTTATTAATATTCCTAAAAATTACATCATTAACTGGAATGATTTCAATAATTTTTTCATTGATCAATTTGGAAATATCATCAATCCATGTGTCCTATATCAATAATTCACTATGGTGGAAAGAGATTCAAATGAAACCATTAGATATTTCAATGCTAGATTTCAAAATATTTTTATCAGAACTATAGATCCCTATAGGCCTATTGAATCTTTAGCTTTAGACATTTGTAAGGATGTTTTAGATCTAATGACTTCTATATTTCTACAAAGATCTATTAAAGTCATAAATACATTAGCTTTGTCTTATGCTAAAGCTATGGCAATTAATGATCAAATACAACCCCAAGGTCAATTAGCATATGTTATTCCTAATATAAATCCTAATTCACCTATATTTAATATCATCCCAAATGCTAATTATAATATGGATACTTTGAATCAATCTCCACTTTTAAACTAGTTGCCTTTGAGTCATGCTCATCCTAGTCAGAACCTAGGATTGGTAGATAACTCTAAATGTGGATCCCATCCACAAGATCAATGAGTTATGGTGCCTATAACTAGTAATAGTACTCAAGTCCATAATTCAAAGGCACATAAGAATGAAAATTATTCCATATTGAAAATAGTTCAAAACCTGAGCACTAATGTTCTTCAGTTACAAAGATAGGTAGGTAAAACTCGGGAGAGTTCCAACAAAAACTATTCTTATCAAAAGTTTAATAGACATATGAATATGTTTTATAATATAAATAATAATAATAATAATAATAATAATGAGTCATATATAACTAAGAACATACCTGAAATAAACATTTGTGATGTAGCTTTAACTAATTATTACAGGGTTCATAACACTGCAAATCATGGTGAGTTGGATTTTGTAGAATTTTGTAATGATTTTGAATTATTTCAAGATGAATTGGATACATTTGAAGTTGTGCCTAATTAATATGATGTTACAAGGACATCTGTCTCTTTAGAGGCATCTAAATCTTTCAAAAAAACTCTTATGATGGAAACCTTTGATTTTTATTTCAAGAAGAGAATGAACCTGAGGATGTTCCAGAAGAGATTCATGCTTTTCAATAGTATCCAAAGAAGACTTATCCACTTAGTAATAGAGAACAAAATCAACTAATGACAAGTTCTACTCCACCAAAAAATAGTGATATTCTTCTTTATCCTAAAGAAAATAACAATTGAGAACCTCAAAAAGGAAGTAACACTATAAATAATGATGATTCATCTAGTTCTTCTACTAGGAGTAGGTATAACATAGTAGAGGATATGAAAAAAAATTAAAGCTAATATCACATTTCATGAATTGACTCAGATAGTTGAGTAGAGAGACTTATTGATAGAAATTTTTAACTAAAAAACCTAATAAATCACAAAAATCTACAAATGTAAATGTAGTGATGTATAAGAATAAAATAGAGGTTCCATATTTTTTACTAAAAATTAGAATTTTTGGTAAGAACTTGTATAATTGTCAGTTAGATTCAAGTGCTTCTATAAATATGATGCCAGTAGGTGTATACACATATTTTTTTTAACTTTTATTGATTACTGACACTTTGTATATTGCAAGAAACTATTGAGTCTTAATCTCTTTGAGTGCATGCCTTAAAGGGTGTATCGAGAAAGGGGTGGGTAGACAATCGGTGATTCATAAGATTATCATTCCATTTTCCACTTTCCATCCACACTTTATCTCCAAAAACCATTAAACCTAAGATTATTCTTCTTAATTCTACCTAGTTATATCATTTTCTATTTTTTATCCTTCGTTTCTTGCCTTAGCACCCACAATTTAGGGACTTTTTTTCTCTTTTGGTTTGTTGGCCTCTTAGCCAACCTAGCACAGACCTAGAGAGTTAGCCCCAAAAATGTGCTAGGTCGACTAGGTCGACCTAGCATAGTGAACATTTCCAAATGGTTTTAGGGAAATTTACTACTATATATACAAGGTCATTTACAACCATTTCATAAGATCAAATAATTAAGCAAATAAGTATGAAATAACATCTTCTTATTGACCATTATACTTGGGGAATAAAGCTTTAAGGTTCAATACATTCTTGGGAGCTCTAATCTCATCTTGCGGATAAGTATTTTGGATGCTTAGATAGGTTGTGTAGCCTAGAGATGATTTAACTTAGTTATCCTTACATACCATGATAATATCTTGTGAATCACCTTGGCCAATGGGAAGATTAAGACTGATGGGTTTGTCTTCAAAGGTAAGTATTCCTAACTTTATTCCTCCTTTGTAAGAGTAGATAGATAGAGCATTTGTATTCTTCTCTTCTATGTATTAGGATTTTATATACATTGATGTGAGTATATGTCTCTTATGCATGTTTAGTTTAGTTTTTTATTTATTTTGTTTCTAACCCCCACTTTATGTCACAAGCTTTGGTGTGCACTAGATTAAATTTACTTTTCTTATTATTAGATTAGTGAAATATTAAATCATAGGAATCTTTTAGGGTTGTTATGTGATTATGTTAGGTTATAGGCTTTATAACCCTATCTCATATGGTATGTTGTGACAAGTGATCCCCTAATCAGGTCTAATGGATCCTCACATTGTTCATGTTCCCACTTAAAAATTGTATTCACCCAATCAGAAGTGTATGTGTGCTCTATCCCATTCAATCCAAGATTGATTTATAGACATGATGCATTTTTGATTGCATATATTCTAGTGAACCCAAAATGAATCAAACCATTGTAGGATTTATTTCATTTATATTCATCATTATTTTATCATATATTTACTATGTTGGATTGACCTTGTTGAACTAGTTATTTATCTTTATGTATGAGTTTGTAGGAATAGGTAACTAGCTTGACTAGCTTGACCTAGTACAGGTTCCAAAACTTTAAAAAAAAAATTGATAACTGGATCAACAAAATTGACCTAGTTAAATTTTTTAAAGTTTTTAGACTTCCTATTTAACCTACTAGGTTGACCAGGTTAACTTAGTGCATTCTTAGCACTTTTTTAGCAAGTTCTTGTATTGCTTTATCAACCAACTTGACCCAATTTATAGGTTTTTGATAGTTTTTTCCAAGGTTATTGATCAAGAATATTCTCCTTTTCATCTCTAATTCATTTAGGTCAGTTTATATTATTATGTATCTTTTTATTTTTATACTTTCCTTTCATAGTTTGTAGTCTTTAAAACTGCCCCTGCACAGTCAACTAGGTCAAACTTGTGGACCTAGTTCTATGTTTTGTGTTTTCTCAAATAATTAGGTCAACCTAACCATCCTAGTTCACTTCCAAACTTTACTTCCACAGTATAGGTTTGACCTTGTCAACCCTGTTCTATATGATTATCCAATATTTTCTCAACTATACCTTGTTTAAAAGTTGTAATAAACCATATATGTTAATCACATCTTTATTTTTAGTTGTTTACATGACTAAAATAGTTCACATAGTATAATTAGGGGATTTTTAAATTAATCACTTACTTTCACTATTTTTATTCTTTTGTGCACATGAACAAACCACATAAACATCAACAAGTATTTAAACATTTTATGACCTAGGCCAATTTATTTGGATTTCATCACCAAGGGGGAAGTTGACTTGATGCTTTGGTTAAGTATAACTCATGTTTAATGGTATATTTTAGCTAAGCACCCATTACTCTTATTTTTATGGTATGTGAAGTAACGGGGTAGTCCCTAATAACAAGTATGTATCATTGCCACTATAGTCCCTTTCATCTTAAACTTACCTAAAACTATATTTAGATTGCTACTTATTACCTTGATTATAACCAATCTCCTTTCACACTTAAAATAATTCTTAATAATATAATCAAACATTCTAGGTTAAACAAGTAGATAACTTTACTTTCAAGTTTTTCCCTTGTTGTTTGATCAATTTTGTGTACAAAGGCTTGCATTAGCTAGCATTAGGGTAAGATTTTGATTTATGTGCATCAATTGAATTGGGCAGCATCAATTCAATTGACTATTTATTTCCATTTCAATACTTAATACTTTCTTACATTAATTTCAATTATATTTCTTTAGTTCATAACTTGTTATCAACTTTCTTTTCTTTCTTGTCTATTGTACTAGGTCAACCCTATTGACCTAGTATATTTTTTAGCCCCTGTACACTATAATAGGTTGACTTGGTTAACCTAGTACTATTTACATCATTTTTACCTCTTTCTTCTAGTCACTATTCATTGAACTAGGTCGATCATATGGACCCTATATAGTTTTACAGTCCCTATTTCCCATTAGGTCAACCTAGTACTATTTTTAGCCACTTTCTAATTTTTTGATTTCTCATCTTGTCTCTCTTTCCTTTCATTATGGACTTATTATTCGGTGTTAACACTAAATTTATATCAATAGACATGATGGAATTTACCAATCCTAATAGGGTTTCCCATAGACAAAGTAGGGCTCCTTTCATGAATGCTAGTAATGTTCATATTCCAACTTGCATAATGTACTATGGAACCCCTCCTCATACCTCTTTACAATAAAACATTCCTCTTCTCTTAGAGTATCATCTTGAGTTAGAGCATACTCTTGAAATGTTTTTCTTTATCACAAAATTCTCTCAGCATAGAGGGAAGGATCCTTCCACCATTTATAACCTCATGATTAGTTGTCAAGTTGAAGAACCTCATTCTCCTACTCCCACATTCTCAACTAGATTTGGGGGTACCGATTTCTTTTCTTTGCAACCTCTTCCTTCAATATTGACTCCTTATACTATGAAATTTTATTCTTTAACTTATTTCACCTCCATGCCTAGTATCTCAACTAATATGGAAGGTTCTACATCTAGTGGGCCTCTCATAAGATCCACTATCATTAATCCTTTCACTATTTCATCATTTGATATCTAAGGCACTCATTATTTTAGTACTTCTTCTTCTCATCCATTTATTAGTCAATATTTTTCTTTGAAATAAAATTTTACCACTAGTGCTTCAAATTCTCATAGCTCTTCTCAAGCTCATATTAACACTAATAGTGATACCCAAGCCACTAACACCAACACAAACACCAATATTACTTATTCTTATAACACTAATCAAACTCATCAACTATTTTTGTAAACTATCAATCAAAGGAACACATTTTAAGCTCATAATATAAATCAAATGATGCAAATACAAAACCACATTCTTAATCTTCAATCCAATCCTCAACCAATGACTTATGACACAAACAACCAAAGTGTTCCTCCTCCTCCTCTTTGATATTCTCAAGGTAATCTCATTCTTCAACCTCCATTAGTCAAAAAAATCATCAATAATTTATAGAATGAACCTATTTCCACCCAAATTGCTAACATTAACATTGGAGGTATAACTCCTACAATAAATTACAATGGATCAACTGATCCTACCCTTTACCTCAAGACATTTAGAAATCTTTACAAGTATTGGGTCAATTTAAATACCTTTTCCACTACTAGAATCTTAACCAAAACCCTCATAGGTGATGTATTAGATTGGTACAATCAACTTAGAACACACTCTATCACTAGTTTGGAGGATTTTTTAAATGCTTTAGTTCAAGAATTTCAAACTAGTTATCTTCCTAAGAACACTTTGGCCCATTTCATCAATTAAAAACAAAATGAAAATGAAACTACCCAAGCCTTTGTTAAGTTATGGAAGACTTTTTCAAATAAATTTGAACATAACATGGTATATGAAAATCTCTTTCATCTCTTTACAAATGCTTTATTTCCTAAATTACAATATTGAGTTTGTACCCTTTCTCCATGTATCTTGCAAGAATCTATCGATCAAGCCAAAAGACAAGATTTACTCATGCATCAATTTGATCCACCCCAACCTTTTATAGGCCCTCACCTATTAGTAAAGAACAAACACCATAATATTACCAATGATGGTGTTACCAATTCATATGACACCATTCATAATGTTCAAGCTGTCATTCCTAACCCTTCTTCAGAGCCAACTCCTTCTCAACAATACACTAATCCTCATTTCTCAACAAGCAACATTAGTGTCCATAAACATCTACCCACGACTCTCCCTTGAGATCTTGACCCTACTCAACCTATGAAATCATGATATGATCCTAATAAGTTTTATTAGTTTCATGTTAGCTGGGGTCACTCTCATGAGACTTGTAGATAGCTCCATAATTTAGCCCTAGACTTTATTTTTGGCCCAAATTTTGATCATGATTCCATTATTCATATGTGTCAA
The DNA here is from genome assembly GCA_037957365.1 of Torreya grandis. Lineage (NCBI taxonomy): Eukaryota > Viridiplantae > Streptophyta > Pinopsida > Cupressales > Taxaceae > Torreya > Torreya grandis. The sequence goes on from JARHVA010002674.1 coordinate 1,530,772, forward strand.
AAAGCCTATGAGGTTGCTTTCAAATACTATAAATCACATGATAAAAACCAAGCCTTAAATCAAGTGCTCATTTAGCTATCTATAAAGACCCCTTGCTTAATCATCAACTAATCTAAGAAAGTCAAGACAAGCCCACTTCTTCCACCAATAACATATAAAGTCTTATCAAACCAAATTCCAAAGATAATGTGGTTAGCATGACCAATATGTGAAGAGTGGTGGCTTTAATTGATTTGTAACCTATCTACACTCCTTCCCAGAAGACATATCATGTTATCCAGGATTCTTCTCTAACTCATTTAAATGATTTAGGGAAAGAAGAACTTATTTATTTTGACGATCCATTTTATGATTCTCCCTTGGATGACACATCTCATACTATTTCTACTTCTCTCCAATCATCTTCCAATACTAATGACAATCCAATTTCTACAAATACTTATTATTCTAAATTTCAAGATCAATTTAAACCAACTACTTCATCACCAAATGATTTATAGCTTTCTTCTCATTCTTATCAACATAAATTTCAATGCTCTTCAGATCCACCTTTCTAAGACCTTATTAATCATTACGCATCTATATCTATCAATATCCTTATGGTTTATGATGAGTGGGATCCCATTACATAACTTACTAATCTTCCATCTCAAATACATTTTTTTGAACTCATGAGGACATCTCCACATCATATAAACTACCTCATGCAACTCTTATTCAAGATGAATATCACTCACCCTCCTCTAGCAAGATAGGAGGATATTTTATTTGGATCTAAGGATAGTATCTTATATCAATGTGAAGATATATCCATTGACGTTGATGAAACTATAGACACTTCTCTTTATTTTTGATATCATATCACATCTATGATTCTGGATGAGATTTTTCTTCATGCAAATAAGGCTCGCTTAACTTGGATATCATCAATTTGGATGATAATAAATAATGGATGAGATTTTGCTTCATGCAAATGCTCCTCCATTATGTATTAGCATCCAAATTGATGATATCCAAGTTAAGCAATCCTTAAACTTATGAGGGTTATGGAACTTGTGTCACTTCCCTTGATTTCATTAAGAATCTTGGGTATTCTGAATGTAATCTCAAGTCTATATGCATCACATGCCAAGGATTTGATAGAAGTAAAATTCCTCCCTTAGGGTGTGTGTGGCTTCCCATTACCATCCCACCTATCACCATTCATGTAAAAGTGATGATTTTTAACTTTACTCATTCATATAACATCTTTCTTGCTAGACCATAGATGCATCATATGAAAGCTATCACATTTTTTTCTTGCTAATGCATAAAATTTCCTCATAATAGATCCATTTATAAGATTAAAGGAGACACTAACCCTTGGAATTTTGAATAATTTCAAGATCATGTTGTCTGCAAGATTCCTACTCTTGAGCCTTTGCCTAGTATTCCATTTCGTGAGTTACAACATCTTACTTTCCTATCAACTTAACCAAAGGTTACAATGGGCATCCTGAGCTCAATTGTAACATTCCTTCCAACCTTTTAGACTCTAATGATGATGAGCCCAATGAGAAATAAAAACTTTTGATATCTCACCTCATCTCATCTCATAGCTTCATGCTTCCTTATAGCCTCATTCTCATAAGATTCTTTGTGATGATATTCCCATAGTCTTAACCAAGACTAGGTACTCTATTCACCAAGCTTCCTCTAATGAAAAGGTCATCCAAACTTGTGTCATTGATTTTCATACTCTAAATTATGATGATGGATATTCTTTAGATGATCCTCTTTTAGGTGGCCTTGTCTAAGCCCATAATACTAAGATAGTTCATTACCACTCTTATTTACTTGAGTCCTTTCATGAATCTCACCATTCTCTTTCATTTATGGTTCTTTATTCTTGCATTTTTCCTCTTTATCGTAGGGTGGAGACAATGATAATACCTCTAGTTTTTTAGGAGCCACTTAGGACCATGCTCTTGAATCATGCTATAAATAGACCTTATCACTTTGTCACACCTAAGGAAGTCCTCCTTAGACCTTCTATAAATATTTCCCTTCCTTCATTGGGGCCATCTATAATTAAGCCTATTCCTTTTTCCACTCTAGTTGAGCCTGTTTTCTCTCCTACTGTTGATGAGACTCTTCCTACTTCTCCTCATAGTGCTCCTATTATTGAGCCTAGTTCCACTCCTTCCCCATCATCACCCTTTTTTGATGATGGTTTTCCTCCACTAACTAAGCTGGCTCCTTTGCCCACCAAATGGGTCAATGAGTTCTATTTAGCTACTTCCAATCCTATTTCACCTCCTTTCATGAGTTCTCCTAAAACCACTCATAAGTGTATCTATTACTTCCATGGGATAGATAATCACTCTTTCACCCATTTTCATAAGTTTCAATAATATCTTGATACCTTACATCCTTCTTCCCCATTATCAAACAAAGCCATACCTCCCTCAAGGGTACTTCTTGAATATTTACCTAAGTATGGTGAGTTATATTGTCTATGGCACCTATGTGGCATGTATCACATTGATTGTTGCCACATTCTTTAACATCTTAAAGATCATCGTGTATCCATCCATGGACCTTATACCATTCCATACATAATTCATTCCCATAAGAAGGCTCCTTCTTATTCTCTCATGGCTCCACCTCCAGTGGTTCCATCACCTCCTGTGGTCCCTTCACCATCTTTTGTGCCTCCACCTATAGACCTTCCCTCACCTATGGATTCTTCTCCACCCATGAGTCCACCCATAGATCCTTCTCAACATATGATTATTTCTTATCTTATAGATCATGTTTCTACACATTCTCATGATCAATCTTTACCTAACTTCCCTCCTCAGCATGATCCTTTGAGCATTCCTACTTTTTCAGTTGAGGAGATTAGAAAAGAAGTATTTGTCTAGTATTCACTAAAGCTTGATGAGACCTTAGTAGTAGTTTGATTACAATTTCATAGAGACTTATCCAATGTAATGGATAATGTGTGTGGATATATTTACCAGTATTTATGAGCACATGCATGGTGTTTTCTCATTTATCTTTGGATTGGATAGGTGCTCTAATCTTATTTATATTTTAATTATATCATTTGACACTGTGTCAAATTCTTTCTTATCTTATATCATATTTCTCCTCCTTTTTTACTATAGTTAGCTTATGTTATCATTTTAAATTTTGCCTATGATCATCTTTTCCTTATCATTGCTTTCTTTTCCTTTAGATTTTTTCTCAAAACTCTTCCCTTGTCACTTCATGATTGTTTTCTTTCTTATCTTTATTTTTCATAGATAGTTGTCATGGTGACTTTTTAATATATACCCTCTTTCCTTTGATTAATATCCCCTATTACCATGTGATCAGTTCACAAATAATATTTCTCGTTACTATTTCCTTTCACTGATCCTCCTTTGGATCTCCTTGTTTCCTTATTTTTTTTACAAACTAAACATATACATGGTTGAGAATTGAGATCACACACTCAATTCATTGTCAATACTAAGTGTTCTAGTCAATATTTTGTCTTGGGTCACTTATCTTCCTGTATCCTTATCCTTCAACTCATTCATGTGTATCACTATCTCTCTCATGATTGGCCATTCCAAATCTATATGGAGGAATCTTAAAAAAAACTTCAAAAGAAAGTTAAAATCCAAATCATTTAAATAAAAGGCAATGATATCAAAAGTCAAAAATATTGAATATTCTTAAAAGTCTAATCACATTAAAAGATGTGATTCAAAGCACATCTCCTTCTTCTAGTCAAAGCTCAAACTTCACAGTTGGCCTCATGGTAGATCCTAGGTCCTTTGGGGTGTGTTATGCTAGTAGATTAGAAGACGAGAATATTAAAAAAATATTTTAGTGATACCTACTTTCTCATATAAGTACCCAATCTTTGTAGTATACCGCCAGCTCTGTAAGGGGTCTTGAGGAGCAGGGAACATGTCATGGGAAGGTAGGTCCATTTTATTTTTCCTTGTACTAATCCACCATCATGAGTTGATATTAGTAGCACACCTATTTACCTATAAAGCTTTATGTCTATAACAAGTTGGTTTCCTTTGTACATAGATGACCACTAGTTACTTAGTGTCTTTTCATGTCCTTAGTATGCTTCTTGCCTCCTAAGGTCTTCTCATAAGATGCCTAAGTCTTAATTATTAAACTCCATTTTTCATTCCTTTTCCTTCATATTTCCTCTTGGGAAATACTGTTTTTACTTACTAATCACTCCCCATGAGATTTAATTTGTGATTTGCTTTGTTAGATCATGGATAGGACCTAGCCATCCTCACAGATAACCATATTTTCCATCATGTTACCCACATCCTTGATTCACCATTACTTTATCCTTTTGATTACCAATCTTTATTTGATACCCCTTGGATTTTTATTTTGTGAGTTGCAATGTAAGATTATGGATAGGACCCAACCCTCCTCACAAAATTTTCCAATAATCAAAGTCACCATCCAAAATTACATGTGTCAAATATGAGATAAGATTCGATTGAATATGAAGTTACACATCATTGACATGATTCCCATATTGATATTTAGTATTTATTATGCTTACTTCATTTTTTTTTCACTTTTTATTTTTTGATTGCATGTAAGATTACAACCATTTCTTGAATTTCTCAGACTTCTCAGCTTGAATTAGTGTGACAAATTTAAGACCAAATTTTTGCAAATCTTATTTTTCTTTTGTACTTCCCATTATGAAATAGTATAATTGATTGACTTAATTTTTATTTGTTTTTTATTACCATTTATGTCCTTTTACATACTTTCCATTGTATTGCATTCTTTGTCATACTTCCCAATGTGATATTTAGTATGATTTTACTTGTTTTAATTTGGTGCAAAAATCTTTTACATTGGTCTAAAAACAAATCCCCTTTTACCATCTTGTTTGCCATTTTTTTGGATTTTTATACTTAGTCATTTTTTTTGTTATTACACATTTCCCAACTTGAACTAGTGTGTAGTGAATTTTTGATTGATTATATTTTTCCAAGTTATTTTTTGCATGATTATTTTTAACCATACATGTGTACTCCATAATGCTAGAAAAGAAACCACACCACATATATTTCATATAGAATATAAAAAAAAGCTTTGTATTTTAGCTTTGTTGTTATATTTTTCTAAGTTATTTTTTCTTGTTTCTTTTTATTTTATTTTGTACTTCCCATCATGAAATAATATAATTAATTGACTTAATTTTTAGTTGTTTTTTATTACCATTTGTGTTCTTTTACACACCTTCCATTTTATTACATTGTTTTTCATACTTCCCCACGTGATATTTCATATGAATTTACTTGTTCTAATTTGGTGAAAAAATATTTTACAATAGTTTAAAAACAAATCCCCTTTTACCATCTTATTTGCCATTTTCTTGGATTTTTATACTTAGTAATTTTTTTTTTGTTATTACACATTTCCCAACTTGAACTAGTGTGTAGTGAATTTTTGATTGATTATATTTTTCCAAGTTATTTTTTGCATGATTATTTTTAACCATACATGTGTACTCCATAATGCTAGAAAAGAAACCACACCACATATATTTCATATAGAATATAAAAAAAAGCTTTGTATTTTAGCTTTGTTATATTTTTCTAAGTTATTTTTTCTTGTTTCTTTTTATTTTATTTTGTACTTCCCATCATGAAATAATATAATTAATTGACTTAATTTTTAGTTGTTTTTTATTACCATTTGTGTTCTTTTACACACCTTCCATTTTATTACATTGTTTTTCATACTTCCCCACGTGATATTTCATATGAATTTACTTGTTCTAATTTGGTGAAAAAATATTTTACAATAGTTTAAAAACAAATCCCCTTTTACCATCTTATTTGCCATTTTCTTGGATTTTTATACTTAGTAATTTTTTTTTTGTTATTACACATTTTCCAACTTGAACTAGTGTGTAGTGCATTTTTAATTGATTATATTTCTCCAAGTTATTTTTTACCTATTTATTTTTAACCATGCATGTGTACTCCATAATTCTATAAAAGATACCACACCACATATATTTCCTATATCATATACAACAAAACTAAAATACATGTGATAGAAATAAATATATCCAATGCATCCATAGATTTAATCATGATGAAAAAACACAACCATCATAAATAAAACATACACAACCAAAACTAATAGTCCAAAATGATACATCATATATATACCATAAGTTTGATACAACATATACAAAGCCTCAACACTAGGGCTGAGCTCCACCCTATCTATCTTATGGCCTATCCACGCTACCTAATAAGGCCTTGATATGACTCCTCTAAATGGTATGTTTTAATTACGTAGTCTAATATATTAATCCCTCTACCTATCCATGTAGGCATGTTATGTACACCTGTGCCTATACCAACTTAGCCTAGGTCATTGTATGTGCTTGTGTCAACTAAGTCAGCATCAATGTATATACCTACATCATCTATGTCACTATATTTAGATGTGTATCTCTCTCATTTTTCAAGGCTTACTAGGCCTATCTCTCACTTGTACCCATCTCTATTGTTGGGTGTACACACTCTCTCTCTGCATTTGTATCTACCTCACTACCTTGCCAGCTAATCTAAACTAGCTTTCTTGAGCTGGGGAATATGGTACACTCAAATCCTCCAGTGTCATGAGTTCATATGGATAAAACATCTCATATAGGATGTCATGGAGTGTTCCCCTCACCAGGGACCCCCATATCTCCTCCTCATTCTCAAGTATGCCTACAAAATCATGATACATGGATATTAGATCATTATCATATCTCATAATATCTATCTATATCCATATATTACTAAATAAAAACTTAATAAATAATTCAACCATATTCATACCTATTTGTGTCTTAGCTCTTATGATATCATCCTTTACATGATTTCTTAGCATAGTCTCCCCATTTGTGCACCCTCTTAGTACATCCTTAGTAGGTCACCTCCTTAGCTCAAACTTGGTTATCATGGCTTGTTTCCATCTCAACCTCCATTTGATTGGTCTCTCTATCATCTCCACTAGCTCTTCTATGGGATCATATAGGATGTCTATAGTCTCTACTCTCTCCTATCTCCATCACTATCATGTCCTTGATGGTCATTGCTCATCTAATTACAAGGATGGTAGTGGTACATCTGGTATCTCTTCCTCCTCTACCTCCTCTTCTACCACTCATCATGTTTTAATAGTCCATGGTCACTCTCAACATCACCTCAATATCAACCTCACTATTAGTGGTATAAGTCCCCTCTTTGATTATGACTCCCTCACATGCTGAGCCCACTAGTCGGGCATCAGTATCAGTGTTTCCAGATGAGATAGTCCCATCTATCCTAGCACTTATGCCACTAGATGTGTCTTTATTCACCACATATAATTTCCAATCACCTTTCTCCTCTTTAGTGATGGTATAACTATGTGCTTGCTCACCCATGTAACTGCTATGTGCCCATATGACTACCACATGATGTCCATGCATCTCATTAAATATAGAATTGGAATGTGGGGCATGACCCATGCTACTTGGTATCTATACCTAAAGTAACCCATCATCGACGACATGGGGTAACCTAGCTGGTCATATATCCATGTTGTCAATAGTATGATCAATCCTATAGTCTTCTACCCTCTGACCAATATCTTGAGCAAATCATGTATGAGATGGACCTAGATGACAAAACTTAGATCATATAATACTCCCTCCTCTAGCATCATCCTACTCAAGGCTACCATGAATAGTAGTACCTTACCATCCAACATATGATAGAACACCTGCAATGTCATAAGGTTTATCATCACCTTCTAGAGGTTTTAAATATATGATGTATACATGTCATCCATACTATCTCTCTATCCTCTCAATATAATCTCTAATCCTATAGACCACATGGCTAAGTCTCTCCTCTCCTCCAAGCTATTTGGTATCCCTATGGTCATTAATGCTCCTACTATGGGTAACTTGAGGATGGCATAGACATCCTCTAGTGTGATACCCACCTCTATCACATCCCTATCCAGCTCCTATCTAAAGGTGTTATTCAATCATTCCAATCATCCTAGGAACATGATTATAGGTCAACATTGAGGGAGATCCTACACATCTTAGATATACCTCTTAGACCTATGGCTAATAGTCTAGCTCGCTCTCCATCTATCAATCTATCTAAAAAATCTAGTAACCAAGATATATTCACCAATCTCTAAAATCTTAGCCATCTCTAAAATCAACCAATAATAAAGGATGTATTAGTTCTTCCATGTCATGTATAATCACAATAAATTCTTTACACATCATTTTTACCATTTTTTTTAAAACCTAATTGCTATTACCTAACTCATTTTATTCATTTTATCCTATTTCTAGCTTTTTTGGTCCATCTTTCCCTCCTTTGGTCATTTTGGGACATTCTATCCCTCTTTCATCTTTTTTCACACTTTTTTGTGCTTATTTTAGTTCCTTGATCAACCTAATTTGACCAAAATTTCCTTACTCTTGTCATAATTGACTTTAAATTCCAAGTCAACCCTCTTATTTTATCCTCCCTAGTACTGAGTTTTCATTATGGCCATTACAGACTAGTTTCTTCTTCCATTCTAACTTTTTATCCTATAGATTATACTAGGTCAACCCATACCTACTCATTTGACCATATGGATTCTACCCTGTTTCAACCTACTAGGTCGATTTGGTCGACCTAGTGCATTCTATGTGCTGAGCCAATACATTTTTTTTGAAAATGTGCATTTTACTCATTTTCTTCTTAAACCTTTCCAACCCATTTTATATCTTCCTTTTTATACCCTTAGAGTCTAATTTTGTTTAATTTTGACATATATAAATCCATAAATAAAAAATTTTATCAAAAATTCCCTTAATTTAATACAAATTTCAAAAATTGGTTTGAGATCCATAGTTGCATACCTGTAGTGCACCTGTTACCACCTCTAGGTGTCCTCATCTAGCCTTTCATTCCCTCACCATCCTAGCCTTTTCTATTATTAGATATTTCCTTTCTCTTTTTCATAATTTAAAATTCCAAATGAATTCTCTTTTTCCCTATTTAACAACACTTTTCAGCAACTCAATTCTTTCATTTATTTTTAAGTAGATTATTTGTTTTGCCTCTATCTTTATTTTTTCTCATCTATTTTGAAAACCATAAAATAATTTAAAATCATGATGGAATAGAGATTATTTTACACTATAATATATATATTTTCCAAAAAAAATTATTTATGTCTATTTTTTGCACTAATTTCTACAAGTTCACCTAGTGTACTCTACATTGGGCACCTATATTTCTTACAGTCTACTTATTTATCTACAGTTCTTTTAATTATTTCTTACAGTATACTTATTTAAATTCTTTCATTAATTTAAATTTATGTGTTTTTCAATACAGTTCTTTTATTTATCTTATTTTTTGCTTAATGCACTATACATAACATCAACATTGTGTGTTATCATGTTTTATTTTGAAGCACCATCCTATGTTTCGCTTACATGACACATGATGATCTTCAGCTAGGGCATATGTATACACATAATATTTTTAACTTTTATTGATTATTGATACTTTGTATCTTGTATAAACCTATTGAGTCTCAATCTCTCTAAGTGCATGCTTTATCGAGAAAGGGGTGGATAAACTATCAATGCTTTGTAATATTATCATTTTGTTTGCCACTTTCCATCCACACTTTAGCCTCCTAAAACCATTGAACCTTGGATTATTATTCTTATTTCTACCTATTCCTATCATTTTCTATGTTTTATCCTTCATTTCTTACTTTAGTACCCTTTTGACCTATCAGTTTTACTAGGTCGACCAGATCGACCTAGCATAGTTTAGGGACTTTTTCTCTATTTTGATTTGTTGGCCTCTTAGCCAACCTAGAACAAACCTAGAGAGTTAACCTCAAAAATGTGCTAGGTCGACCAAGTTGACCTAGTAAAACTGATGTTTTCAAATGTTTTTAGGGAAAGTTACTACTATATGTACAAGGTCATTTACCACAATTTCATAAGATAAACTAATTAAGTAAAGAAGTGAGGAAAAACATCTACCTATTGACCATTCTACTTGGGGAATAAAGATTTAGGGTTCAATACTTTCTTTAAAGCTCTGATCTCATCTTGTGGATAAGTATTTTTTATGCTTGGATAGGTTGTGTATCCTAGATCTAATTTATCTTGGTTATCCTTACATACCATGAAAATATCTTGTGAAGCACCTTGGCTAAGGAGGAGATTGAGATTCAGCGGGTTCATCTTCAAAGGTAAGTATTCCTAGCTTTATTCCTCCTTTGTAAAAGTAAATAGATAGAGCATTTAAATTCTTCTCTTTCATTTATTAGGATTATGTAAACATTGATGTGTGTATGTCTCATATACATGTTTAGCTTAGTTGTTTATTTTTTTATTTCTAACCCCCATTTTGTGCCACAAGATTTGGTGTGCACTAGATTAGATTTACTTTTCTTGTTATTAGATTAGTGAAATTTTAAATCATAAGACTCTTTTAGGATTGTTATGTGATTGTGTTAGACTATAGGATTTGAAACCCTATCTCACACAGTGTGTTGTGATAAGAGACCCCATAATTGGGCCTAACAGAACCTCACATTGGTCATGCTCCTGGTTAACAATTGTATGCCCCCAATCAAAAGTGTAGGTGTGTTCTATCCCATCTGATCCAAGATTGATTTATGAACATGATGTATTTTTTATTACATATAGTAGGTATTTGTGAAAAGCTTGGTTTAACTCCTATTAAGTCTGATAAAGTAGGGACTCAATTAGATAAATCTAAAGTTAAAGTGATTGGTAAATTTTTAAATGCACATATGCAGCTTGATTCAGAATAAAGGGTGCAATAATTTAATGATATTTAAGTTGTGGACATCCCAAATGCTTATGAGATGTTGCTTAGCAGAGATTGGACCAAATATTTGAATATATACATGTCAAATGATTGCTCTTATATGTGGCTATCATGGAGGAGAGGTCCTAATCAAATTTAGATTGAAAGAGACCCAAAGATGAAGCATATGATCATTGAATACAATGCAGCTAATGAAAGGGTCAATGTGATTAATTATGACTTAGGGATTTACACCCTTGACATTCCTTAGATATGTAATTATAAAGACTCTCATGTTATTCTTAGACTTTTGAAATTATATGTTGATGGTGCTAGATGCAAATCTAGGTCTGGAGTAGGAATAGTTTTGATCAATCCCATTGGGAAAGAATATAATGCATCTTACAAACTTTAGTTTCCTTGCACCAATAATTTGGTAGATTATGAATCATTGATCTTAGGATTATAATTTGTTATTAAATACAAGGTTAAATAACTACAAGTATATGGTAATTATTAACTAATAGTCAATCAGGTCAGAATCAAATATCAATGCAAATTATATTATTTAAAGAAATACAAATTTAAAGTATGGGACTTGATTAAGTATTTTGATGTTTTCAATATTGTTTCAATCCCTAGATAAAGAAACTAGCCTGTTGATGAACTAGATTCAACCACAACTAACCTAATTCCAAATCAAGAATCCTAAAGGCTTAACATTGAACTGGTCCCATGTCCCTCTATCCCTACTAATTTTAATTATTGGAAAGTGTTTAGTGATGAATAGCAAATCATTGAATTCATGAACAAATTAGAAGTGTTTAAGTCTCATATTATTGATAAGGTCAATGACAATTCTTTTTATGATGATAGAATTGATAACAAGGTAGTACAATTGAATGATTAAAAAAATACCAAAGGCATGATTGCCTTAGAAAGACTATTTGACAAAGATAAACTAGTAGAAACTTATAAAGTTCCAAAAGTAAATGGGAAGGATTATAATGTAGTTGACATAAGAACTCAATGTCAACCTTATCTAGTAAACATTGGTATGGCATACATAAATGAAGAATCTAGAAAGCCTAGAGACCTACTTATCAGGAACAAGGATGTTATTGCATGGTCTTATGAAGACTTGAAGATCTTTGATCCATGAGTTATAACTCATACAATTACCTTGAAACAAGCTTTTAAACCATTTAGGTAGAATAAAAGACCAATTAATCTTGGTTTAGAACCATTGATTTATAAAGAGGTCAAGAAATTATTATATGCAAAAATAGATTTTCTAATTAAACATTCTACGTGGGTAGCTAATATAGTACCAGTTAGAAATTAAAATGGTGAGATTAGATTATGCATAGATTTTAGGAACTTGAATAAATATTTTGAAAAGGATAATTTTCCTTTACCATCCCTTGACTAGGTGATTAAAAATTTTAGTGGTTCTACCATGATGTCCTTCCTAGATGGTTTTTTGGGTTACAATCAGGTACTTATTAACAAGGAAGATAGAATGAAGACTACATTAAAAAAAATGGGGTACTTTTACCTATAAGAGGATTCCTTTTGGACTCATCAATGCAAGATCTACCTTTAAGAGAGATATGGACCATGCCTTTCAAGGTCTCATAGGTAAATGCATCATTATATATATATGGATTATTTGACTATGTTTTCCAAGAACATGGAAGATCACACAATGCATTTACAACAGGTGTTTAAACATTATTGAAGGTATGGAATTTCTCTTAACCCTAATAAAATCATATTTTGTGTAATTAAAGGGAAATTTATAAGACATGTGATTACTAAAGATGGGATTTATATAGATCTAGATAGAATCAATGTTATATCTAAAATAGAACCCCTAGATAGTAAAAAAGAGATAAAGTCTTTCTTTAGGAAGTCTATGAATTAAAATATTCTCACCCCATTAATTTATGCTAATTTGGCCTAATTACCCCATTTTCTAGTCATACTAACCCTTGTCCTAAATCTCATACCCATTACTATATCCTATGGAACCTTTACCCCATCCTAAAACCAATTAATCCCTTCATTAAACCACTAATAAACCCCCATCACCTACTAACCCACTCCTAAATCCTAATATCCAATTTCAAATTCAATAAAATCCTAACTACCCACCCACCTCCCTACACTAGCCTTCCCTAAACCCCTAAAGCCTATAGGGAGATTTCTAGAATTAAAGAATTCTAGAAATATCTCTAACTTAGCCCCTTTATCTACCATTTTCCTATTTTATAGATTTCCATGGAATTAAAAAATCCATGGAAATTTCCTAACCATAGATCTAAATGGCCCAAATATGAATTTGAACCATAGATCTTCCTCCCACTTGCCTATAAAATTAAGCTTTCCCCACACTCTCAAACCATATCTTGAGATCATACCAAAACCATGCCAAAATAATTATAGAAATCATATAGCAAAATTCATTTTCAACCATCAAACATCCAACATCAACCTATCACTTTGTCAATCTAAATCTAATGATCTACTTGCAAAATCTTAGGAGGTAATGGTAAACAAGGGAATTTGGTAAGCTTATTATCATTCTATTTTGATTTATAAATACTTCCTATTGAGTAGTTTGCATTTTGTTTTGGGTTTAGCATTGTTGAATTCATAAAGAGCTCAAAATTCTACTACATTTTGGTGACCACAGTGGGCCCTGCTGCTCCCTTTTAACCATTTTTGCTTGATAGTGTTGTTTTGGCTAGCTTGCAGGTTTGATTAGGAAAAAAAATCTCAAAATGTTGAATTTGTTTAGAATATACAAGGTCTCAGTCATGGTATTACACTATTAGTCATGATATTGAAGTGGTGATATTATTAAATCCAATAACAATATTGTGACTTAGCCATTAGCAGTTAGGGTTTTAGTAAGTTTGTGACAAAGCCATGACTGTCTTAGTCATGGGGTTGTCCTATAAATAGTGGTATCATCATTTTGAGTAGTGATATTGTCAAAATTATAGTTGGTCATAGATTTGAATTTATTTTGTGTTAACCCCCTACTAATTTATTCATCTTGTGTACTTTCCTTGATTATATGTGTAGGTCAAAGAGAGAATCCCCTCAGAAATCAACTAGCCACATGATCTCGATAAACCCACTACTATCCTAGTCACGATATTGCCATGGTAATAGTGGGATTATAGTTCTTAGTCATGATATTATCCTTTCATCATTAGTATAGTAAAGCACTTCCCTTGTCCTCTTTCAATCATCATTTTAGTATTCTAGAATCTGTCAAGAGGGTGCTAAGAAGTCTGTAGCAAACTAGAGGTTTTATCTCTTTATTAAAATTTTTAACATACCTCTATATCAATGTTTCACCCTCCATATCTAAAAATAACTACTAAGAGGGGATTTTTTTATCCTATAGGGTTCACCAAGTGCCTAATAGGGGAGAGACTTATCTAAGAACCCACTATCTAGACTAGTCCACCATCATTTGGCAATATCATGACAAGAGTAGTCGAGGGTTTTCCCTGTAAATAGTAAGATTATCATTCCTAGTAGTAATTTTGTAGTTAAGGTTAGTCAGGGTTAGTCTTAGGGTCTTGTAACATTTTTTGATTATTATCAAATAATTATATTTAATAATTGAGGCCTTGTAAATATTTTTAATAGTCTCTTTTCTTAAGGTCAAACCTATAGACTATTTTGCTCAAGCTCTACAATATCGCTACTATAAATCTACTCCTAGACGTAAGATTATTATTACTAGTTGCAGGATTATCAACCTACCACAATTTTTTGGTTAATTGGCATAGTTGGCTTACATCTAAAATCCTATAACTCTCCTAGTTGTGGGTTTGTCTTTCAAGTCACAATTTTGCCCTGTGTAGTTGTGGGTTTGTAGAGAGTCACAATTTTTCAAAAATCTTAAAAACTACTAATATTTTTTGTTGAAAGACCCCACTCTTAAGTGTTATATCAAACTACTAACTCTTGTACTTGTAGGCCACTAGTCAAAGACCCATTTTGGCACTTTTTCACATCATTTTTATCTTATATATCATTTTTAATCATCTTATTGTTTATATATATATATTGAATTTTTCCTTGTATATACTTGTGTGTGTATTTACTTGAAAATGATTTATTGTATCTTGCCATTCACACATAGGTAATTATATTAATTAATTAATTATATCATGTGTTTGCTTATTTGTTAAGCCTTCCCCTAGGATAGAATGTAATGTCGAATTGACACCCATGCATGGGCTTAGTCTATAGGGGTTAGTGTTATGGATTTCATCACCATGCATTGACCAAACTCTATGTTTGGGTAGAGTATAACAATTAGGGACAACTATCATTAGGCTAAGTGGTTGACCCCATATAGGTCATCCATGAAGGGGAAGAGTTAACTCTCTAAATTGGTCATTAGACAACACCCTATATAGACTTGGGACTTAACTTACCTTTGTGTGTATTGAGGACACCCATAGAGAACCCATTTAGCCTAGCATAAGACCTTTTATCCATACTAAGTGTGTCATTACAAGTGTTATTATCAACACTAAAGTAGCCATAAGGAACAAGTAGGGTTGAAAGGGTTCAGTTGATATTGTAATGGGTCACCGACCTACAACCTTACCTATGTAGCTATTGCATGGTGTGCACATTTATTTACACACCCTTGAATTTACTAATTATAGGTTATGTCTTGCTTGATTGGGTATGTGTTGTTGGACCCATACTATTTGTGAGCCAAGTCAACCTTTACCTATCTAATCCTATCTTGGTCCCTTGCACATATCACCTTATATATTCCATCATTATCATTCTATCACTTTGTACATATCTATCCCATCCTCCCTTTTGTACATATCCAAATCAAAATCTTAGCCATCATCCCATTATACATATCATCTTTGTATATATTTGTCTAGGTTTTATCCCCTCCCCCATCTTGTTTAGTCATACCCACTCATCATTGACCACATCCCCATCACATATATCATTGTCTCATAGAACATACCTTATCCTCTTGTACATACCAACCTATCATCTTGCATACCCTTGACATCACCCATTTATCCTATCCCCTCTCATCTTATCTTCATCCCATCTTCACCTAGTCTTCCTCCCTTCATGCCTCAATCATTATCTTATTCATCCTCATCATCATACTATTCCACATATTATTTTTGAATATCTTTTCATCATTGTCTTATCTCATCTTCTATCCTAATCTAGTCACATCCCACTCATCATTCTCACATATCATAGTCATACCTTGTTACCCATATCTCATCCTAAGTCCATTACATCTATAAATCCTAAGCATCATCTTGTTTCATTAGCCCATCACCTACATTTCATCTTGCATATTCTTGTCCCATTATCTTTTTATACATATCACTTTGGACCTATATTGTGTATACTTATCACATCTTTATTTTGTACATATCTTTGTCTTAATATCTTGCTAGTCCAACCATCACCCCATCTCTCACATACATCCTAATCATCATATTTTATATCCTAATCACCCCATCTTGTACATAATTTATTTTATTTTAAATCCTATTAGTCCTATCACATCCTATTCCCACTTATCATTCTTTCATTACGCACCTATCTTAATCTTCCATACTTACCTCACTATCACTTTACACATATCATCCCTTTATAATTTACCCCATCTACCATTTTTTATTAAACATATTCACCCATACCACTATCACCAACATCCTGTACATATATTCTTTCATCTTATACATCCTCATCATCATCCCCTTGTATATATATATATATATATATATATATATATATCATCTTTTTGTATATCCTTTCACATGTCCCATGCTATCTTGTCTTCACCCCATCTTAGTCGTACCCCATCATCTTGTACATCCTTACCCAATCATCATCTTGTATATCTTTGTCACCATTTCCTTGTATATCCTTTTCATTATCCCCTATCCTTCCTTATATTAGTCACACCTTATCATAAGACCATCTCATCCATTATCAATCATGCATCACTTTGGCCTTGCCTTATTTATTGGTTACATCATAGTCTTAATTATTCCCATATCATTTTATTGGTATTACCCACTTACATATTTGATCTTAACCCATCACCTATCCTAATCCCATATTTTCTCACCATCCACATTCTATCCTAATTCCACCTCATCTATAGTCTTAATCATCCCCATACCATCTTGTCTCACTATCCCATCAACTTGTATATCCTTATTTTACCTTCTTATATATAATTTTCTCTCTTGTACATCATTTTTATCACATCTTATGACTAGACCCATACATCATTAGTCATATCCTAATCACATCCTAATCATACCTCATCATCCACATATTACCTTAAATCCATACTCGATCACTTGTTTTGACCTTACCTTCATCACCCATTTAGTCATCACCTCATCTTATCTTAGTTAGCTTCTAGGTCACATACGGGTCTAAACCATCCACCTTTAATTACCCCTTTATCATTTCATCATCACACTTATCCTTATTCCATTATCCTAATCACCTTCATCACCTAATCCTACCCCATCATATCTTGAACAAAATTATTCTAAGGTTTTGAGATAGTCCTATCATCCACACCATCCTATCGTCCGAATCCACTTGGTTAAATCTCATATCATAATCAATAGCCTATTATCATCTTGTCACTTTGTCATTTTAAATCTAGAAAACCCATCAACTATCAATCACACCTATCCCAGTCATCTTACCTTATTCATAACTAGCACCCATCATATCATCCTCTTGCTAGTTTGAATCTAGGCACCCATCATAGCCCCAATCCTTTTGCTAGCTTGATAACTATACATTGTTGATAGGTTGTTCACACTTATTACACTATCAATCTAAAATTTGCTCATAATATTTATTACATTAGTTTATCTCATCCATGTTATCACCCATCATCATACTAACTCAGTCCCTTCGTCTATTTTGTCTAAGAATTCATATCTAATCCTTAGTCTACCTCCTCCATGTTCCATCATTCATCATCCATATTTACCATGGATTTGGACCCAATTCTTGTAGACCAATACATCCTAGCTAACCATAATAAATTCATTTTGTGGTCACTATATATGGGTGCCCTCCTACCATCTGGCCTTGATCCCATTCATCCCAAACCAACATCCCATCCACAATCCCTTAGCTCATCAAAATAAGTGTTAGTATTCCTTGATGTGGTCACCCTAATTAATCAATACATCATAGAGAATAAAGATGAATTATTTTTACTATTATGGAATATGGGTGCCTATTTTCCTAATTATTTTGACCTCACAAGGTCAAAATCACCTCTTAAATAAATCCACCATCAACCCTTATCCTTATCTCATTCCATTCCACCACGCACTAAAAACACTTTACCCCTGATTTGTACCCATACATAGTAAAATCCTCCATCTAATAATCATAATCCATCACTACTCCCTCATCCTTTATCACCCACCATCATGAAATTGGACCCCACTCTCATAGACCAATACATAGCTGCTAATAAGGATGACATCCTTTTAAAGTTCATTTTAATGGGTGTCCTAATTCCTGAAGGTGTTGATCCCCTTTCACTCATTTCACCCCCAACACAAACCCATACATGTCAGTCCCCTTTTAATCCCTCATCTAATATCCATAGCCAATCATCTACCCCATCCCCTACTAGCAAAAAGAATCCAATCTCAGCCACCTCATCTACTACCATCCCATCCACATAGCCACATCCTCAATCATCTTATCATAATTATAATGCCTCCACATCTAATTCACATAGTGAAGTGAGTCCTTACACTCCCCTTCCTATATCATTGGAAGACCTTTTCCAAAAACTAATCATCACCAACATGATGGTCTATCTACCCATCTGACATCTTGATCCCACCAAGGCTAATCCCTCATGGTATAAATCAATCCAATATTATGAATATCATTAAACTTGTGAGCATTCCATTAAATGATGTCAAAATTTTCAAGACTATATTCAAGACCTCATCAATAATGGTGACATAGTAATTGAGGTTGAATTAGATGAATTTAAATTCCTGGGTAAACAAGAAGAGGAATGTTAAGATTCCATTCCCAATCAAAATTAAGCCATTCCCCTTCCAAGCCAAGGTCAAGACATCCTATCTATCCTCCATGATACCTCCATCATCAAACAATCCTCTATCAAACACACACCCATTCCCCATCCACCTAGTCCTTTTATATCCCATAATCCATTTCATAAACCCATCTTTATTACATCCATTATTCCTCCATCATCTCCCTCTGACTCATCATATCAAATACCCCCTATTAATAGGACAATCATAGACAAATCATCCTTTACTAGTAATATAACATCATGCACACCAAAATTGGCATCAAATCTATTATTAGGATCATGGTCCACACTAGCATCTGAATTAGATTCCTCATCAAAATCATCATCCCTTATCAATATTATAGTAAATGATGATAATTATTAGTCTTTTGAAGATCCCAATCAAAATGATGAAGTCATAATTAAATTTTTAAATTCTTTATATGTTGAATATTTTTAGAGTGGATCTAATCTTACCTTGGATATGTGTCTTAATGATCTTTTTGAGATTATTGAGGACACTTTGTCCAACATTGAGGCTAGGGATCCTAGTGACATTTATGAGGAATATTCTACCCATTATACCCTTAATCCATCACCCAACATTTACTATCAACCTTGCCTCCATAATTCTTACATCCCACTACATGAAGGAAATAAATA
Source organism: Torreya grandis (assembly GCA_037957365.1). Classification (NCBI taxonomy): domain Eukaryota; kingdom Viridiplantae; phylum Streptophyta; class Pinopsida; order Cupressales; family Taxaceae; genus Torreya; species Torreya grandis. The sequence goes on from JARHVA010002674.1 coordinate 1,550,458, forward strand.
GGAACATACATTATTGGATTCCTATTTACATGTGATATCATGTGCCACAAATACAAAATTCCAAGACCATATTCTAAAATCCATAAATCATAATCAAATAATCTTTGATACCATCATAAAATATCAAGCAAAGTATAATAATTAGCCTAATCAAATAATTTCTTCCCCTAGTGAAGCCTAAAATATAGCACTAGGGGCATATCAAAGTTAAAATAATAATTATATATCAAGTCAAAAATTAATCCCCTATGGTAAAGCCCATAATTTGGCACCAAGGGGTAGTCAAAATCAAATCCAATTAGAAAATAGTCATATGACTGACCATCCTCTTAATATTTGGATCAAATAATCAAAAATTCAAAAGGTCTTAGATCCCTTAATCTCATGGCACCAATCTAAAAAATCCCCTCTACCATATCCAATGGTGTATGCAACTATCAAACCCCATTTTTGCTACCCATATCATCATATCATCCATCTTGATCACATCCCTCCTTCACATCCTCTATCTGCTCATCACATTCACAACATCCTACCATCCACATCATATCTCAAATCCATAGGTAGTATTGTCTCTTATAGGGGTCATGAAGACACCTAGTTAAAAAATTTAGAGGATGTTAAATCAAGAGTCAATAAAGATTACCATCACATAATGTATAATCACATTTTTATAGAATAGGTGTCAGATAATGTTTCCATCTAGAATTAACATCTTGCATCTCAACCATATCCAATAAATTGAGATGCCCAATAAAAATTCAAAAAAATTTAAATAAATAAAGAAAAAAAAGAGAATAAAAATCATCCATCTAATGGTGAAAACTAGTTTTTTGGTACCTTGGGCAAGTACTATGATGAAAATCAATTTCTAGTGTCATGGTAAAATAGTATATTGTTCACATTATTTCTCAACACTTGGGGTAAAATAAATCCATTTCATACCCTCATCCATTCATCCTACTTATCACATCCCTTGTCCACTTGGTCTATAACACCCATCATCTTATCCCTTAGTCCACTATTCAAACCCATTGTCTACCATCAATCATCCATCCTCTTGTATTTCTCATTCTTTCTCATCTTTACCTTTGTGAATAATGGAAGGTGCCTTGAGAACTTTCCCTACACCATCTTGACATATCCTCCAATAAACACTTAGGTACATAACCATCTAGTTTTGTCATGATGTTGTCATTGGTTATCCTTAGTCCATTCTTCCTTAGTCCCCATCATCATCATCCTTTGTCATATTATCCATCATCCCCCCATCCTTCTCCTAGTTGCTAGCATTGGTATTCCCTTTGCTAATAACCCCTTTGTACAGTGTATATACATATCCAAAAAATCCCTTAAAATTTAAAAAATGTCAAAAAACCATCAAAATCATAAAATTTGAAAAAGCCAAATTAGTCCATGATTTCTTGTCTTGTGCCCAATCCCCTAGTCACATACATCTCCATGTCATGTGTCTTTTCTTATCCCCCATCTTTGGATACAACCTTCAGTCTTAGAACCAATCCTAAGTGGTCACCCATCATAACTTCATCATCATGTTGGCTAAGTGTTGTTAACATACATCACCTTGTCAAAGACCTTAATTTTGCACCCATCACTTCCTATCAGGACCTTTTCATACCTAGATCCCATCCAATTACCTTTTTCCATTATGGAATGTACTTGATCCCATCAATATCCTTATAATTTCCTCTTCATGGCTAGCACCCATCCAATCACTTTTTCTAGAATGAAAGATATTTGATCCCATCATCATTTCCTAGTTTCCTTACTAGATTAGATCCTTGTAGGGCCTTATCTATTGGTAATCCTTGGTAATAACTTATCTAATCACCATCCTTAAAGACTTTTTTAATCTGATTTCAAGACCAAATTAGTATTCAAAGACCTTATCATGTCAAACATCCTAAACTAGGGACAACACCTCATCTTAATCCTAATCCTCCTCATTCTAATCCTTATTCATCCTATCCAAATCCAAGTCCATCCTAAGTCCAAAATCACATGATGATCATTCAACCCATTACTTAATCACTCATTCTATCATTAGGCAAGACATTATGACATTGCATGTAGATACTTGTGTGTGTGTGTGTGTGTTACTTGTTTATTTCATTTATTTTGTTTGTATTTCATGTATATATATTTTTTGTATTATGTCTTTTTTGTCTATTGGGAAATGAATGGGGATGTTATGAGGACACCATAAGTGCCCTTGAGGATGCAGAGTTTGTTATTTGCCCATGTACTTTGGAAAAAATTCTCTCTTGATCACATCTATATCATGGGGAATATTATCAAGCACTATATCTATCAAATTACTTAGACTATAATAAGCTTTATGACATTTGTGATGACTTGATAATCTACACTTTCATCACTTATCTAATCATCTAATCAGCCTTATTCCCATCACTAATCTAATCCTCTTGGCCCATCCAACTAACATCCTTATCATCTTCTCTCATCATCCAAATCATATCCTTTAATCACTAACAAGTCTAATCATTCTTATCATCATCACTTTCTATTCACTAAGCTTCATATTTATCATCATCTACTAGTCAAAAATACATTGGCCTAAGGTATTTTTAGACTATGTAGGCAACAATTAGCCACATTTCCATGACCAAGGATAGCTTAGCCATAATCTCTATCATCTATCCTCATCCCCTAATCTTTTGATCACTCAATCATATCAATTCTTCTCTATCATCATCTACATCATTTTGATCAATTTATCTTTGAGCTACACCCATCCTTAATCTAATCAAATCAATAGTATTATGCTAGCCTATAACTCTCCCTTACATATATCCTTGCTTGGGATATGTCCAAAGCTTATGACCTTTTAATTCTATCATCATCTTATTGTAGTTGGTTCCCCCTTGGGATGTTTTTACAACGTAACACCCATCATCTCTATTCCTTGTGCATGTTTCCTTTCCAAGGGCATTGTTATCAATTTTTAACTCATTTTTCAACATCAACCTCATCTTCTTCATCTTCTATCCCACATTTGGCATCCCATCCCCTCATCTATCCATCTCACCCCATCCATCATTTCTCCTTTTGAGTGGCCATTTGGCTCATTTTTTCCCACATGTTCCCTTGAGGGGGAATCATATCCCCTATCATTAATCTACTAAAATTCATATATGGCTTTTATTTTAAATCCCATTACTCCTTCCACTTTTTTACATTCACAATGCCCTTTGAAAGAAGGGAAAAATGTATGCATTAAAATATTCTTTCCCTGCTAATTTCTACTAATTTGGCCTAATTACCATATTTCCTAGTCATAATAACCCTTGTCCTAAATCCCGTACCCATTAATGTATCCCATGGAACCTTTAACCCATCCTAAAACTAATTAATTCCTTCATTAAAACACTAATAAAACCCCATCACCGACTAACCCACTCCCTAATCCTACTAGCCAATTTTAAATTCAATAAAATCCTAACTACCCACCCACCACCATCCACTAGCCTTCCATAGACCCCTAAATCCTATAGGGAGATTTATATAATTAGATAATTCTTTAAATCTCTCCAACTTATCCCATTTCTCTATAAGTTTCCTATTCTAGAGATTTCCATGGAATTAAAAATTCCATGGAAATTTCCTAACCATAGATCTTCCCCCCATTTGCCTATAAAACTAAGCTCTCCCACTACTCTCAAACCATCTCTTGATCTCATACCAAACCGTGCCAAAATAATTCTAGAAATCATATAGCAAAATCCATTATCAACCATCAAGAATCCAACATCAAGCTATCACTTCGTCACTCTAGGTCTAATCATTTACTTGTAAAATCCTAGAAGGAGGTAATTGAATAAAGGGAATTTGTTAAGATTATTATCATTTTGATTTGATTTATAAATCCTTCCTATTGAGTAGTTTTCCTTTTGAGTTGGGTTTAGCATTATTGAATTCATATAGAGCTCAAAATCCTCCTACAGGAAGATTAATTGTGTAAGGAAATTCATTTCTAATATTATAGAAATTGTGAAACCACTTAATGAAATGCTAAAGAAGGATACAAAGGTTTAATGTAATGAATAAATTAATAAAACATTCAAAGATATCAAGGAAGTAATAGGATAGGCACTTGTGTTGATAAGTTCTGACTTTACAAAAGATTTATAGCTTTATTCTTTTACTTATAAACATACTATAACAACTGTATTAACTTATAAAATTGATAAATGTGATCATCCAATTGAATTTATGAGTACTAACTTCAAAAATTCTAAGTTAAATTATTTCCTAATTGATAAATAAGCATTTTCTTTGGTTAAGGCAATACAAAATTTTAGACACTATATTTTTAGGAATAAAGTGTATGCTATATTGCCAGACCCTACTACTAAACTCATGTTGAGTCAATGTGAATTAGGAGAAAGAAGAGGAAAGTGGATGAATATACTCTGGGAATATGATCTTTAAATAAGAACTACTAAATTGGTGAGGTGTTAGGGATTAATTCATATGATTGCTAACACTAATCCTAAATTGGTCATCATGTAGGTTGACCAACAATAATTTCAACCAAATTATTGGTATGATGCAATCATTCATCTCCTAATCAATGGTTCTTATCCTTCAAGACTAAATAGAGAAAAAATAAGAGCTTTACGCTTAAAGTGTCTCATTTCTTGATCAAGTATGGGATACTTTATAGGAATAACTATGAAGGAATATGTTTGAGATGTGTTTTAAAAGAAGAATCAACTGAAATCTTAAGTACCTTTCATGATAAACTTGGAAGTGGACACCCTTTAGGGAAAACAAAAACTTAAAAAATCATAAGGGTAGGATATTATTGGCCAAAAATTTTTAAATATGCTCAAAAACATGTCATGTAATGTCATGAATGTCAAATCTTCAATACAAAAGAACCTAAAGCAGTTATGCCTTTGAGGCTAGTTTTAATTGATAAACCACTTGCTCAATGGGTTTTGGACTTTGTAGGGGTTATCAACCCTCATTACTTAGTTGGAAACAAGTATGTTCTTACTACCATAGATTATTTTACAATATGGATAGAGGAAATAACAAAAAAATAATGTAGAACTAAATATGTTATCAAGTTCTTAGAAGAGAACATTTACACTAGGTTTGGGAAATTGGTATCATTGGTCTATGACAATAGATCAGTGTTTAAATCTATAGATATGACTGAGTGGGATATGATAATAAAATATCTCTTAAGTTTTCATCTAATCATTATCCTCATGGTAATGGAGTTTTTGAGTCTATAAACAAGAATTTGATGAAATTTATTAAGAATTCTGCAGCTCAACAACTAAGAACATGACATAAGTTATTAAGTACACTCTATGGGTAGATAGAACCAAAGTGAAATGAGATCTAATAGCATCAAAATTTATTTTGGTATATGGAAAATAAATTATCTTTCTAATTACTCTCAAATTTGTAACTTACAAGTTTATACATGAGTACATGGAAGGAGATCAAGGTTATGCCAATTCTAGATTACCTGATATCATTCAAATGGAGGATGAAAGAGAAGAAGCATTTGATAATTTTATCATAATTTAAAGCACTGTAAAAATATGGTTTGACAAATGGTCAAATATCAAGGTGTTCAAATAGGGAGATCTAGTTCTCCTATGGGAAAATTCACTCCTTTATGGATTGGGCCTTACTAAATTGTTGAGACATTGGGAGACAACACCTTTAATCTCAAAGACATGCAAGGAGTAGAGTTTACTTTGCCAACTAATAAGTAGTATCTCAAGCATTATTTATCTATTGTTCCACCTCAAGTATTTATGGAGCAATCTATAAGATTAGTTAGATTTAGTGTAGGTGGGTTTAGATTATTTTCATTTTCTATCCTTGGTTTGTAAACAGTGTTTGTGAATATTTTTTTGCTTGTTGTGTGTTTGATTTATTTACTTTATTCTCTAGATTTCAATAAGTCTTTTCCAAGATAGGTCTCCAAGATCCAAATCCATCTAAATTATCAAAAGAACTTCATAAACCAAGAATACATGTATGACTCTTAAACATTGGTTGATCAAGGATTTTGGAAATTTTGAGCTTAATTTTATGATTCTAATAAATTGATGAAGATTCATAAGTAGATTATTTGTTCCTTAAAATCTTAAACTTTATTCTGATCTAAGTTTGATTTCAATAAAGATTACATGAGTTTGAATGAAAATTTGAACTATTAGAATAAGGTCATGTTAGTACTTAAAGAACATTATCCCCTGGGATGAAGTCTACGACCAAGGATGATTGTCTTAAAAATCAAATATTTAAAAAATATATCAAACACCTGGCTAATTCTAGTCCCTAAACTTTGTTATAAATCTAAATACAGTTCAAAAATACAAAAATAAAAGCTTTATTGAAACTTTAAAATCTTTTTGATAAAAGGTGATTCAGGTAACCTCCATTAGGGCTATGGATTCCTCGTTGGAAGTGGAGAAAGGCCTAGAGTGGAGCCAAAGGTATCTCTATCAGGATTATAGACACCTAGCTAGTAGTAGAGAATTTTCCAAGCCTTCCCCTTTTTATAAATCATGATCATAATGAACACATAAATATGCTACAAGTCTATGTTAATGATTAAGGTCCTGAAATCTGGAATTTGTTCTCTAAATTCCAATGGTAATCAGTAAATGAATCAAAGTGCACACACAACATGATTGAGTTTTTTTATTTGAAATTAACTTTGAATTTTTAAGACTTGTTTCAATTATGAATTGATATTAATAATGGTACTTGATCATGGGGAATGACTAGTCTATTTATTATTTTGAACCAAGAGTTTCTAAATTCTAACATTTTGTAATGTTTCCCCCAGAAGTCACCATTTTTTTGTCAACATACCCCCATTTATAAAAAATTAGGACCCTTGTTCAAATTTTTCAAATTGTGCTATTAATTAATTATTCAACTTGATTAGACTGCATTATTGAATAACATATGTTGATCTAGCTTACATTGCCATGCTAGCACATAAGCTTTATTTGAACTTATCTAATGTGCTAACATTTAGCTCATGTGTTTCCATATTATAATATCAGTGGATCTTTATTGGAATAAACAAATGTTCATTGATTTACGATTCAGTGTTAATTTGACCTTTAATCGGTTAATTAATATAGTCCTATTTGAATCCAAGTTTAAATGACATTCAAAACCTTAGTCTAAATTACTTTAGCTTAAGGTTGTATTAAATAAGATTCATATTTTTTATGGATCAATTTATTTCAAAATCTTAGTCTTAGTTTAATTTTAGCATAAGTCTTGATTGGGTTTATTAATTCATTAAAACTTTAGTCCTGAATTTATACTAAGTCTTTATATATCTCGAGCATTATTCTTTGATTTTATTTTTTGAAGGTATGAATTAAATGTAGGGATGCTAAGTGGTGAAATATTAGAAGATCAGATCATAGATCAATAGCACATAGGTGATCCCTAAAGTCAATAAGTCAAAGTTGCCTATATTAAATATTGACGGTGCATATTCAAATGTACAAATCATGATTTATGATCCACATTAAAGATGGGTCAATAAGTCAAGATCAAAGATCAAGGACACACATTCAATCGTGTAAATTGAGATCGATGATAAGCACAAAATTAAAATGTCAAAAGATACTAAGATTGAATGTGATGGTGACAGGTGTCACAATCATGGAAAATAAAAAGTAAATAGATGGTCTGCATTTGGTGTTTTTGTTTAATAGATCAACAACACACATTTGATCATATACATTAAAGATTAATAGTGCAAATCAAGTCAACAAGTCAAAGATCCTAGATTGACTACAATGACAAAAAGTGGCATTAGATTGTTAAGCAGATGGAGACTAACAATAAGGTACACATAAGTCATGTAACTACCAAGTGTCATGATGTTAGAAGCTCAAATCTAAGATCAATGGCTCGGGATGAAAGTCAAGGCAAGGAGACTTCCGAGGAGATTGATGGAGCAAATTTGATCAAGATGTAAGGGGGTAATAGATGATGAAATGTGTCCAAATTAAAAATGGTCACATTTTAAAAACATAAGTATCATGGCAAAGGGATGCCATATAGGCATACATGTCAAATTGAAAGATTGTGTGGATCCAAGAATGCAAAGGTATAAATATGACATCTAAATATGATCTAATTCATCAAAGCACTTCTTTAAAACTCACTTGTGACCATTAAATATCTATTAATCCCTCTAAAAACCCTAAGACATCCAAAAATCCTTAAACTATTCCTATATGCACTATTTCAAGCTAAAAAAGAGAGCCTAGTAATTAAAATTACTTAAGGAGTCTAACAAGATAGCCGAAAGAGTCGAATTGTCATTATCAAGTGAAAAATTTGATTAGAGTCATAGCAATGGCAACATATGGAGATAATTCAAAGAAAGTGGTTGAATTATATTTGTTATTAAATACAGATGTAGACACTAAAAAATTGTACTAGATGTTGAAATACCTTGGAACCCTTCTTAACCCTATTAAACCCTAAGTCTAGTTGACTACCTAGCTAACTAAATTCACCAACCTACTAACTTAACCTTCAACCAAACACTTTTAAACCCTTTACCTTTGGACACTCGACCATTGATGGTCAGCTTAACCATTGATGGTTAGCTTGATCATCGATGGTCAGGTCTTTACCTCTCTAACCCATCACTAGTTACATGTGATCTAATAAGGTATAACTTAATATATTTACCTTATGTAGTGCTAATGAACTTCCAAGCATCATGATCAATAACCTCACCCTCTAGGGAACCTTCCATATTCCATATCTCTTTGCCTATAAAAGGAGGGGAGTATGAGGTGAAATGGATCCATATTCAAGCTATAAAGGATTCTTACATATAGGTATTCAAGATTTCTAGCATATAGTATTCCTTTAGCAACTCAATAACAAAAGAGACCCAAACCTTTGTCAAATTTGATTTTACATCCAAAGTACTATTACTCTAGATAGATTTCTCCAACCTTCAACCATCAACTAAATAACAAGCTATAGGTATATTCTACTTGTTCTTTGTTACATTAGATTTCTAACACCCCTGACCTAATTAGACCTATCTTCACCTCACTTCCTATCTTCTAGTTCCTTAACAAAACCATTATCAAACCATTCACCCATTCTACAACTCTTTTCTAAGTGCCTTCAAAAATCCATAGGCAACTACCGATGGTTAGTATAACTGTCAATGGTCACCTCCAAATTTCAATAATTACCTAACCACCAATAGTTATCTTAACCAATAGTGGTTAACCTAATTGCCAATGGTCACTATGGCAAAAAATAACAAGTTGTTTTCAGCCCCTTATCCCCAACCAAACCTAACTTTTTGTGTTCCTACTTATTCATAGACCCTTTTCTAATTTTTTAAACCTAACTTCAATCCATTTAGCACAATTATCTACCTAATTTTTCTATATTTATTCATTTTATTTAATAATCATTCTAATTTCTTTTTGTATCATATTTCATTTACTTTATGTAAATACTTTACTTTCATTTTTTTCAACTTAATTATTAGTAAGAGTGGATTGAAAGCCTCTTAGCAAGCTTATGCTTCTTGGATTTAGCTCACACTAGGTAATACACCCAACTATCTTGCTAACAACCCCTTTGTTAGTGCTTTCTTATCTGCAAATTACTTCTTCCAAGCCAAAGAGGAGTTCTCAACATTCATCTAGATTACACATGTATCACCAACTAGATATTTATACCACAATGTTATTACTAGTTTCTTATATTCTTCCATAATTAAATATTTTGGCATGCCCAATGGGACCATAGCATCATCTATGTGCACCTTTATTTAATTATTCTATTCTCATCGAATGAAATCTAAGATTTCTTTTTGGGCTTAAAATCAATACCTTGCATATATTATTTGACTACTTGCTTTTAATTCATCTAGTTAAATTAATGGCAAAACTAATAAATCCTATTTTTCAATCTTATTACCATACACTTTACCAAACCATATGGTCAATCAACACATCAAAACAAACTTCAGATAAGACCCGACTAGGATTTCATCACCTAGCGGTAAACCTTAACCTTTCTCAGCAATCCTACTTGGAGGTCATTACCAAGGGGAGAATCAACTTAGCTCTTTGGTTGAGTATAAAATCTAAAATTAAATATATCTTTGCTAAGCACCCAACACCCATATCACTGTGGTGTTTGATGTGAGACGGTAGGCCCCAATATCAATCCACATACTAAAATTAAATATAGATTTCTTCTTTTTGAGTACTTAAACACAACCTGAAACCAACCTTCGACTTCCTCTTTAGTACCTAATCTACAAGCCAAAATTTCTTATTCACACTTTCTAAGGCATAATCCAAAATCAATATAAAAATAATCCTAAGTTTTAAACACAATTTTAGTGTATGTTTGGATTGTCTTGAGATTCTTTTCTTTTTGCTTGCTTTTTATTTGAGGTGTGAGTTTTCATCATTTCTTTTCTATTCCTCTCATGGTCTTTACTAGATAACAATTGAGGAATAAAATAAACTAAGAACCACCATCTTCCTCTTCCTCTTCTTCCATGGATTATACTTCAAATGTCGAGAGTTCTCCTTATCTTTCTCTCCCTCCTAGAATGCCTGAAATAGTTGTTAAGGGTGATGTGTATTTTGCTACCTTCCTTGATAACAACCCCATGGCCCTCCAACATTACCTTAACACCTTATCTCATCATACCCCTATTGCTTAAGTTCCTCCAATAGCTCCACCTTATGGTATTCCTCCCCCTTTTTATCATTGTAGTTACCTCTTCCCAACCTTTGATTACCCAAACATCTTCTTCTAGCAATATCCAATCCACAACCACCACTGAAACCCAATCCAACATTATAACCAATAACCAAACACCCCTATACCAACCAACACCTCTAATGTAGGGGAAACCTAACCTCTTGTTACCTATACCCCACCCACCATGGGGGTATCTTCTACCCCTATTTCCATAATTCCTCCTATCACCACCAACCAACTAATTTCTACCCCTCTTCAAAATATGATACTTTCCATACCTCCTACCCTTCCACCTATTATCAAAAGCGTTACCACTCAGCCTCAAACATCTACAAACCCATCCATAACTCTAAATCAACCCACCTCCATCCCATAATAAATACCCATGACATCTTACCAATATGTTCCTAATCCATAAGGATACGTAACACCTTCGGCCCAACCTTTTATGCCCATCAACCCTTATGTAGCACCATCTCAACATACAATTACCACATACCAATATGTGGTATCTTCTTAACCATTTACTTCTTATCCATACATTTAAGCCACCTAACCTCAACCAAAATTACCATCCAATTATGCAGTTTCCCAACCTCAAACATATTTGGTTAAGATGTTGATGGATAAAATGTCAAATCTTGAATCATCTATTTTTGGGGTTCATAATCTTTTATCTTATGATCAAATATACAATGAAAATATTCATCCATCCATCCCTATTTGATCCTATCATCCTCAATTGGAAATACCCATGTTTTCCAAGTTCTAAAGCAAGGAGGACCCCCAACAACACTTGAGAGCATTTAACCATTTGTGATATTTGTTTGTTTATGATGATGCTCTTCTCCTTCATACCTTCTCCATGTTTTTAACTACACCAACTTTGGATTGGTATAGTTCTCTCACCAATCACTCCATATTTTCCTTTTCTCAACTTGCCCAAGCCTTTTTAGATCATTTCTCAGTTAATATATCTAAAAAGGTTTTTATTACCGACCTCTACTCCATTAGGCAATTTGATAATGAATCAATTGTCGACTTTGTAGCTAGATGGAGAGGTCTCATCAACCAAATTTCTTTCTCCTTTCCCCAACCCAAATTTATTGAGCTCTCATCTTAGGTTTTTTCCAAACATATATCCCCCACTCTTCACGTTCAAACTTTTAGGACTTTTGATGAGTATCTCACCATGGCATAGAAATTAAAAATATGAGCCATTGATGAGGGGAAACTGAAATTGTGGAACAAAAATTCTAGCTATAAATCTAATGGCCCTTCTTGTACCAAAACTACTAATCAACCTAGCCATCCCAATACCAAATAAAAGGCATCTACCAAATTAGTTATACTTAAAATCACTTCACCACCATTTGTTAACCAACCCAACCCAACTAATTCTTCTAACTCTTTCAATCTACCAAACCAGAACCAAAACCAAAACCAAAACTAAGTTATTCCAAAATAATATACTCTAATAATGGAGTCTTATACTCTTATTTTAGGTAAATTACTCAAAAAAAAATTTATATAACTTCTTCCAATAAAACCTCCCCAACAATTTGATGCTTCTCACCCTATACCTGGTTGGTACAATGAGAATGATCTTTGTGCTTTCCACCACGCCATTGGACATGATGTCAGTAGGTGATATACCTTTAAAAATATTGTCCAAAATATTATTGATAAGGGAGAAATAATATTTGATAATCCCAATGCACCCCCAAATTAGTTCCTTGACATCTTTCGTAAACCTTTTCCCAACCATGCCCCTTCCACCTACTATGATGATAATAAATTAGAATCATCTCACACTCATGAGGTCCATACAATTAATGTCATTATTAGTGAACCTATCAATGAATAAACCATCACCTCATATATCCCTTCCTCCATACCACTCATTGAATTTATGGATTTTGTAGACATCTAATTCCTAACACCACTTGTGTTGAAATTGTCAATCTTACTTAAATTGCACTCAAATGCACATTTTAGGTCAAAATTCATAAAACACCCTAAATGGTTTGAAATTTTCACTTACAAGTGCTAATTAGGTCAAATTATTCCTAAATAGGGTAATGCATTTTATGAGCCAGCTAATTTTGATCAGATCACTTTGATTCAAAATGATAATTTTACCACTTAGTGCTTTGGATCACTCTTTTCTTCTAATTAATTAGTACACATCATGTACCTTTGTTATTTATTGTTGGAAACATCCTAAATAGAAATAAAGTTCCAATTCATCTAGCATCACCTTCTAATTCTTCTTGAGTCAAATTACAACCCAGTAATAGGACTTTCTGACCATTTTGATTAATTGAGGGCCAATTTTCAAATAATTGCACAAATGTTGATTAACCTTGTTTAAGACTAATTAATCCAAATCAAGGGCTTAAGTGGATTTCACATGAGATATGTTGAATATTTATTTTTGAAAATTGATTCTTATTATCTGCATCACCTAGTGACATCATCTATGGGGTGGCATCCATCAAGCCATACATGTATAAAATATCAAGATTATGGGTCACCCATGCCTAGTTAATGCCTCCCATGCCTCTTCAATAACCTTTCTTCGAAGGTCATCTTGAGGATATTTATTGATTTAATTTCAAATATTAGGATTATCCTCAACCACACATCTCAATCTTGAGATGGATAGTTCAAATTGATCCTGACCAATCTCAAAAATCTATAAATAGAGACTCCATGGACATCATTTCTAAGATATTTTGGTGTAAAGTTACTATACTCAAATATCTTCAAAGCTTAAACATTGCAAAGTTATAATGCTAAATTATTTCCACAAAGCTTCATTGATAGTCTAGTTTAGTGATTCGACATCAAGAGCCTAGGTTTTATGCAGTGTTCTTGAGGCATTGAAGGAGCTTACCATGATTTTTGACAAAGACAAGGATGCTTGATCAAGGGAAAACATGTTTTTGAGCCACATGGGTATGGTGAATCCATTTGGGAAGGTAACATTGTGTTTCTTTCTTTCATTTGTTTCTTGTTATCCTTTGTAATTCCCATAGGAATAGATGGGCTTGGTTAGTTAATTCTTTATTCATGTTTCATGGTTTATGGACTAATGTTTGAATAACCTGCTTTGTAATCCTCTCTACATCTTGGCACACTTGGTGGGACAAGATGCATCCTACACCAAAAGGAGATCCTTTTAAAACCTTAAAAAAACTTATTTGAGATTTTAAAACTCTTGAAAATTGGTTTTGTAACTTTATTTTGTCATTTTTGGTTGCCATAGTTTTACACAGTAACTAACGTCAGCAAAAATATCGATAATAGTTACTTAGCTTAATGATCATTAGCCAACATAATCAACATCGATCAAATCTTGATTGGCTATAACCAATGTTGATCACTATGTTTTTAAAAAAATATAGACCCAAGACCTACTTTTCCAAAGTTTCTTGTTTCAAATTAAAAAGGGATTCAAAGCTAAAGGACATGCTAATAATTTTGTTACAGGATCAAGTTTAAAATTTTCTTAATACATGTTTAAATCACCTTTGCATTCTTAAAAAAAATTTATTAGAAACTTTGTTTTGGTATTTAACAAGGAGTTTTTAGATGTTTTTGGTGAATGCTTTTCAAAATTTATAACTAAGATCAAGGGGTCAAATGAACACCACCAAACATTTCATTTGGGTTTAAACTTGAACACACTGCTTGTAATAATTGTTTAGTTTAATTTTATTTGGCAAAGAGAGAAATATTGTGTGTATGCTCTTCCATTTTTCCCCTATAAGGAACCCTTGGAATCAAAAGTGTCATTCCTATTTCAAGTAGCCTAGTCCAAGGCTTAAAAAGAAAGTCATCTAAAGTACTCCCTATAAATTCATGAAAGTTTGGGTGACCTTGAAAATGACCCTAAAGTCTTTCAATTTTCATGATTTCTTTGTTTTTATGCATCTTGGCTTGCGAGGGGGACTTCATCACCTCTCGCAAGTTCTTTAGGGAAGCTTTGACTTGGGGTTTCACCTCTTAGCATTGACTTCATTTGAATCCTTTGGAGTTGCACATGGGATGTAGTAGTACTTTGGAAATCACACTACATGAAGTGAACAATAAGATGTAGTGGTTGGATAAAAGGACTAGACCTTTTTACAATAAGCTGAGTGATATGGACCCAAAATCCATGCTTTTCTTTTGCGTTGTTTGGCATGAAAGTCATCATTTAATTGATTACCCTAGAACATTTGAAACTTGATAATTTAGTAGACCCCACTTTGCCATACCTTGTCAGTTTAGACTTAATACATTTAATTTTTGTCATTAGTTTACTTGGTCTTCATTTCTATCGAAAATGCTTTTTAACTCAATGAACTTAACCAAAACACATTATCCTTAATTTTCTTGAGCAAGGGAGGCGTTACACTGTCCAAATGGAAAATTCATCTTTTCCTTGTTCAATTTTTTATCAAAAGCTTTGTGTCATGACATCCAATTTGGTGTAGTCATGAAGCCCAATTGAGTCTAAAACTTTTTCCCAATTTGTTTAAATCCTTCATTTATAATCCACATTCAAAATTGAACCTTTCTAATTTTCAAGGGTTGGTGTATCAAAGTGGGTTCGCCATTTATGCACTAAGCTTGATTTAACTTGGGTTCAATTTTCTATTTGGATTGAAGGTCATTTATTAACACTCAAAATCATATTATCATCTTGATGGACTCAAGTCATCTTGTGTATCACTCATGTTTTGGATCCTAGAACATATTTTATCCTACTATAATCATGTGGTGACATTGTGCTGCCTATTTGGTCCTAGCTTTATACTTAGTGATTTGCGTATGTTTTTACATCTTAATTTGCTTAGTTTATTTTGTATTCTTCATAATCCAAAGAGCTTTCCTCTAAACTTCTAGGGTCAACTTGTCAAATTTGGAGATAGATTTTGTAGTGTTGTTGTATCATAAAGATCTAGGATTTGGTGTACTAGTTCTCACCTTGGGTCTTTGAGTTACCTTACTCTCTTCGATCTATATGATTTCAACTTTACCAAAGGTTGAGTAATTTCATGAACCAAATCTTCTAAATTGTGCATGGTTTCAAAATACGCTCCTTTATAGTCTCATTAGTACCTTGGTTGTTTGTTTAAAAAGAGTTGAAGCATACTTTGATTGGTTGTCACACATTGGTCCAAAGATAGTCAAACACATAGAGCAGCTCCTTTTAGACATGACTCAAAGGTTCAATCATAGTGGGGCCTCTTATGGCATTAGTTATGAGGATGAGAAATTTTATGATGGTCAAGATAACCCCATTATTTTTTATGATATCCCCAAAATAGTAGGATTTGAAGATGATTATAATGAATATCAACCTAGAGAAGATCAAGATGAAGCCATTCTTAGATTGATAGAATCAGGTGCTAGACTACCTTCTAACTTTCCTATGGAATAATTGCATACCTTGATTAGAGAAGGAGAACAATTCTATCAAGAGAAAGCTTTTACATAGATAGACATACCTTCTTCTAACAAAAGAAAGGAAATTCAAATAGAGTCAACACCCACAAATATGGATCCTCTAGCTAAGATCAATATAATAAGTCAATGATATGCAGATCAACTTGTCATAGACTTAACTGACTCCCTAGTTACCACTTCAATTCACAATACGGATTTAAAAGAATAGGAAGATATGGTGGAAAGTATGCAACAAATATTGTATGATAACATTACCATAGTGTATCAAGGTAATATAAATAAACAATTAAAGTCACAAGAGACCTTACAAGATGTTCCATTTGACATAGAACATATATTCTTCAATCATCAAGAACCTCTTATTACTTTACAAACTTAGAAACCCAAAAAATTAGTTCAAATTGAGGAAATCCTTCAAACAAACCAAATATTGGTAAATAAACATAGAAAATTTCAAAATCAAAAAAGTTTAAAACAACCAAATTCTAGGAATGTTTTACAATCCAAGAATCAAAATCCTATGTTCTCAACTCAAGTAGAAAATTAAAACCAAATCATGGATCAAAAGGCATACACTCCCTATAGATCTATATAAGATTAGGGGCACATTCCATCCCAATAGCAACAAAATAAGGGGCACATTCCACCCCAACAATAATAAAACTAGGGGCACATTCCACCCCAATAGCAATAGAATCAAGTGCACATTCCACCCCAATAACAATAAAACTAGGGGCACATTTCACCCCAATAGAATATTATCCAATCCACAAGTGCACCAAACATGCAAGAATGGAATTCTATGAATGAAATTATCCAAAGATTGGAGATGAACAATAGAGTCAAAAAGTATAAATTCAATGAGATACGCCCATAACCATTTGACTTATCTATTCTCCAAAACCCCTTGACACCTCACTTTGAGGTGCCCAAATTTGACAAATATAAAGGGAAAGGAGATCCATGCAAACACATATGAAAATTCTTCATCTTATGTCAAGAGGTTGATTATAGTAGCGAGTACTTATTATGACTATTTATATGAAGTTTAGTGGGACAAGATCTTGATTAGCTACTTAAACTACCCAAGAGATTAGTTACATATTGGAATTATTGAAAAAGTTCATTAACCATTTCTCATACAACATATAACATGAATTGATCATTATTGACTTATGCAAAGCCAAATAATGTGGTGGTGAAAGTTTTGTTGCATATCTACAAAGGTGGAGAACACTGGTAGGCTACTTTCAACACAATTTACCAAAAAAATAGTTGGTTGATATTTTTGCACAGAATTTGCATCTCAAAGTGGTGCATAATCTATGGTTAGCTTATGCTAACTCATTTTAAGAAATTATTGACAAAGGAGTGCAGATTGAGAAAGCTCTTATTACTAGGGGCCTTGTTAATATCTTTACACAAGGACAAGTGTCTAATCAGACTAAATCACTAGATCCTCAAATAGCTACACAAGATAAGTCTAAGGGATTTCACAAAAATAAGAACATGGTCAGAAATGGGGTGATAGAAACAAGACATGTATAAATGGTATAGACTATGCCTCCTCCAAATGTATAATTAACTCAATCAAATCCACTAATTAATTTGTAAAGAAAACTCCATGAAGAATATTTCATAACAATTTTAGAGTCTTTAGCAAGTTAGGAGAATTAGTTATAGTAGTATTACAAAATCTCGTTGCAGCTAATTTAATTATATGGCTAGTATCAAGGCCATTTCCTCAACATTAGCCAAAATCAGACTAGTATAAAGAGAATGAATGGTGTAACTTTCATCATGTTTATGGTCATGGTGCATATCATTACATTTAATTATGACATATTATTGAGGAATTTATTGAAAATGGTAAGCTAGAAAAGTCAGCCCCTAATTAGGACACAAATCAAGGTATGGGAATCTACAAAGACCCCTTTCCTCAACATGATCCACCACCACCAAGAAACAATCAAAATGGTCAAAATCAAGGATAGTTGTAGAATCAAAACCAACAACATGGTTAGAATTATAATGAGCATAATCAAGATCATAATCCCCACACTAATAATGTGTCTTATAACAATGTGCCTTATAACTGCAATAACACTATGGGATGCATTTTTGCAACCTATATTGCCACTATTACTATGGCACCATGTGACCAATCTCATGTTCCTCAGAACATGAGACCCATCATTATAAGGTCTACACCCTCTCCCCCTAATAATACCATGTCGATTTTACATCATCATGTTGCTACTCTATTTGCATGAGTTACTAATCCTAAACAATAGTACCATTCTTCTAGAGGCTCCTGACTGACCCAAAATTATAGAAATACCATTAATAACCCATGAATCACCATCCAAGGCCCTTGCCTCATCCTTTTAATTATAATGACTCCTTGCCACCTCTAGGTTGTGCAGTTACAACTAGACACCTGTGAGTTACCATCCAAGGCCCTTCACCCACTTCTTTCTATAAACCCAATGAGAAAATTGTGCCAATAGTTCCAAATCCAAATACTATCCCAACAAAGACTAAAATAGTTCAATCCATGACTCAAAGGCCTTATAGTATAATGGACCAATTAGATAAAACCCTTGCACAAATTTGCATATCATAAATCTTCTAGACATTTAATGTCTATAGAACCATCTTGAACAAAATTGTATAAGAGTTTATTATTCCTAATAATATAAACCTTGATCAGTTATAGAACATAATTATATATTTTTCTTCATTTTGGCAAACCACATTTGATCAAAAGGACATATCCACCCTTTGCCTAAACCACAATAACCCAGTATACATTAAAATAATCATTGTGGATCACAAGATCAAGTGGGTTATTATAGATAATGGTTCAGGGTTGAAGATCATATCTCTCAAATTGGTATGACGATTGGGTTACATGAACAAAGACATTTAGCCAGATACTATTACAATCAAGGCTTATGATAATGTTAGGAAGGAGTCATTTAATATAATTTGGTTGCAAGTCATATTGGGACTATTTCTCATCACATGTTACACCATATTTTAGATATTAAGCTTCCTTATAACATACTTCTTGGTCATCCTTATATCCATGAAGTACAAGTAGTTCCATCTACTCTTCACCAATGCCTTAAGTTTCCCCATGGTGGGATCAAGGTTACTATTCCTATTGATTAGCAACCATAACAAAATTTCAAACATCTCAAAGTAAAGTTTCAAAATTATAACTATTTCCCAAGTTCTAAATTCATTGAAAAGAAGAACAAATCCATCATTTTTCATCCATATCCATCTTTTTATATAGACCTTAGTGATCTAGCCTCCACTTCAACTGATCCATTTCCTATAGCTCTGGCCAAGTAGGTGTTATTAAAGACACAAGAATTTCCACATATAATCTGAAGGATGTCCTCCATATTTCAAAATTACCAAAATCCCATAAAACATTTGGTATGCCTAAAATTTCCTAGACTCCTAACAGACCTGTTCAGATTTGGCAACCAAAAAAGAAACAACCAAAACCTCCTATGGTTTTTCTACATGAAATCACATGAAAGAAAGATTTAGAGGCTTTTACCGAGGGAGATTGGTTATATTTTGAGGGACTTATGGATTATTTTTAGAATCCAAAGTATCCTATCCCTAATAGGATAATGGATCATCTTCAATATATAGGGAAAGGCCTTGGCCCCCAAGTGCAAGGAATTTTAGAGCCCTTATTAGCTGGAGTTGTCAATGGGAATCAGTCTCAGATTTAAACCACTAGAGGATGACCTCATAACATTTGGTAGTGATTCTTCTAAAGTGACTGGTAATGAAACTCCTAACAATGACACAATGTCTCATTATATCCTTTTTGATGAGATTGATGATTCAAATTCCACATTGACCATAACACCGATTAGAGCTTCCCATCCTTAAGCATAAACCTATCCTAGTGGTGCTTCCCTTATTGAAGTAGGACATTATATCTTTACCATTGGTGTTTCCCATCCTAAAGCAAATGATCACTATAATCTTTGCCTTTACCATCTTGAACTCATAGATTGGGATCAATAGAATTTGGTCATATGCCTCGATGAGTTTCAAAATGAAGAATCAATTATAGAATACATGGGCCTATGAGATGCATTCCCCATTGGTGATCATAAACAAGGTTTTTATTTTTCATTGAATCCTTCTACCTACTTTAGAGATTAGGTAAATTTTTTTGGTCATAATAAAGAACAAACATCAATATCTTTAGGTGAAAACCTCTTTGAGGCACTTGTTGATCAGGGAAAAAGTAAAGAAAAAGACAAGCCTTTGAGTGAAAACCCATTTTAGGAACTCCTAGGTAGGAAAGTTTTTTCATCCCCTTAGGATGTAGAAAGTCCATCTAGCCTAAGTTCCATAACTAGTACAAGCATCTCTTCAGAACAACATCAAATATTTGAGCATCTTGATCATGAGTTTTTAGAGGTCTTTACCAATTGGCCTATACTTGAGAATGCAGATTTTGATTCTTCATATTATCCATATCTTTAGGAGAAACAAAAAGGAGATATGATAGAAGAAGATGATCATGACCATAAATTGCCTATAATCTTAGAATATGGATCCACACTCCTTATGGATAGCACAATAGAAGTGAATTCGAGAACCCATGAGGATCCCAAAAATGTTTATCTTGGAGCTTCCCTTATTGAAGTAGAACATGAGCATATTATATCCATTCTTAAGGCATATATAGACATCTTTGCATGGGAATATTCTGACATGCTAGGCTTAGATCTATATTTAGTTGTGTATCATTTAGTTGTTCACCCTAATGCTAAACCAGTCAAGCAAAATTTAAGAAAGATGCATCCATGCATTGCCCTTTTGGTTAAGGTTGAGTTGGATAAGTTGTTAGGAGCCACTTTTATTAGACCATTGGATTACTCTAAATGGATTTATAACATAGTTCCAGTAAGTAAAAAGACCCCAGGCATACATGTTTGTATTGATTTTCATGATATCAAAAAGGCATGTCCCAAAGATGATTTTCCTTTTCCCAACATCGACATGATTATTGACTCAACTCATAGGTGTGAGATGTTATCCTTAATGGATGGATTTTTTTTATTACAATCAGATCAAGATAGCCCCTGAAGATCAGCATAAGACCGTGTTCACCACTCTATGGGGAACATTATGTTACCAAGTCATGCCATTTAGTTTGAATAATGATGGAGCCAAATATCAGTGTGTAATGACTATCATCTTACATGACATGATGCATGACATTATCGAGGACTATGTTGATGATATACTAGAAAAATCAAGAACAAAAGCTGGACACTATAACATTTTATGAAGAATATTTAAGAGATTTCGTGCATATAAAGTCTGCTTGAATCCTAAGAAATGTGTCTTTGGAGTCCCATCAAGAAAATTTCTAGGGTTCATTATATCAAAATGAGGGATTGAAGTCAACCTTGTGAAGGTCACCACTATTATGTAAATGCCTCCACCAAACAATCTTAAATAGTTACTAGGTCTATAAGGCAAGATCCAGTCTATACATAGGTTCATTTCTCATTTGGCAAATAAGTGCCACCCATTTACCTATCTTTTAAAGAAAGGGGTGGCATTTAAATGGGATGACAATTGTTAGATAGCATTTACAAAGCTTAAAACATACTTAGCCAATCCATCAGTCTTACACCTTCCAACACAAGGAAAGCCATTATTTCTTTACATATCGGCCATGGAATATGCAATGGGGGCACTTTTGGCTTAGCATGATCATCATGGTAAGGAACACATGGTTTATTATTTAAGATGCACATTAGTAGCCTATGAACATAATTATATGCCTATTGAAAAGGCATGTTTAGCTATGGTGTTTACCACTCATAAATTGTGACATTATATGCTAAATAACAAAACTTTTATTATCGGCAAGGTAGATCCTCTCAAGCTCCTCTTATCTAAAACAAATCTCCAAGAACACATGGCTAAATGGATTATGCTCCTCAGTGAGTTTGATATTGAATACTAGAATCAAAAGGCAATCAAAGGGTAAATTCTTGTAGACCAACTTGTAGAAGCTCCTATTACAACCACTCAACCTCTCAACTTTGACCTTCCAAATGATTATATCATGATGATAGAACAAGCATCATAAGAGCTTAAATAGTGGACACTCTATTTTAATGGATCCTTCACATCCTAAGGAGCTAGATTTAGCATATTCTTGATAATGCCACAAAGGGATTTGATCCCCAAAGCCTTCCATATACAATTTCAGTGTACAAATAATATGGCTAAATATGAGGCATTAGTTATAAGGCTCCATCTTACCATACAATGGGATATTCAAATCTTAAATTTCTATGGAGATTCACAGCTAATCATAAATCAAACAACTAATTAGTATCAAACAAGAGATGATAAGCTTTTCCCTGACAATCAAATTATTGATAACCTTAAAGACATTTTAAATCTCTACAATTTGAGCAAGTTATACAAGTCAATAACAGGTTTATCAATGCCATGGAAACAATTAGCTCCATGATTCAAATGCATGATAGTGATAAAGAGTATTAGTTCTTGATTGAAAATCTTCTTCAGACAACACATATTTTATCAAATTCAAAGAACATATTCACCATTACTGATCCTAATCTCTCACCTGAGCTACAATGGTTCCAAGATTTTTATAACTATTTTCATAGCCATGTCTTTCCTGCCAACCTTTCTAATAGCCAACAAAAACTTTTCCCTCATCACCTAACACATTATATCCTCCTTATAAACATGCTTTATTGAAAAGGCTATGATGGAATGCTTCTTCATTTTTTATCTTTAGGAGCATCCAAGCTGGCACTAAAGGAGGTTTATGAAAGAATGTGTGGGTCCCATACCAATGGTGTAGTCCTAACAAAGAAACTTCTCAAAATAGTCTATTATTGGCCTAAAATGGAGATAGATGCTTATAATTATGTAAATAAATGTGTTCCTTATCAGCAGCATGACAACTTGATATATTCACCTTCCTTAGCATTGCATCGAATTACAATACCATGGTCATTCTCAACATGGGGTCTTGATATCATTGGGAAAATTAACCTAATATCTTTAGATGGCCATAAGTACATTTTGACTGTAATCGAGTACTTTACCAAATGGATTGAAGCCATTCCCCTCACTTACATTATCGAGAAACAAATATCCAAATTCATTCATTACCATATCATCTGTCAATATAGAATCCTAGTCTATATTATATCTGATAATGGTGGATCCTTTGTAAACCAAGAAATGAAATCTATTTATGCAAAATTCAAAATCAAGCATAAGAAATAAACTCCATATAACCTGCAAGGTAACAGACAAGCTAAGGCATCAAATAAAACCATTCTATCCATCTTAAAAAATATTTTTAATGATGCTGGCCATAATTGGCACTTGTAACTCTTTCTTGCCCTTTGGGCTTATAGAACCAACCATCGTACCCCAACTGGAGTTACTCCATACTCCCTTGTTTTTGGCACTAAAGCTATCATCTCGATCAAAATTGAGATCCCATCATTAATAATATCATTGGAGCACATTGAATATAATGAAGACTATAGAGCCTCATAGCTACAAGAACTTGAAATTTTTGATGGTAAGTGTTTGGTTGCCCTAGAAAACTTGCAGGCCTATTAGAATATATTGTAGAGAAGCTACAATAAATGCATTCTCCCTAAAAAATTAGAAATTGGTGACTTAGTTTTGAAAGAGAACCAAAAGAACATGAATTTTAAACCCAAAAAGAAAGGCAAGTTTCATCCTAATTGGTTAGGACCATACATTGTCATGACAAACTATGGATCAGGAGCATATCAATTGGCTAAACCTAATGGTGAAGAACTTTTAGATCCCATGAACATCGTGAACCTTAAGATGTTCTATGCATGAGAAACTTTGAACCATTGTCTATAAGACCCTTGAATTGGGAGCAAGTTGTGCTATCTTAATTTTATCCCACCCTTTTATCTATCCTTGAATGCATTTTATACTACCCTGGTCCACTTTTCATGAATCTCGATGGTAAAGGCTTTAAAATATTAGCACTCTAAACACATTCTTCATCCCATTCTGGATTGCTCTCTTCAAGATGTATATCCTTTATTATGTCTAGGATATGTTATAATCTTGAACATTCTTTGTCCCTTGACCAATTATGATCTTGATTATAAGCATTATGAACATCTTTAGCAGTGGTTCTATAAAGCCAGTTCAACTAGGACAATCTTGTGTAGCTTCCTATAGGTGAACAACCACATCTTCTCAGTATAAGTATTTTTTTGCTTTCTTATTCTATCAAGATCCTTACTCTCACCAATTTATGAGCATGGGTTGTTGTAGTTAGCTTAGCTATCTTATTAGAACATCTACTCTCAGGACGTGCATTTCCTCAACTAGATGTTCCTACCTTGTGCATAGTTTATCCCAAAAACACTAAAAATATTGGAAATACTTTGAAAATACTAAAAACATCAGAACATGAGACATAAAAGAAAAAAAACATTGTCTCATGCTTCTGTACATTTGTACATTCCTGTTCCACCATCCCATGCTCTCATCATTTTGTGAGAAACTATTAATATTGAACACTCTCGTAATTTTTTGAGAAACTGTTAAGATTGAATTATCTCACCATTTCGTAACTGTTAAGATTTAACACTCTTTCCTTTTTGACATAATAAGAATTCTATTTCATCTTATCTTGTCCCATGCACTTACCATTTTGCAAGATCATTATTTCTCATATCATCAATTTTTTATTTTCTAGACCATTCTCATTTATTTGTCTTATCTTCCATATTCTTCTATAACATTAATCATGTTGGTCTTATCATCATTTTTCTTCTATCCCACTTCCTAGGAGAACTATATTTGGCTTGAAGTTCATGTTAGAACATGCATCCATGGAACTATGTAGGCAACGTCCACTTATATTATAAATTTGGAGTTAGCTCAGCCAACCCCTTCCTTTTATTCTCTTCCCCCATTTATTCTATCATTTTTTCTATTTAATTAGGGAATAATTGTCATGTCATTATCCTTTATTATGATGTGGTGAAAAGTAACACCTCTACCGCACATGCATGAATACTAATTTTAAATTGCACTACCTTGGTTTTTGATCGTGCATATTTTTTTTGAGTTTTCTTGGTGTTTTGTTGTGATTTTACACCTCTCATTTTATTTATTCTCCTTTATATTTTTATTCATTTTTGTCTCATTTTTGGTCTTGTGTTTCTTTGTCTTGTCTTTCTATTTAATTTTGCTTTTCTCTTTTTTGTTCAAGAATGCATTGATGGTCCACATAGATCTTGATTATTCATAACTTGGTCTCATGTCATTAAGATGTTATTGCCTTTTGTTTTTAAATATTTTTGTTCCTAATTAAGTCTTGATGGATCATATCTTGATTCCAAGCTAGCTTCATTTATGTTTATCTTTTTCTTTATTTTTTCTTTTTTGTTTAAATGAAAATCATGATAACTCTAGTTTTGGTCATTATTTTACCATTATCCTTAGTTATATATATTAAAATTTGAACTAGCTCAATGCAATTGAAATCTTATGTCATTATAATTTATTCATACTTATGATGCCTAATTTATTTTTTATAGCAATCACTTTGTGCTCAGGTCTCAACATCAACATCAGCTCTAATGAATGGTTCTCAAGAACACTCTATAAAACCTAGGTTCATGATATGGAATTAGGCTTCTAGATAGCATGCATTTTAGGCTTCTCAAATCTATTCTTAGATGTGCATCTCTTCACATACATTGTGAGTCTAATAACTTCTGCGTCATTTTTCATCATTCCTCATTCCATTCTCTCCCAGACTTGGGTGAACTACATTAGCCTGAAGTTCATATTAGAACATGAGTCCATGGAACTATATAGGCAGTGTTCAATTTCTATTGAGGTTAGCTTGGCTATATCCATTCTTATTTTCATATCTCTCATCACTTTGTGCATTCTCATATGCTTGGTTTTATATGGCTTTCTAAGCCATTACACCATCACATATATGTTTGCACCCACTCACTTTAACCTATCTTTTTGGTTATATCTTTGAGCTATTTTTCTTGCCAATTGCCCATGCTAGGGCACAACATCTAAACATCATCTAAATCAAATCAGCTATAAAGGGAAAAAATCATTCTTTATTCTCTATCAATGATCAAAATTTTCCCTACTGGGGCATAACTATTTTATCATAATCAAATCTACTCTACTAGGGCACTTCTTATTATATTCTCTTTGGAGACCCCATTCTAGTGGTGCTTCCCTTCCTAAAGCAGAATGTTCTACCTTTTCCTCTAATTCCAAGCTCTCCACATTAAATCCCATGATGTCATTATTTTAGTGTGTAACTTATCTCAGGATTGATCAATGTCATAAGCACATAGCTTATAATCTCAAATTGGGTATGTTTACAGTGTGTCCATTAAATTTATGGATTATATCATTCCCATTGCCCCAATATTTGGGGCATATTATACCTCTCATTATATTTTGATCATTTATGGTAATCATGTGTGTAATCATTAGCTCATCTAGATGTGATCTATTTCATGGGTTAATCTCTCACTTTCTCTCTCTTTTTGAGAGTCCATATTTATCTTTCATCCTAGTATACCCTCTCAAGGGGGCATCATGGGTCTATTCTAAATTCTTCATGACATATATTTTCTTTGAAAAGATATTTCTTTGCCTAAATTTCTCACTACACCTTCTCAAATAGGGGCAAAATGTAAACATCAAATTCCTAACACCACTTGTGTTGAAATCGTCAGTCTTACTCAAATTGCATTCAAATGCACATTTTAGGTCAAAATCCATAAAATGACCTAAATGGTTTGAATCTATCACCTAAAAGTGCCAATTTAGGTCAAATTATACCTAAATAGGGCAATTCATTTTATGGGCTAGCTAATTTTGATTAGATCATTTTGAGTCAAAATGACAATTTCACTATTTAGTGCTCTGGATCACTCTTCTCTTCTAATTCATTAGTACATGTCATGTACCTTTGTTATTTTATATTGGAAACATCCTAAATAGGAATATGTTTCCAACACATCTAGCATCATCTTATAATTCTTATCGAGTCAAATTATGACCTAGTAATAGGACTTTCTGACCATTTTGATTAATTAAGGGCCAATTTTAAAATAATTGCACAAATTTTGATTAACCTTGTTTAAGGCTAATTAATCCAAATCAAGGGCTTAAGTAGATTTTCCATGAGAGTTGTTGAATATTTATTTTTGTAAATTGATTGTTATTATCTACATCACCTAGTGACATCATCTATGGGGTGGCATCCATCAAGCCATAAGTGCATAAAATATCAAGATTATGGGTCACCCATGCATACTTAATGTCTCCCATGCCTCTTCAGTGTCCCTTCTTCCAAGGTCATCTTGAGGATATTTATGGATTTAATTCTAAATATTAGGATTATCCTCAACCACATATCTCAATATTGAGATGGATGGTTCACGTTGATCCTAACCAATCTCAAAAATCTATAAATAGAGAGGCCATGGACATTATTTCTAAGTTATTTTGGTGAAAATTTATTATGCTCAAATATCTTCAAAGCTTAAACAATGAAATTTTATAATGCTAATTTTTTTCCATAAATCTTCATTAATATGCTAGTTTAGTGATTCGACATCAAGAGCCTAGGTTTTATGGAGTGTTCTTGAGGCATTGGAGGAGCTTACCACCATTTTTAACAAAGACAAGGATGCTTGATCAAGGGAGAACATGTTTTTGAGCCACATGGGTATGGTAAATCCATTTTGAAAGGTAATATGGTGTTGTTTTCTTTCATTTGCTTCTTATTATCCTTTGTAATTCCCATAATAATAGATAGGCTTGGTTAGTTAGTTATTTATGGATGTTTAATGGTTTATTGAGTAATGCTTGACTAACTTTCTTTGTAATCCTCTCTACAGATTCAACTTCTATTCCTTTAGACACCTAAATAGAAGAAATCTACTTTTTCTTTACTTGATGAAATCATGAACTTATCCACATCTCCTTTGATAGAAATGTTGAAGGAGGCAACCATTGATTCAATCACCTCTTCACCCATTCCACCTATTGAAGTGGTTTAATTACACACCATTCCTTTGGACATCCAAAAAAAGGAAGTACCTATCTCCATCCCTTCACTTGAGGCCATCAGACCTTCATCGCCTATTCTTGAACCACCCATCCTCTCTTTAGGAACCATCCCAAAAGAAGAGATTATATTACCTACACCTTCCATGGAGGAAGAATCCTCCCAAAACTTAGAATCTTCTATCAAGAACATAGATGAAGAAACCATCCCCTCACCTCCACCTATGGGCTTAACATTTGAAATTAATGACCAAGGAATCAAACTTATTTACAAGCCTTTCTCTAGATTGGTCTAAAGTCTAGAGTTTACTTATCAACCCAACCTAGATAAAGCCACTTTTTGGCATCATCTTGGTCTCCCTTACCAAAACAAACATGAGCCATAAACCTCACTTGAATCCACCATCAAACCCATAATTACCACAATACCTTCACCAAACATTTCCTCTTCTAAAACCATAGAACCATCTAACCCAAATCTACCTAAATTTTCCAGATCACCTTATGCCTATATAACCAAACCCATCAAGAATCTAGGAATACTTCCTACACCTAGCCTAGCTCACCCATCTTTGAATATGGACTTAATCCCTTCTATTCCACCAAAGAAAATCCCAACCAAACCAACTAAGAAGGTGGAACTATCTAAAATCCAACCTTGAACTAGACCTATATCACCTCCTTCCTACTTACCTTCCATCTTAGGACCCCATCCCTCTAATATCCCCATTACCTATTCCTCATCTAGTAAACCTTCTCCTTTTACTCTACCCACACATAACTCCAAATCAACTAAATTCCCATCATTTTTAACTAACCTAGCTACCTCTACCTTCCCACCTATCACCAAACCTTCACCTTCCACCTCCAACCCAACCATAATTAAACAATCCCAACCAAAACCATTCCACCACTTCCAATTTTTGTGGTAAAGTCTACTCCCAAGAAGGCTCCCACTCCTACAACCAAAAACCCAACACCTTTGATCAAATCTTATTTGACCATTCTATAAAGGTTATTACAAACCTCCTCCTTAACCTTAACACCCATAAAACCTTTCAACCCTTAAAATATTAAGCCATCATGGTTCAATGACAATTTGATTTTCTCATATCATAGGACTCCTGGACATGATACAAAGAATTTCAAATCTCTCTAAACACTTATTAGTAGATTATGGGATGAGGATGATCTATTATCAGATGAACCTCACTTGAGCCCATTACCAACCCAACCACCCACTCAACCCATCTTGCATTCACCTACTCTTAAACTCTTATTTTGAAATAAGGAGGAACTTAAGCAATCACCTAGCCCAACACCTCCCTTAATCCATACTATCCATATGGTTAACCTATCTAGGACTGAACAAAAGGATAAGGGAAAAGAAAAAGTGTCTATACTATGGACCTAACATTTTACCCCTCAACCTTATAATTGAAACCAATCACCCTCACCTTTACCTTCACCTTATCCAAAACCCAAAATATCCATTTTGGGTGCCTCTCCTTCCAAACCTTCTGAAACTATCCAATGAATAGTGTTAAAATAACCTCACCAAACATCGATGAAGATGAGACTTTAGGAACTAATCAACACCTCAACCCATCACTTCCAAACATTGATAAATGATTTTTAATCTATATAGGTTCAAATAAAATATCCTTGACCTCTTGCATCTTTTGTCTAAGCCCTTCATCTTTCTACCTTCATCACCTTCCAAGATTCAGAAATACCTTATACCCATTCTAAAGATCTTGATCCTCCTCTCTTCGTTACTACATACATCAATCAAACCTACATCAAAATGGTGATGATTGATGGATGAGATAGCATCAAAATTATCTCCTCTTATGCCTATGACCAACTTAAATTGCCTAAGAATATAATTTCAAAAACTACAATGCTCCTCCACTCCTTTAATGACACTATGGCCATTACCTTGGAGATAGTTGTCCTCCACATCCACTTGGAACCTTGAAAAATTACAAAAATCTTTTACATTGTAGAGGGTGAGTTCCAATACAATGTTTTACTTGGATCCCGTCGTATCTATGCCATGAATTTTTTCCCTTATACCTTACACCGATGTGTCAAATTTAAGCATGAAGGTCAAATTGTTATCATAAGAATTGACCCCAATAATTTTTCCTAATGCAATATGAAATATAGACCCAATGATGTTCTTATTATTCCTTCATCCACCTCACCACCAACCAAAACCAACACCAACTCATCAAACAAAACCAACAAAACCTCTACCCCTACCATCGATGAAGCTTTAACTAGCTCATCTATCCTTTATTCTTAGATCTCTGTAGAGGACCCTTTAGAACCCATGTTCTAACATCTCTCACTAGGGGAATATCATCTTATAGTATTTGATGTTTTCCCTACTCCTCAAGAGTATGGGAACCTCACCCATGATCCTAGTTATGACCCCAACATCATAACAATCATCCTTTTTATGCATCCCAACCATCAAACCAACTTAATATATGGGGGACTTGATCATCCACTTCTTGATTCCACTCATACCTTTATCACCTAACCATTCACCTCTAACTTCTCCTATCTTGACAAACTAGCATTTGCCAAGCTATACATTTATAGGTGTGCCTGTAAGGGATTTAGCCTAGGCTAGTATGAGCATGAACCTCATGAGTTACCTAAAATCAAAACATATAAGCCTCATGAGTTATTTGGCCTTGAATTCATAGCACCAGAATAACCCACCTCACCTAAACCCATCACCATTATCAATGAGGATATCCCATCCTCACCAACCCCATCTCCTTCAAAGTCAAAGGATTTTGATATCATCCCACCTAAATTTTTTATCAATCCTATTAGTTTAGTCCCCTTGACTTGTCAAAAGGATGGCCGAGCTAAAACTCTTCCTCTCATTTATCTATAAATGGTAGAACATTATTCTCCTACCATCAACACCATCCAACATTAGGATGATGATTCTATTCTCACTACATCAATGTTAGGGATTTGTATATCCATAAATCCCTTCCTCCTAAGAACCAAACCATGTTGAATTAATCCACTATGGATGTCAACTTGGGTACTCAGGATAACCCTTATATTGTCAAGATTGGTCAATCCTTAGATTCTATGGAGAAAAAATATTACCCTTCTTTCCTTCATGACCATAGCATAAAATTTTCTTGGTTTTATCAAGATATTCCTAAAATTCACCCTTCTATATCCCTCCATAACATTGTCACCCATCCAGATGCTAAGCCTATTTGGTAAAAGCTTCATAGGATGCATCCTCACATCACCCTTCTAGTTAAAGAAGATATTCAACATTTCTTGTCTATCAACTTCATCCAACCCATTAGTTATCCTCAATGGGTTTCTAACATCATTCCTATTAACAAAACCATAGGGGGACTTCACCTTTGTATCCTTTCATAACCTCAACCTCATTTTCCCAAAAGATGGATTTTCTTTGCCTAACATTGACCAAATTGTTGATCTAATAGCTGGCCATGAGATCTTATATCTCATGAATAGTTTCTTAGGATATAATCAAATCTAGATTGCCTCCAAATATTAGCATAAAAATTCTTTCAACACCCCATGGGGAACCTTCTACTACAAGGTCATGCCATTTGGTTTGAAAAATGCTGGAGCAACTTACTAGAATGTCATGACCTAAATCTTCCATGATCTAATCCATAAAATCATAGAGGACTATATAGATTATCTCCTTGGAAAATCTAAACATTGCAAGGATCACCTAACCATTCTCACCATCATATTTTAATTCCTAATCCATTTCCACATCAGACTCAACCCCAAGAAATTTATTTTTGGGGTCCTTTTTAGAAAGTTTCTTGGATTTATCATCTCTCTTTAAGGGATAAAAGTATACCCTACCAAAGTTAGAGAAATTTTGGAGATGACTCCTCTTACCCACCTTAAGCAACTCCACATCCTCCATGGGAAGCTCCAATATATTTGTCACTTCATCTCTCAGTTATTTGATATATGTCAACCTTTTCACCATCTTCTTAAGAAAGATACATCTTTTAAGTAGACCAAGGACTACCAACAAGATTTTGAGTCACTAAAATAATACCTTCTTTCTCCACCAATTCTAACCCCACCTAAAGAGGACCAAACCTTCTATCTTCATATCTCTACCACTAGCCATTCTTTAGGGGTAATGTTCATTCATCATGATGAACAACATAAAAAACAAGCTATCTACTACATAAGTTAAATGATTATAGAGTATAAGACTTAGTACACCCATTCTAAGAAACTTTTCCTTGCCTTAGTCTTTGTGGATTCCAAACTTTGAAATTACCTTCTCAATCACAAAACTTTCATCATCACGTACACTAACCCACTCAAGTACATGCACTATAAACCATACCAAAACCAACATATGGCTAAATGGCTCATGCTCTTAGCTGAGTTTGACCTTGAGTTCCTCCAGTAGAAGTTAATTAAAGGGTAAGTCATTACTAAATAATTGGCTGAAACTCCTCTACTAGACAACCAACCACTTCCTCTTACATTTCCTAACAAGTCCATCACAACTCTTTCTCAAGAGAACCTCACCTACCAAATGACCATGTTCTTTGATGGCTCTAAATTCCAATGTGGTAGGGGTGACAAAGTTATCCTCATTCCCCTCAATGGTGAACATCTTACCCTTTCCTTTAAACTTGACTTTGAATGCACCAATAATGTGGTTGAGTATGAAGCCCTAGTCATAGGCCTCCAAACCGCTCTAGCCTTAGGAATCAAGACCATTATTGTCTTTAGAAAATCCTAACTTGTGGTCAACTAGGTCAATGGATCCTACCAATGTAAGAATAATGTC
Organism: Torreya grandis; assembly: GCA_037957365.1. NCBI lineage: Eukaryota > Viridiplantae > Streptophyta > Pinopsida > Cupressales > Taxaceae > Torreya > Torreya grandis. The sequence goes on from JARHVA010002674.1 coordinate 1,583,747, forward strand.
TTTAAAAATTAAAAGCAACTTGTAGATGTACTCTTAGCATCATTTGATCATTACCTTAATCAGTCTATTCCATGATCTACTAACAAGTTTGCAGATACAATGGATTCTATTTCTTCCCAAATCCAAGCTCATTTTTTTTAGTCTAAAATCTTTGTTACCATCTACTATTTTATCATACCTTCTTATATCCGTTCCACCCTTCCTACTATTTGTAATTTAGAACAATGTCCATTTGACATATGGTATGAACAAAAATTCAACTACCTCAACCTTGGCATCATTCCTCCCAATCTCTCTAGGAATTCTTGATGATCTGTTATTCATAGTACCTCTCATTATGAAATACTAAGGGGAATCCTTTACAAACATGGCTTTGACGGCCTCCTTCTCTATTATCTACATAGTCATGAGGATTCCCATGTTATCAGGGAAATGCATGATGGAATCTATAGGGGACACTTTAGTGGTTTAGTTGTCATTAAATGTATCCTTCACCTTAGATACTATTAGCCTGCCCTCAACTAGGACTATTAATATTATGTAAAAAAGTGTGTTAAATGCCAATAGCATGCCAATTTACATCATGCACCTGCCCATGGCCTACAAGTATCCAAATATATTGACCTTTTTCATAATGGGGAAGCAATCTCATTGGGGAAATCACCCCTCATTCTTCACAATGGCATCAATCCATCATTACCACCATTGAGTATTTAACCAAGTGGGTGGAAGCCATTCCTTTCATCTTACCTAAAGCTGATAAGATTATCAAGTGCATCAACCACCATATCATCTATCATTTTGGTGTTCCTCATAAGATCATCACCAATAATGGTAAATCATTCAATAACAAGCAAGTCCAAGGTATTTACAATGCATTTAGCATTAAGTTTTTCCTTATCTTACCATCCACAAGAAAATTGATAGGTGAAATCCTCTAACAAAACCCTTAGTAAAAAATTGACCAAAGTAGTCAGTGATTCAGGTCAAGATTGATGCTTGCACATCCCCTTCACTTTATGGTCCTATTGTAATAGAATTCAAACCTCTATGAGTACTACACCTTTATTTCTAGTCTTAAAAGTAGAGGCAGTCTTACCTCTCAAATTATAGATTTCCTCTCTTCACATATCCTTGTAGGTGATCATTTTGGATAAAAAATATCATCAAGAACATATATGATGACTTAAACTACCTAATGAGCATCACCTCATAGTGTTTAACCATTTTTATGTCTATTGAGAATGAATCAAGCATGCTTATAATAATCACCTAAAAGAACAAGAATTTAATATTAGAGACCTTGTCTTAAAAGAAAGCGAACATGTAACCAATATGGATAAAAGAAAAAGAAACATGTTTTATTTCAATTGGCTTGGACCCTACATCATAACCTATAAGTATTGATCACAAGCCTATCCTTTATCTTCTCTTAAAGTCAAACTAGAACTTGAGCCTCTCAATGATTTACATTTGTGTCCTTTTTTTTATTAAAAAGTAGTAAACTCAACTTTTGTCTAACTTAATCTTGTCCCTTGATTTACGATATTCTAACCCTCACACCTATTCCTCTCCTTTTGAAGAAAACTAATTACAACATAGAACTATGTGATTAACTATCATAGTCATTGCCTAATCCTAATTATGTGTAACATGGCTCTACCCATGGTATGGTTCTCATGGATACTTTTTGTCTCTAATTAGATAGAATCACATTATCATTTATATCTCAAACCAACCCTTTTACCTATCATTACCTTTTTATGTCAAACATTTTACCCTCATAAAGGTAAACCTCTAAGCCTAATTAGACATGTCCATGTCTAAAACCTAGCATATCAAAACAATTTGGAATACCAAAACATCATTTGGGTCATATATCTCTAGCATTGTATATTTCTCCCTTAAAGGACAACTGCACACAAAACTAAATTTCTTAAAATATAGACTGCTCCATTAAAGGACAACTACCAAACATACAAACCCAAACTTAGACCACTCCCTTCAAGGATGGCTAAGTTAAGTGGGTAAAAAATAATCATTTGAATCTTCCCACATTGATCAGATTCACAACCTATCAAAAAACAAAAAAAAAATAAACAAAAGATCCTATATCAAAACATAATAAGCTATCCCAAGAAAGTTGCAATCAACTTTCATATATAACTTTAGTATAATTCCCACATCAATCAATATACACCTGGAATTATGACATGGACTTGTCTAATTTGGTTCTTATGTCACCTATAGAATGGGAAAACTAACCCACATAATGTTGCCTTACCTATAAACCCATTCACCCATCGCCTTTCTCCCTTTTATATCATCTTTAAATCAAGGGATTATGAGCTTACTTAACACAATGTGATCAAGACACTCTTTTATCAACCAAAGCATGATAATGTGAAGCATTCAAAAGGATTATGTTCCTTAAGCCAATCTAACTTTTGTTTTGTTAGGTCCTTACCAATGAAAAATCATCATGCTTTTTCCTTACCTTCTTATCATTGGTTCATGTAGACATATGTCTCATGATTCTCATTTCTTTTTTCTACATTTAGTTTTTTATTTAACTTAATTTATGTATTTTCATTACATCCTTAACCATAATCACATTACATATCCATGATCATAAACAAAAAATATCAATGATGAACATAACATTATGAACCATATCCATAAACCACATCATATATCTATCTATGATCAAATCATCATGAACCACAACATACATCATCTATTTATCTATAGTATCATCCTGTCCATTTATCATAATATCACATCAAATATAATATAAACATAATATCATAAACCACATCAATAACCATAATTGAACCATTCATCATCATATCCATGAATTAAAAAAAAAACATCATCCAACATCATCACATGCCTACACTAAAACAATCCACATCTCCTAAGTGTAAAGCATAATATATCCAAACATCAAAACATGTAAACCATGAACATAAATCATATATCATCATGAACATCATAAAACATCTTCATATACATCATGTCCATCAAATTAATAATACATGTAACAATGTATAAATCACTCTCTCTCTCATGTATATCTTGCATCATCAGTATGCAAGCTGATATCAAAATCATGTGCATATAACATATCAAAACATATAATATATTGCCCCTAGGGTACCACTACCACTGGTCCATCCTACTCCTACCCCTACACTACCATTTGGTGTCAATCCTCTCAGGATACTTGTATGTCCACTCATGGTAGAGGTCCACTATCCTGGAGTTTCCACAACTAGTCCACCTACCAAATTTTCCCTATACTCTCCCCATATTGACTACTCTACACATTGTGCTAGAACTATAACCTTGTAATATCTCAAATCCTCAACCATGGCCAAGTATCATATCATAGCAATCATACCTTCTGGAACTCCTACTGGTGTTGCCAATACTCCTACCCTCTACATCATTATATCCTTCTCATGGGTCACTAAAATAAGGGATGTCCTTGCCTGATCTCTCTCACCATTCAATGTGGTAACCTGACCCTATAAAGTGACAATCTATCCCTACAATATGGCCACTTATCCTTATAACCTTTTAATTTGATCCTATATAGCTACCAATGTTATTTTTGCCTATCTATCCTGACCACCATCTTATACTTGTTCACCTACTAGATCCACATCCATAGCCTGTTGACCCCCATCACCCCATCCAAAATTAGCTACTACATAAATGTCTTGTTACCATGTTAGATAGCCCTAAATGACATGGCATCATCTATCCCTAATCTCATAGGTAGCTCCTTATTATCTAATACTGCATCCATTAGTTGTGGCTCAAGTAATAAAAACTTTGTGTCTTCCCTCTTATACCTCATGAAAGGAGTTGAAATCCCCTGCACAAGTTCATACTACATCCAAAATTTATCAAATGGGATGAACTCAGTCTCACCCTCTCTCCCTTATAGATCCACCTCTAGCTCTGCAAAGACAATGTGTGATAGTTGTAGAGGGCTCACCTAAGATAGCCCACATATGGCCTCTAGATCACATCACCCACAACCAAACCCTCCAAGGCATTTCTGAACTAGTCAATGTCTCTAGCACAACCACTATCCCCTGTCAATGCATAGTATCCCCTTCATTGTAAGAAACCCACTCTATAGTTCACTTGGGAATAACCATCCCATAGTAGCCTGAATGGTCTCAAAATTTGAATATGATTGTATGCCCAATAATGGAGCATGAACCCAACACTTATCCCATATCATCGATGAGCTTAGAATCCCTATATCTCCTTGTAAATATAGACCAACAAAATAAGATCCCACCCAAACATTACCTACCTAGCAACATCTCTACTAACACTCCCAATAAAAGATAAGGAAATCATCAATTGCTTAAATTAGGAAACATGAAACATGACACTATCATCATTATCATCAAGCACCTCTCATTTAGAGACCTCTAGTATAATGGCCCATAACCAAAACTACCTGAATGCCACCTAGTATGGGCCCGATCCTCACCATATAGTAGCTCCACCTTCTCATCCATCTCCTCACTCTTAATGTGGTAAATAGGCTCCCCTTGAATAGGTAGCTATGTAATCGTATGGTCATCCTCTAAAAGGATAGTAATTTCTCCTATCGATAGTAAAAAGGTGTTCATGGCTGGATCCCATCTCCCAATGACGACCACAATCATCTCTACATCTCATGGTAGCCATCGATAATGTCTCATGGCTCCAAGCTTGACCTCCTCCATGTGTGTCCACTCATCACTAGTCATCCCTCCATGGATCTCTATAAAAATCCTCAGGAATCGATCCCTCATCTAGATTTGGTCTCATGCCTACAAAACAAACCAAGTTAGCATGCACACTTAGTTTTCTATTTCCATTACTCAGTTTACTTGAATTAACCTCTTTATCAACCTAAAATCACCTACATCAACCTATTCCAACTATTAACTTTACAACATTATCTTTATCTCTTAAAATGACACTCAACCATGAATATTTTAAAATATCTACCCTAACCTATCACACCAATACTTATCACTTCTTTCACATTAATCTACCCTACCCCACAAAATTTTCAACATCTTTCCCTAAACTTATGAAAATACTAGAACTTACCTTATCTTACCTAGGTATTTTAACTACCCCTAACCTCTTTTCAACATTTCAAAACATTTTTCTTTATATTTTCCTTTTTGAACCTCACCTTCCCTAAATACTTAACTATTAATGGTCCTTACAACCATTGATGGTCAAGTGTGTTTCCTCCTTCAGTGGTCGACCACCAATGATCATGTTTGACTATTGATAGTTAGGTCTAACTACTAATGGTCACTATGTGTGATTGTTAGTGGAAAAACCCTTGACCTATCTTCCCAAAAACCATCCAAACAACCAAATTAAAAAACTAAATCACCTAAATCTAACCTATTCCCTATCCCCAACCCAAATTTTTAATCAAATTTAACTTTCACCTTCTAATTTTATTGATTTTAATTAAAACCTAAACCTAGGTCAAACCTCCCAAAAACCTACCAAAAAAATCACAAAATACCCAAATTTAACTTCAATAACAACCAAATCAACTAACTAACAATTTTAAAACATTACCTACCTCATTCCTCTATCACTATCAAGGTTATAGCCCACATCTTGATGCTCAACCACATCTGTGTCTACCATGCATATCTAGTCTCAATTGATCTCCTCAAACACATGCTCAACCAATCCAAAATTAACACCTCACCTAAATTCTCAATCAAATCTCATAGATAAATTCCAAACACCAAATCACTAGAATGCATAGAAGAATGGAGGTCAAAGTGTCAAAAGTGATAATGAAATTTCATTTTCAATTTTTAAATTCTATGCTTTTAGGGTTTCACCCTGACCATCAATGGTCAGGGTGACCATCAATGGTTGACCTTAGAAACCCTAACCATCGATGGTTAGGGTATCATTTTTTTAAAATTTTAAGCACCCAACCTAGGTACCAAATTCTTAGGGATCACCTAATCTCCCCCAAACCAAAAATTGAACTCTTGGAGATTACCCTTCTCTAACTAACCATTAGACCACATCCACCTTGATGTTGGCCATTTTTGACCTAAACACTCACATATTTTATGATGACCTTACTTTGTCTTTTTGATTGCATCGACCAACCTTACCATGTTTACCATTTGAATTTACACCACCTCATGCACAACCAGACTATTTATATTTTTCAAGGGAGTATTTCCTACCTCAAATACCTATAAAAACACTAATATTATTTAGGAGACTTATAGAATCATCTAATCAGCTATGACCAATATTTTGGGCTGGTTACCCTATCACTCATACTTCTAGAACTAACCTTATTTTTACCAAAATTGGTAATCTTAGTCTTTGCATGATCTTGACTATCACACTTAGTCATGTTTTATGTGCATGTTTATATCTCAAATTCCCAACCCTACCTTTTTATCACCAACCTTATGACTCACCCTATACCACTTATCAAACCCTAACTCAATTTTGGTTTCACCTCATCAACTCTAGATTTGAGGGGGAACACCTCCTCCTATACTCGAGGCAAATAGACCTTCAACCAAGTAATCCATTTTTGTTTTACATCTTTTTAATTCAAAGATATATAAAAAAGGGGGAAAATGTAGACACTAGAAAACCATACTAGATATCAAAATGCCTTGGAACCCTTCTTAACCCTATCGGACCCTGAGTTTAGTTGACTGCCTAGTTAACTAAATTCACCAACCTACTAACTTAACCTTTAACCAAAACCTTTTAAACCTTTTTTACCCCTTTAACTTTAGACATTTGACCACTGATGATCATCTTAACCATTGATAATTATCCCAACCATCAATATTTAGGGCCTCACCTCTCTAACCCATCACCATCTGTGTGTAAGCTGATGAGGCATAATTTAATATATTTGCCTTATTTGGTGTTAATAAACTTCCAATCATTGTGATCAGCAACCTCACCCTCTAGGGAACATTCGATCCTCCATCTCTCTTTGATTATAAAAAGAGGGGAGTATAAGGTGAAATGGATCCATGGTTAAGCTATCAAGCATTCTTGCATATAGGTATTCAAGCTTTCCTAGATCTAGTCTTCTTTTAACAACTCAACAATAACAAAAGAGACTCAAAGATCTATAGAATTTGATTTTAAGGCCAAAGTACAGTTAATCTAGATAAAATGATCCAACCTTCAGCCATTATCTATCTAGCAAGCTATAGGTATATTCTACTTATTCTTTATTTCATTGGATTTATAACCCCCTTAACTTGATCAGACTAGTTTACACCTCACTTCCAAACTTTTGGATCCTTAACAGAACCATTATTAGACCATTCACCCATTTTGTAACTCTTTTTTGAGTACCTTCAAAAATCCATAGGCAACTATCGACAATTAGTACAACTATTAATGGTCACCCCTAACCATTAATGGTTACCCACCCATCGATAGTCAGATTAACCACTGATGGTTAACCCAACCACCAATGGTCACTATGGTAGAAAATAACAAGTTATTTTTATCCCCTTTCCCCCAACCAAACCTAAATTTTTGTGTTCTTACTTGTTCATAGATCCTTTTCTAATTTTTTAAACCTGATTTCACCCCCTTTATCACAATCATTGACCCAAATTTTTTATATTTATTCATTTCCTTTAACAAGTATTATAATTTGTTTTTGTATTGCATTTCATTTACTTTATACAAGTAGCTTAATTTAATTATTTTTAACTTAATTGTTATTAAGAGTGAATTGATAGCCTCCTAGAAAACTTATGGTTCTTGGATCTAGCTCACACTAGGAAGTTCACTCAATTATCTTTCTAACAACTCCTTTGTTAGTGCTTTCTTATCTAAAGGTTATTTCTTTCAAGCCAAAGAGGAGTTCTTGACATTCATCTAGATTATGTGTGCATCACCAACTAGGTATTTCTGCCACACCCTTATTAATAGTTTATTATCTTCTTCCAAAATTAAGAAATGAAAAAAAATTAAGAGAAACAGTAGAGGGATGAGTATTTAAGGATACAAAATTCATGGATTATTCATTAAACACTAGAGACAATAATTATTCAATCTTATTTTAGACTATTGAGAACTAGGGAAGTTTGACCAAGGAAGATGAGAAGATGCTTTTGATGAAGAGACTCTATGATGACATCAAAGTAATTTAGATGATTGGAATCCATTATGCTATTACTAAACTAGAGGTATTGCATTGTATTGATATCCTGAGTCATATTTTAAAAAATGCTAAAATTGACAAGGGTATGCTCATTCATGAACCTAGTTTGAGGAAAATTACCTACATCTCCCCTATTGATTTTAAGTCATATTATAAATTACATAAGCCATAAATAGACCTAACCTCCATGAATACATGGGCCCAAAAACATGCCATGATGGACATCCTAGAAAAATGGCTAGAAGATGGTAATAATGTCATTATAGATCTTACCAAGAAGATCTTTGTGAGTCAATTTAGACCTAGAGTTAGAATGGTCATAGCCATGTTGAACAATTTATATGGATTTTCACATATTGCACATATGGAACCAATATGGGTACCTGTAGTGTATTACATCATTAAAGAAATAGTAGTAATTCCTTTAGGTGAAATCATAAACATTTCCTTGAATATACAAATCACTAGGATTAAAACAAAGAAGGGGAATGAGTTTTTTATGATGTCATATTTATTATATACCCTATGTGCCACCACCAAAATCCCTAACCAAAGACAGTGGTCTCCCAATGGTACCCAAACTATGTCCTAATATTGTTCTAAGTTGCATATCTATAAATATAGGGATCATATCCAATTCATATGTGACTATATTTATCCTACCTTGAACCAAGATATCAATGGTATCCCAATGATGAGGGTAAGTCATTTCGTCAATAAATCCATTGAGACAATGGGAGACATATGGATATATCTTGATTGCACTATTATTAAAATAGAGGGAACTCAAATTGCACCCCTTAAAATTGTATAACATGTGCTAGACAAGTTGGTAGAATAAGTAGTGGCATACCAATTTTTTAATGGAATACATGGAATTTAATAGACTAAGAAGAAGGGACTTCTCCATGTTCTTCCCATGATAATTGGTAGAACTATTTTTATACAATGGGACCAAATTGAGGCATCTTTGAAACATAGGTTTTCTTTCAATCTATAGATAAATGACCATAGATAGTGGGATCCCTATGGTAGAGTAAAGGAACACTCAAGGAAAAAAGGCATTCTAGATATGTCTTATGAAGATTAACCTAGTGAATTTAACTTTGTATATAGTAAGGTATCCACTTACTATGAAGTTGATAGAAGGCTAAAGGATCACAATATAAATCCTAAATCTAGATGACAAAGAGATCAAAAGATGGAATATAGATGGAAACTTGGTCCAAGGCAATATCATTTGGTAGATATGGGTTATTCTAAACTTCCACAAATAAATAAATAGGCCTAAAGAAAGGATACCAAGTGAAATTTATTCTAGTTCCTCATTTCTTGAATCCTCTAGAATAGCATAACAAGATTTGCTTCAACAGGAGTTTCACATGATAGCTTTAGATCCTTAAGAATTTGTTTGGAATGCATTGAGAATTCTCTCTATGGCATATGAATTAGATTCAAATGTAGAGGAAGAAAAGGTCAAGGAAAACAAGTAGGAAAAATGAAAAGAAAAGTCATTAAACTTGGTAGTTATTGATCCTCCCAAGAGTAAAGCTGAGACTACAATTATCTCAAAAGGTAAATAAAGCTAAAGTGGCCATCACACCACCTTTGAAGGATATCAATATGTTTAGTGAAGATAATCCTATCTATGGACCAAATATACCTAAATGTTTTATATATGAACCAAAAATTTAGAAGTTACCTACTGCATATCATCTATGGTCTCTAATAAGGACTATAGATATTCCTATGTAAGAAGAGTTGAAGTCTTGGATCCTAGCATTACAAGATGAAGAAGAAAAGAGATTTGTTACTAAAAGTCAATTAGTTGACATACAAGCAGAGGTTTCAAAAGAACATATAGGCCAGTATTTTTTAGGAGTTAGATATGATCCAACTATTATGGGCCTATAAAGAGTGACTGAGATAGTGGTCATGGAAGGAGGTCAGGAGGTTCTACATCAAAGAGTTGAGCCTTTAGTTCACTTGACTCAAAATAAAAAAACATAGACTAGGAAAGGACCCTATATTTGAAGAATATGTTCTAGAAATCACACAATCCTAGGTAGAGAGGTTACAAGCTACAATCAAAGGGTTAAAATAAGAGAAGAATAATCTAGAAGAGAAATCCATTATATCATTTATAGGGAACATCGTTAATAATTTTGAAGCAACTATCTATGATACATCAGTTATTTGAAAGTAATAAGGTCCAAATTAGACATGGTAGGTAAGAAACATGCCATGGTTATGAACCATATTAATCAATGATGATCCTTAAATAAAATATAAAGGCATTGGTCAAAATATTAATGGAAGGCTAGACTCCTAAACTTAAAATAGTCAGCCTATCACATTTGAATATGGCTAGGATAATCTTGATGGAGAAATCCAGGGACATGAATAAGTGGTTTAAAGGCATGGAAAGTCTCTCAAGAGACTTCAAATAATTATAAGGAAAAATAGTTCAAATATTTGGAGGTTTGATCAAGGATCTAACCATCCTTAGTCCTACAGGTATGATAACTGATGAAGAGTTCCAACAGAAAGCTACACAATTCATCCAAGAGGTCAAGAATAAAATCTAGGCCACCATAGGGGATTAAAATAAGCATATCTTGGACATGATTTTGTTAGTAAAGGATAATATTTGTGATGCTAAGATCATTAAAGAAGCTTAGATATAATAGATAGAGTCTTCAAAGATTTGGTAGGACAAATAGAGGAGTTGTTCATGGAGCCAATCATCAATCTCAAATTGATTGATGAATAATATGACAAAGCCATGTAGATTTTGGCATAGAAGAAAAAATATATAATTTTAGGTGCATCTTAGAGTCAATGAAGTTAACTTAGAATATTCTTTTGTACCAAAACCATGTAAATCATTTAGAAAGAATATTCTATTTTATAAAAGCATGTGCAACTTGTAACACATGGGTTATAGGTTAGTCATATTTGAAAAGTGTCATTGGTTATAAAATGTTCATGAAAGGAAACCTATCCTTGAAACTTTTAAAATTCTCACTTGATAAAGATTAATTGACATACCCCATAAATTTTCTCTTCTAACTTATGAAAGGGGGTATTATCATTGTAAAAAGGGAGGAAGTTTTTTGAGCAAAACTTTGTGTAAATTTTGGATCAAGTAATGCAAGAAAGATAATATGCAAAGATTGTCTCATTTTTATTTGTTTGTTAGCATAGATGCTTCCTCTAATCTTTTTTATGATGTTTAGATTTGAATTGTTTTCATGAATTCTAGATGTGAATTGATTAATGTAGAGTTGTTAATTTGAGCTTTATGCTAGGTTGACTAAATATTTTTAGATTCATTTAAATATTATTTCTTTTCTTGAAGATGTGAAAATAAAATTTTATCATTTAAGTAAATATTTAAAGTGAATTTAATTTCTAATTTGAATATTTCAAATATCCTTAAAAATTTACCTTGTATATGATAGGATCTATACTATTTGGTAATTCCATTTCATATGTTGGTTTGAAAATGCATATCTTTGATGAAATGGAAACTTTATCAAGATGTTTGGATTGAAGGATAGAAACATCTCTTTTTCTACCCTACCCTACATATTTTATCATTTTTTGATCAAATCACTATAGTTTGCTTTTTCATTGTAAATATTCATGTTAGATTAGAGTTGTAGGCTTTAGATTTTGATCATTATTCATTAGATCCAACTAAATAGTATTCATCTTCACAATGTTTAGGACCACGCATGCTCCCAACAAGTATTTAAAAATCTTAGCTTATCCAAACTATTTTTGTGAAATAGTCAAATAGCTTAGCCATTACTCCACTATAGATCTCAAGAAGATCACAGCCAATAACTCATGTAAAATATTCTTTGAATATGGAAATGAGAAGTGTTTTTAACACTATAAAAACCCTATGATACACTTATATGAATCAACAATAGGTTTGATATATTACTAAAAATTTAAAAATATATACTATAATAGTAAATTTAATGCCTGAAAGAAAACCTACAAGGGTTAGATTCACATCAAGTTTACCAAAATGTAGATAAAGTAAAATACAACTGACTTACTAATCAATCCTATTTCAAAGGAGCTAAATCCTACTTACACTTTTATTTGTTGATAAATTTAGACATTCAACATCATGACCAAGATGGATATATTAGACCTAATCAAGGGGTCCTTTATCAAAGCAACATCACTAGAGAGGGTTTTAAAGCCTCTAGTCAAACAACACCATGTAATACCCTAGTTAGGTCCTTAGTTTTTATATTCACTAAGTACATGAAAAGTGTAGAGATGGATTAAACATATGGTTATATCAAGCATTAGTCATGAAAATCAAGAAAATATATAAGAACATAATTATCTAATCTAACTCACTCAAATGGGTTTTGGCAAATGACAATTAAGAGCAAATGAAAGAAAGCATACACAATACCTTACTAAGACTATCCCATCACCCAAATGTGGCTCATAACATGATTTTACCCTTGATTTTTTTCTCAATTATTCATCAATGATTCAAGGTAAAGCTCTTCATTCATCTCTTTCTCACCAATGAATCTAGGCTCATGATATGAAATCAAGGTTATGCCTATCAATGAAGATATCCTATTACAAATTAAGCATAATAAACACCACACACAAATGAGTTGTGAAGAGAATTTTGAATAATAAGTTTACATAAATGAAGCTTTAAAATGGTGGTATTGTCCCCCCTATTTATAGATTTTTGAATTTGATAAGGATCAGCCATGACCGTGCATCTTGAGATCAAGATGTGTGGCCATGAATTAATCCAATATTGCACAATTAATCCATAAATACCATTATAAATATTTGGAATAAAGGGGCATTAAAGAGGGATGGGAGGCCTTAAACCTCATATTTGTTGCATTTATGGCTTATAGATGCCACCCCACAAATGATGTCATTTGATGATGCAAATAATAAAAATCAATATCTAATAAATAATATTTAGTAACTTCCATAGAATTCTTACTTAAGCTCATAATTTGGTTTAATTTGCCTAAGTAAGATTAATCAATTTTTATGTAATTCTTTGGAAATTGGTTTCACTTAATTAATCAAATAGGTCATATTGTCATATTACTGGATCATAATTTGAATGGAGAGGAATTAGAAGGCAATGTTAGTTATGTATGGACAAATATCCCATTTATGACATTAGCGACACAAAAAAAACATACACATGTTGTGTGCTTTTGAATTAGAAGAAAAGAGTGATCCAAAGCACCAAAATGTGTTTTTATCATTTTGAATCTAAATGATTTGATAAATTTTAATAATAACATAAAATGCATTGCCCCATTTAGAGATACATTATCCTAAATCAACACTTGCATTTGACAAGATTCAACTATTTATTGCATTTAAATAATTTTAGTCCAGTTTGTGCACTTGAGTGTATTTTAAGATTGACAATTTCAACACAAATGGTGTTAGCAATTGGATGTCTACATTTTGCCCCTATTTGAGAAGGTGTAGTGAGACATTCAAGTGAAGCAATGTCTTTTTTAAGAAAAGAGTTTTTAAGAAGAAGTTAGAAGGAAAAGACCCATGATGCCCCCTCATGAGGATATACAAGGATGAAATAGAAGGATGGACTCTTAAAAAGAAAGATAAAGTGAGATTAGCCCATGGGTGAGATTAAATCCAAAAAATCTAATGCTTGCACACATTGATTCTATCAATGATCAAAATATAATTAGAATATAATGCCCCCCAAGGATGGGGGGAAGGATAAAGATACAATCTAAAAATATAAGTGACACACTTTGAACATACCTAAAGCTAGGGTGAAAGTTGTACAAGTTGCAAAACTTAAAATTAGAAGAAACAGTAGAATTATGTCTCTAGAGAAAGGAAATAATAATGTACCTCAATAGATTAGATCTGATCAATTAATACAACAATTTTTCCCTAGTAAGGTTGATTTTGATCACTGATAATAATTTTTCCCCAATAGGGCTAATTTAAATTTGTGATTCATCAAATATTGTGCCCTAAAAAGGCAAATTAGAAAGCATATCTCAAGGATATAACCTAGTACATAGATTAAAAATGTGTGGATGCAAATGTAAAGGTAATGGTTTAATGACTAAAAAATCCATAACAAATTAGGCATATGAAGATGTGCAAAGTAATGAAAGAGATGATTGGAAGAATGAAGATGGTTGATCTGACCCAAGATACGTCATGTATCCAAGTGTTGCCTAAATAGTCCAAATGGACCTCAAGCCAATGTATTTCACCCATAAGTGAGAGAAAATGGAATGAAGAATGAAGAAAATTGACATTTTTTAATGAGACTCATAATGCCAAGGGATGCATGTCTTGCATAGAGTCAAGTGCAATATAAGCCATTGGTACCTAGTTTCATTCATTCACTTTAGATCCAATCATAGAAGTTGTATTGATGCTAAGACTTGGATCCAAAGTACTTGGTGTTTGTTATAGCATAAATAAATAATGCATCAAAAGTATGAGGAACTTATAATGACATTATATTGTAATTGCAATGAGATGGTTCACATGTGAACACTTATAACTAAGGATAATGATAAGAACTACCAATACTAGAGTTACCACTATTTATATTTAAATAAAAATAAGATATAGATGAACCTAAATCAGATTCAAAATATGGAAAATCAAGCTTCAATTAAGAACAATAATGTATAAAATCAAATTAAGATATTAATAATCAAGCTCTATGCACAATATCAAGATGTACTTGAAAAACAAAATAAAATAACAAGACCAAATAGGAAATCAAAACACCAAACCAACACACAAAATAATGAAATCATAAAAAAAAATTAAAAATGTTTTTGGAATTTTTGAATTATCTCAACTTGATTAGGAATTAAAAGACATAGAGCAGTCCAACTCATAAAATGGAGAGCATATTGCAAAGAGTGCTCATGAAATGATGAGAGCGCACCAACTTAAAATGATCACAAGATGGTAAGAGCATATGAAAATGGGGGACTAAAGTGACCTCAACATGAATCGATCACAACCTATATAATCCCATTGGGACTTCAAGTCATAGTGATTCTTCCTACACAGAAGGCAATGAAAAAACTAACTAGGTCACAACAAGTTTGCAAATAAAGGTAAACGGTAAGGCAAATGATAATAGTCATGACCAAGGGATGCAGAAATGCATGATAAAAATTCTTTGTACCCAATTTTCCAATAGGTATTTATAATTAGGAAACAAGATCATAATTTTGATTTGCCCAAAGGTGGTTATAATTAGGGGTACCAAATATAATACTTATTTGCCCGTAGGTGGTTATAATTAGTGATAACATATAAGATGATAGATGAAAGACAACTTTCTAGATCAAATATCACACTACTTTTATAGACTTTCATTCAACATTGAATTCTAAAACTATTGAAATTGGATCAGAATACCCTCATAAAAGGTATGGGAAGAACCAAAAGAACCAAGATCAAAATGGGGTAAGTAGGATGACTAAAAATAAGCCTTGTTTAATAGTAAAGACATGGTATAATAAAAATGGTATAAGACATGGTACAAATAAAATGATAAGATGACACTTGGCTATAATGGTGACAAGGTTTCCTCCAAATGATGATTGGTTTAGTGTTCTCACAAAATGGTGAAAGCATTCAAAATTAAAAATTTGATCATAAAATGGTGAGAGCATTCAAACTTAATAAATCATCACGAAATGGTGAGAGCATTTAATCTTAAAAATTGCTCACAAAATGGTGAGAGTGTTCAAACTAAAAAATTGCTCGTAAAATGATGAGAGTGTTCAAACTTAAAAATTTCTCAAAAAATCGTGAGATTGTGGTGAAGGTAACCAAGCTGACCTCAGTTAAAATTGAGTGTTATCTACGTAGTCCTAAAGGACCTCAAATCAATATAGTTTAAATGGAGAGAAAAATGGGACATAATGGTATAAAATGCCTAAAACGAAATGGTCTATATGGTTTCCCCCAAGAGACAAGGTGATGGAAATGGTAGGGTAAATGGTGAATGAAAAATGGTTCTATTGCTCTTGCTAATGTGGAGATGCACATCCTAGTCAACATATGAGACAACTAGAATAATCATAAAAATTACTAACCAACACCTCATCTAAATAGCTATTATTTCAAGAACCTATTGTAGATCTAAATTTTAATAAGGTTATTTTGATCCTCATTGGTCATCAATTATGTTTCCTTCAAATGTCAAGACAACATATCTTTAGTGGCTCTATAAAGGAAAGTGCAACTAGGGATGGTAAATAATGTTAGGTATAGGATAAATGATATAATGTTAGGTGGACAATAATGGAAAATATAATGGCTGGGAAAGAAATATAGATCAATATTTTCAAGCACACATAATGTTCTTTATTCTAGATTCGACATAATTTAGGTTGTGATGGGGTTGAATACCTCTAAAGATGCTCTTGATAGGACCACCAAATTATAAAGATGTTAAGATGTAGATATGGATTACAAATATTTGTCTATTGTTTTATCTTGACAGTAGATACCATATGATTATGTTATAAATTTGAAGCTATACTGCTTTTATCTTTGATAATGTCTTCATCAACATATAATGAATTTTTCTACTTAGTTTTTAGTGCCTTGAAGAGGTTTTCACCAATGAAGTTGTCTTGATTATCCCATAGTGCCTTTGAGAAGGTTTCATGAAGAGATATTAACATTTGAATTTGATTTTCTTATATTGCCTTCAAGAAGGTTTCACTATAATATGTTAAGTTTGAACTTTGATCATCCCCTAACACCTCTAAAAAGGATTCACTAGAATATTTCTCTCCTTCTAAATGATTTTGGTATTGTCCCTTTGAGCTTTTACACCTGATATGTCACCATGGATTTAGTTTAACAAAGTATGATTCTTTCAATCCTAATTGATGTTTGTGGGAGGTGGAATACCAATATAATTGTTATGTTGGGTGGAGGTAATGGAATGATGAAAGGAAACACAATCCTCATGGAAGATACTAGGATAATTTATTTTGATGTTGAATTAATCATCCTAGAAAACTGTAGAAGGATCAAAAATATATTCAAATTTATCCACAAGGCAATTATAACCAATTTTAGAAAAACCATGACTACATTTTGATTTTGAAGCTGAGTCCAAATCAAGGGACTCTGAATTTAATGTTGAGGTTGATAGTGATTCTGCTTTTGATGCTAAATCTGATATTGGTTCAAAAAGGGAACCTAAATCTAATGTTTATTCTTCATCTAGTATGGCTATTTATATAATGATATCTTGTTTAATTCTTGGTTTAAAATAAGTAATGACCTATGATGGCATAATGGGATCTATAAAAATTGATTCATCTAAGAAGGGTTCAACATAAACTAGCTCATCTAAGTGATTCCCCTTAAAGAGAGGGAACCACTCTAGGGATGACTTGACAAAAACTTGTCTGTCAAAAGGAGACATTTCAATGAGTTGAAAAAGATCAAGAGATAACTTTGTAGAAACTAGCTTGTTAAGGAGATGGGGATATTTAAAAATATGTAAAATATGAATAGGTGATTCATCATAGGTTGACTCATCACAAATGGGTGTTTCAAAAATAACATCATGACATTGGTTAAAAATTGGATACAAAATATCAACTTTGAGCACATTTTGGTCCATACAAGATGGATCCTAAAGAGGTGATGGTCACTATTGAGGCTCAAATATCAACACAAAATTTATAAAGTGGGGAACAGTTGGCTCAGAGTGAACAATGGTTTGTGGTTCAATAATGGGATATCCAAAAACTAAACTATCAAATAAAGGATCAAAAAAGATTGGTATGTCAAATTGATGTTCTTCAACAATAGGTTCAATAAATACCAATGATGGGCCTAATATGGTAATGATTAGACACTACATGGTTTTATTACTTGCACAAGCCAAAAGAGGAGGTCATAAAAAAGTAACCTTTTGCATTGTAGATCTTGATCATTCACACAAGCCAAACAAAGATAAATTAGAATGGTAATCTTCAAGTGTGGCATGCAAATTGAAGGAGGATCTACTAAAATGGTAACCTTCAAGCATGGCACACAAATTAAAGGGGAAGAATGGGGATGATGTAAAAATATTGGCATAGATCAACTTGGTGTTTAATAAATAGGCCCAAATAAGATGACATCCTCAAACAAGACTAAGTACTCATGCCCATCATAAAAATAATCTTCCTCATAGCTAAGGTTGTAAGGGACCCCACTATGAGTGTACCTTTGAGCCATGTTTGAAAGGTTTATTCTCTATGTTGGCTAAGATTTGGAAAATGTTTTGCAAACATTAACAAGGTATGTTTTGATTTTCTCCAAACAAGTGACAAGGTAATAAAGAGACTATAATACAGAGAAGATGGAGTAGTACCACATAATTAAAATAAATGATTCATGAAATTACTCAAATTTGGTAGGTTGAAATCATTAAATCAAAAGAGGGTATGATAACTCAAATACCTAAGTGTAAACTAGTAAACTAATGTAGATTTAGAGATACATCAATATCATAAAATATAGTTCAACTTCAATGAGTTATTACTAGAAAATTAGAAGAAATACCTTCAGATTAGGAAGGTGACAATGCAAACTAAGAAACTCAATATGTAAAAACATTCAAAAATTCCTAAGTATAAAACTAGAACCAAGTGGACAGCACAATACCACCACATAGTAATAGGAGGTAGAATAAAATGTGTTTTAGAACTTAGAGTGTGAGAAATACATTAGATGACCTAAGTTCATAATGATCAGATAATGATGAGTATATAAATAACCTTCAACCCAAATGAGGAATCATACCCAAGTTAACTCAAACCAACTGCAAATGGTAAACCAATTTAACACCTTGGCTCATAACTTAGAAAGGTGAGATTCTGAATTTGAATTAAAAAGTGAAAGACTTAAGATTTTTTGAAAATATTTTATATTCAAATGGGCATAACCACATTGCTTAGATAAGACAAACATAATGTTTAATATGAAGTTTTGAACATGATGAAATATGATTTATATTTGACTAACGTAATTTCTCCTTGTTCAAGAAATAGTGGATAATAAATGTGTTTTATTGGCATGTTTTGTTTACAAACAAGTTTTAGACTCAATCAATGACCAATCAAGTAAAGGAAAAGATAAATACAACTAAGTATATCATCCTAAGCCATAAATTGACATGGTTGTATCATGTTTTTGAAATTCATCTATATGCATGCTCTTTGGAGGATTTTAAGTGTTAATCCAAAAATAAAATAGCATGAAGTAGTAGGGTTTTTACACCCCCCTTATACCAAGAGATTGTATAATGACATGGACCTTTGGGCTATGTCCATGGCAAGTGGGGTTGTTCCAAAAATCAAAATTTTGACCGTCTATATGGTCCCAAGCATGGCTAATTCTAGAGACACCTCGCATCAATTGAGTTCATATTGATTAACTTATTATTCAAGAGTCTATTCTTTTGCATAGGAATTCCATCCATGTATTACTTAGTAGAATCCCATGGTTAACTAGACCTGAATAAGGTTTTCATTATGACATGAAAGGTTAGATGCTCAAGCCCCTAGCTCTTGAACTATGTGTACCTTGATTTATACACCCTACCATGGAATGGGGTTGAAACAATGCCAAGAGATAAAACCCCAAGTCAAAGCTTCCCTGAATAACTCATGAAGAATCTATGAACTCCCCTCCAGAATCCAAGTTGCATAAAATAAAACTAAGTGAAAATACTTTAGAGGTTGTTTTTAGATCACCTAAACCATACGGGTTTTGGGGAGAGCTTAGACAACTTTATTTTCATGCCTTCAACAAAGGCACTCACATTAAAAAGTTGTTTTTGGTCACACAAGTTCCATAAAAGGGATGGGGGAAAGCATACATAGACTCTTAATTTTTTTCAAATAACAAACAAGTAATAATTGATCTAGTATAAAATAACACACTTTTTAAAACTTGAAATTTAAGTGAGTGTTAGTTTTAAGAACCAAAGTGAAATGCTAAGTAAAATTCTTGGCTTGTTGGCCTTAATTTGAAAAAACTTTTAAAAAAATCACAAAGCAATTAAAAAACCATCTAAATTGCTTTTAAACACCAAAGGGAAGGTTTAAGACTTAATCATGCTCAAATTTGATCACTTTTCCTTGTGGTCCTACAAAGGTTAGAGAGTTTCCCCCTACTTTGAAGCATAATTGATAATGAAACAAGAAAGTTTTAAGAACTTACTCTTTTATTTTTAAATCATAGAGACTAACATTAGTTAATAGTGACTGATGTCAGTTGCAGCAAGATATATGTTGGTCATAAAATAACTAATGCTAATCGAGAAAGACTGATAACGGTTACTTGTGAACCCTTAGGCAATTTTTTTCACAAAAAGACGCTTGTTAGCCCAAGTTAGAATAAAACCTCCATAAAATCTCTGGATCATGAAAATAAAGTTTAGATAAAGACTTAAAAACTCAAAATAAACCCTTATTATTTTTAATAAAGCTCTAAAATGTTATTTTCCAACCATGTTTTTCCCTACATCCTAAATGATGTCAGTTAGCTATGACTGATGTCGGTTACATAGAATCGAAGTCAATCACTATGTGACCTATGTATCAATAAAATTTTCAAAGACATGAGAAAATAATGCTAAAATTTTGATTTTGAAATATTTTTAATGACATTTTGGGAAATCTAAGATTGTGAAAGTGCCTTCCTTGCTTTAATGGGTTGTGTTATCCCATCGAGTGTGCCAATATGTAGATATGGATTACAAATATGGTTAGATCAAGCATTAGTCATGAAAATCAAGAAAATACATACGAACATAACTAGCTAAGCCAACTCACTCAAATGGGATTTGGCAAATGATAGTTAAGATCAAATGAAAGAAATTATACACAATACCTTCCTAATAGCATCCCATCTCCTAAATGTGGCTCAAAATGTGATTTTCCCCTTGATTTGGTACTCAAGTCTTCATCAATGATGTAAGGCAAAGCTCTTCCATCATCTTTTGCTCACCAATGAAACTAGGCTCATGATATTAAATCAAGGTTATTCTTGTTAATGAAGTTATCCTATTGTAAATTAAGCATAATAAACATCACAAACAAATGAGATGTGGAGATAATTATGCATAATAAGTTTACACAAATAAAGCTTTAAAATGGTGGTCTTAGCCCTTCTATTTATATATTTTTGAAATTGATCAAGATTAACCATGACCATCCATATTGAGATCAAGATGTGTGGACATGAATTAATCTAATTTTTCATAACTTATATATAAATACCCTCATATATATTTGGAAGGAAGGGGAATTAAAGAGGTTTGGGAGGCCTTAAACCTGATATTTGTTGCATTTATGGATTATGGATACCACCCAAAAAATGATGTCATTTGATGATGTAGATAATATGAATCAATTTTCAATAAATAAATATTCAATAATTCCATGGAATTATTACTTAAGCTCATAATTTAGTTTAATTTGCCTAAGTGAGATCAATCATTTTTTATGCAATTCTTTGGAAATTGGTTACACTTAATCAAATTAGTCAAAATGCCTAATTACTAGGTTATAATTTGTCTGAACATGAATTATATAGTGATGTTAGTTATGTATGGATAAATATCCCATTTAGGATGTAATCGATATAAAATAATACATACATGTGTCATGTGCTTCCAAATTAGAAGAAAAGAGTGATTAAGAGCACCATAATGCATTTTCATCATTTTGACTCGAAATGATTTGATAAAAGTTAATAATCTCATAAAATTTATTTCCCCATTTAGGGATACATTAGCCTAATTCATCACTTTTATATGAAAATCTTAAACCATTTAGCGCATTTAAATGCTTTTGGCCCAATTTGTGCATTTGAGTGCATTTCGAGTAAGATTGGCAATTTCAACACAAATGGTGTTAGGAATTGGATGTCTACACATATTAAGGTAGAATATAATCTAGTGATTGCTAAATATTATGGCACAAAATGGGGTGATAAACATGAAAGTAAACATGTGTAGAATAATTCTAATTAAGCTTTGTATAGATATAACCCTACTATATGGAGAGATAAATACATTAAAAATCCATTATTTATGATACTTCTATCTAATAAAATAGAGGATTAAATTTAGAGATACTAATCTTGAAGATGAACCCATCAAGATTCAATCTCTCCCTTGGCCAAAGGTGTTTCACAAGAGGTTCTTTTGGTTTATAAGGATCAATAAGATAGGCCAAAAAATCCATGACTTTTACACAAGACAAGATTCTTCTCCAAATATAAACCCTAAGTAATAAATCTTCAAGTAGAATGGTTAAAGATCAGAATATAACAAAGCACAAATGAATAATTAACTCCTTGTCTCTCTAAAATGGAAAAATGAAGGTTTTATATATTTGAATCTAACCCTAAACCTTTCTAAAAGTTTAGTTGATAGGGTCGACCCAAATCAACCTTGTTTAATTAATTTATAAAATCAAGTTAGGTCTTAATCTACATTGGCCAAGGCTGACCTTGAACCATAATGTGAAAATATCAATTAGAATACATGAATGGCCTAGGCTAACATTATTCAATAAATTTCAAAAAGGGGTTTTAGGCTTAGGTAAGGGATAAGTAAGACCATAAATTTCTTGGAGTGTGTAAGGAAGGTGTCAAAGCTTAGGGAAGTGCATAGGAGATGGTTGTGCAGATATCGAGTGGGGGTATAGAAGACAATAATACTTTAAAGCACTCATAGTCTACCTACACCTTTCCTAGTGCACCTTTTAAGGTATAAACTTAGAGACATTGAGATTCAATAGGTTTGTATAAGAGAGAAAGCATTAGTAATTGATAAATTTTGAAAATATTATGTGTATATAAGATCCATATTTAGATAGCTGGAAATTAACTAAACATATTCTTTGTTATATCAAAGGAATAATAAATTTTGGTTTATTTTATTCTTGTATTAATAATTCTAAATTACAATGTAATTGTAATGTTAACCATGTTGGTGATACTATATATTTCAATCTACTTCTAGATTTGTTTAAGTTTGGTGCATGTGCTATCACTTAGAGAAGTCAAAATAACCCACTATATATATATATATATATATATATATATATATATATATATATATATATATATATATATATATCTTCTATTTAAGTAGAGTACATAAGTGTTATATAAGATTTTAAAGAAGCCACATGGCTACACATTTTATTATGAGAAATTTATTTATATATTTCTGATAGTACCACCATTCATTATGATAACCAAAGTTGTATAGTTTTGGTGAAAATTTAATGCAACACCAATGAAATAAACATATTAAATTTCATTTCTATTTTATTTGAGATAAACTTTCCAATGGTGATATTGATCTACATGTCTATTATATAGATGAATAAGTTTCATAAATCTTCATAAAACCATGTCATTTTTATATAATGTTAGGCCTCTCAAAGTTGTCATTGAGAAGGAATGTGCATGACAATGCCACTTCATAATGACTATGTATTCCTTTTTCTTATCTATACTTCTTTTGATTGTAAAGCATCTTAATATATTATGCTATTTGATTTTAGTAAAATTCATTTGGAAATTTTAATTTTATACCTAATAATTAAAAGCATATAATAATGGAAGTCATTGTGTTATTAAAGTATCAAATAATTCTCAGATGATTATTCATGAGAAAATGTGAGATGTAATCTCATGATCATGCTAGCCTAAACTCACTTTTAGTTATTTATGGATTATAATTCCTTTTATTTCAAAATTTTATGGTTAACATGATGAAGGTTTTTTAATTCTTTAAATTTGTACATCGCATAACTCCTTATTAAGGTGGATATGAAATTTATCCCTACTTAGCATTAAGGGAGAGTGTTGGAACATTTAGTGTTATGTGGGTACCATTATTGGGCCAATAATACTTTACATGGTAAACTAGTAAATGTTTTATTATTACATTTAAAACAGGTTAAAACATTGTGTAAATGCAATAATAAAGCATATTATTAATTATTGACTTAGTTCCTCAATAAAAGTTGGACCTATTGGTTGCACCAGTCACCTCTCCTCATTCTTATTATAAATAAATTTCTACCCCTATGGTAAAACATACTCTTGATATACTCACTTGAATATCAGTGATTATGATAAAGTTATGTCTACATGCAATAAATATATTACAAAGTTTTGTGAAGAAGGTTGACATAGAGAAGAGTGAGGGAAGAATGAATTGTATTGGGTAATTATGTTTCTCTATATATGAATAAACATATTTTTTGTTTTTTTTTACATCTCAAGAGGTTTTCCCACATTATCTGGTTGTGTTCATTAATTTGTAGTTGTGTTCATTTGTAGATTATATAATTTGTTATTAAATATAAATTTCATATTGATTTCAAATATTATCATATAGTTTTACCTTTCATTTGCCATAATGGTCCCAACTGTAAATTGAGACACTAGAAAAAAATAGAAAAGAAAATCAATTTTAGAAAGAATTAGTTTTGGGTGATTTAGACACTAACTTTCAGGGTTATGTACATCCACCTAAAAGTAGAGAAAGGATTTGAGTGAGACCAGAGGAAACTCCACTAGGGCTATAGACACTTGGCTGGTAGTAAAACAATGCCTATGGAAACATTTTCAAGGTAGGATTCACTAACCTTACAATTAGATTCATAATAGGTAATCTTGGCATATCTTACGAAATGGTAAATCAAATCATTTTACACACACTGGGTCATGAGGATACTAATTTGGTCACTTAGTTGATCCTACCTTATCCCTTCTTGAATTTGTTCGTGTTTCATGCACTTTTTTAATTATAAATTTTGGGTTCTTTAACTATTTATTTTTTTCAAAATAATCATGAGTATTTTCCATCAGAGTCTTCATTTGTTGTGGCTTGTATAATACACTTTAATTTTATCATTGAGTTCATGAAACCTAACTTTTTTGGTCTTCTTATTTAATTAATCCTAAGCCTATTTTATTTATTTATGTAATTTAAAAGGGTCCTTAGGAGGTTGTATATAATGTTACATTTGTTTCATTATTTGAACTAAGTCTAAACTTAAAAGGTCCACTATATATATACTTATCTAAAATAGTCTGCAATCGATACTAAATTGATACAACTATCTAAATTTGTTTAAATATGATAAGTCTTGGTTTATTTCAAGTTAGGTTTTGAACTACATTAAAATTTCTATTTTTGGACCATTTTACCTTAGATTTATGTAAGTTATTTAATTATTTTAGAGTTTTCATGACCTTTCCTTAAGAAACCTGGTTTATATCCACTCCTTTTTCAATTGAAATGGCTAAAAAATTATATGATTTTCATTTTAGACTTATTCATTTTATTCATGTTGGATTGGTTGGCATGAAATTTAAAAAAATACATGTCTTGATTTGTTAATTTTACTACATAGTGCCTTTATTTTGGTCTTTTCCCTTAGTAATTTTTGGGCAAATTTTATATTTTAATTATAACAAATATTTTATTTTATTTTTTTAATAAATTAATGGTTAATTCTCCTCCCATGAGATACCATTTATCACTCACTCATTCCCTAGGCCTATTCGATACTTAGTCACTTCGCAAGGAATTTCTAGATGTTGGGGATGAGGATAGATGGCATATCATGCTTCCCATATTCCCTAGGCCCCTCTAGATTCTAAGACATACCAAATACCTTCCAAATGCACATGATCATGTAACATGGCATAATCCTACTTCATCATTATCCCAAGATAGTTCATATACTTCTAATCAACAACTAAACTCTCATATGCCTAAAATCATGCCACATGGCACTATCTTAGCTCCTCACTCCCTAGGGATTCCATATGTTTCCAAGATTCAAGTGATGTCTTAGGTAAATGAGAACTTGACATGTATTAATATATCACTTTAACAAGAAAATAGAGGTATTTATCCCAAAGGGACAATCAATTAGGTCCCTAATGAGTGAATAGCCACAACATGACATGAACTTACCAACTAGATGACACATTGGCATACAAAAAACATTACATGAGCTTAAATTTGAAGGTCATCTAGCCTAATAAGACCATCAAAAACTTAGAATGCTTTCCATTTGGTCTAAACTATTTAATTTATCTTAAGTCTATTAATTTTGGGTCCATTTCTTCTCTTAATTAGCTTAAAATTGACTATGTTTATACTATTTAATCTTTAGATAGTCAAATTTCATCTTCAAAATGGGTCATGTTAGATGTGTCCTTGGAAAATATCTCCCTTTTATTCACTCATTTTTGGGCCTTTCACCTTTTATTTATATATTTTTTCCTTAGTCATTTTTTTTGAATTCGAGTTCTAATGGTTATTTCTTTGTTGCAAGCCTAGATGAACAAAGAGTTACCACTTATCGAGACCTTGTTTATCTGCTTCTTTAGAGTGATTTAAATGAATATACGACTCAGAGATCCTTTAGGTACCTAAGATGATTCCATGTGAAATAATCATATTTTTCCATGCTTCAGGTAGTTAGTATGAGTGATTATATGGTAGATTATTCAAGTGAAGGGATGATTCCACATGGAAACATCCACTCCTCTAGATTGATCAGGATAGTCAAGTGGATAGGATATTGAGTGAATTCTTGGGATGAGGCCATGTGTTAATATATTATGGCTCTAAGTTAACTAATAAACATTGAAAATTGAGACAAGACCTACATACTCTAGGTGAGAATAATCTTTCTACTAATCAAGACCATGGGACCCTTCCTCAGTGATGAGTAAGAAAAATACTACCATGTAGCATGGAATTGACACTGAAGGACACACTAGTTTCATAAACAATGAAAAATAGCCATGAGGTGCATCTTTATTGATGAATATAAATATACCTCCATGAAAAGGATTAGAGCTTAAGTTTGATGGTTATATTTCCCATCTTAGATGTCAAGGTCTAAAAAATAAACTATAATTCTAGTTAGATTTGAATAATCATATGGTATCTTGTCTTCTATTGGTGAGAGCGACCATGTGAAATAATTTCCTACACAAGTTAGATAATGGGATGGCCAAGCCATGGCGTTCACATCAGGATTAAGTAGGCATGAACCAAAAAAGGACAATGAGTTACCTTAATTAAGCATTGCATTGCTTATAAAATACCAGTTATACTTTATATTAGGGGCTAGTCCTTATAGTATTATAAGTCATAATAGAGGACCAAACCCCCTTTTCCCTTGATTTCTAGTTATTTTCCCCCCTTTTTTGCATGGTTCAAGGTTGTTTGAATACATATTTGTAACTCACCTGAGTATTGATTAATTTTATATCTATGTTTCATGAACCATATTTTATAAAAAAATATTTGTGAGTGACATTCATTGTTTGAACATGTACATGGTTACTTTGTTTCCCTTTTTCACATAGTTTCTTCATCCTCAGACTCTTGCACCACCTCTATCTTATACTTGTGTCATACTAGCCAAAGAGAGATTGGTTTCTCAAGGGATTGGTCTACTCAATAGGGATATAAAAATCCTCTCTATAAAGTGGGTTCATATTCCCTTTCTCCTTACCCTCTTTCTCTTTCTCTTTTTTATGTCTTTTTTAGATTATTTTACAGAGTAGTTAAATTGTAGTTAGTTGTTGAAGTATTATCTAGGTTTCATGTTCATCATTTAATTATCTTCTTCTATGCATAGTTGAATTTGGATAAAAGATGAGTACCAACTAGTAAGGAAGTTAACTGATAAATCTAAATGAGATGGTTCTTCTAGACATAATAGACCAAGTTTACTTCATAAGTCTTGAAGTGTATTCCAAACAATCCTTTTATATGGAACAACTTACATTGGCCAACTGAGGTATTTGGTATGCCAAGACTTGGTAACTAAGACCTTGATAAAGTTGCTACCAAGCCTACTTACTTTTAGGAAAGGCATAAGGTAAGGATGGGTAATCCTCATGATTTGAGTCTTATCTCTCTTTTCATCCTAGAGTTAGTGTACTATGCTAAAACACACACCAAAAATTTCCATAGTATGTGATTCTAAGTTATGAAATGATGTTTCAATATAATGTGATTCCAAGCATTGCAATGATGAAAATGTTGGTGATAAATCTCCTATGCTTATGTTTAAAATTGATGGTGAGTTAAAACCAATGAATGGGTCTTTCCAAACCACTACTATCTCTACTAGCCATATCCTCTCTATGATGCATGCCATAATCAAGCTTCAAAATTAAAAGTTATTTCTCTCACTCTACAATCTAAACCATGTAATGCTGATTTTGATAATAATTTCATCTTATGACAACCTGTAATATGGAACATAATTAATTATAGTTATCCCAAATAATTTGTGATGCCTAAGTTCAAATTTTTTGATGGCCATGGAGATATTTATAGTCACTTGATTAAATATGTACTTTCTTGTGGAAAATGCTCAAATGATGGAAAAATATTATCGAAAGATTTTCAAAAAAAATTAATAGGGGAAGCCTTAAATTTTTTATATAGTATCCCTAGTGGCTCTTTATATCTATTTATCAATCTATAAATAAATTTATTATCCATATTTAATAATAATAAAGTTACTAAATCCACATTAGAACATTGTCAAAGCTTAAAACAAGGTTATGATAAACTTATTGAACATTATATTTTGCAATTTAAGAATACATTACATTGTTTAATATCTCAATTAGAAAAATAATTTATCTTTAACAAGGGTCTTATGTATCCACTTATGAAAAAACATTTTACCACTCGTATCCTTATTTTGAGACACTTTACATGGATGTTTTCACTTGTGCATTTGATATTACTTATGATTCACACACGTAAAAAAACTCAAGTGATGCAAGTGCATATTCCACCTAAGAAAGAATTTTCACATAAGGAATCCAATCTAATTCCATCTCCAAAAATGTCCAATTAAGGTGATTAATAAAAGACAAGTTCAAATAACATGGTTTACGAGGAAAAAATTGACACGAGTTTGCCTATTATAAACAAGAATCAACCTATTAAGTTTAGTAGTTTCAAATATCAACCAATTACTATTTTACAACAATTACCTGACAAGAAACAAATCAACCTACCTCATTTTTATCTCATTTCCCATCACTTTGAACAAGTGGGGTAAATAAATTTTAATAATTATCATCAAATCAATGGACATAGAGATAATATTTATCATGAATAGTGACAAAAGGTTGAAAATATTATGGGTATACATGTTATTACATTTAGAAAGTTAACAATAGGTCAATAAATTCATCTATGCATCCAAATTTTATACAGTGTAACATTTCAAAACTTTGACAATGATGCAAAAAAATCTAAATAAAAATATAACATACTTAGATCCATTTTAATTCCCATTTTTCCTATTCTAAGTTAAAACTTTCTAAAAGTAAAAAATATACAAAATTATGGGGCTCGAACCTCCCAAATTTGGAGTTCGATGCTGCATGAAAAAACCACCAAAATGGTTTCATAAACTACCTTGATGATTGCACAAATAAATTTTTTGGTTTTGAAGGTCACTCGGGGTTTCAAAACTATCACATTTTTAAAAATAGAGGTTTCATCACCATTATTCAAACAACCAATTCAACCCTCAGGATGTGTGTTTCATAATATTTTCACTTATTTGTTATTCCAATTCTAATTATCTACCCAATTAACTCCTCACTACTCCAATAAATCTTTGATACCCTAATTAACTACCCACTACTCCAATTAATTTTCCATTGCTCTAATTAATTCCTTACTACTCTCTTTTTACAAATATACTTGTTTAGGTTGAAATTTGGATCTAAAAAAATTCAAGAATAAATAGCTAAAATTTCACCATTTTTTAAGGCCATTCACAACCACATACATATGCTTTTTCTTTTCACCCTCTTGTTTTCAATTTTAGTTTCTATTATTATGCAATCTGCTCTTGCTGAGATAAACTTCTCTAGATATAGATGAACTACATAGAGGTGTAACCTGAGGATTGAAGTTTTACAACCAATTATATTCTCTTGATTTTTTCTCTACACTTGATATGTCAGAGGTTTATTTGTTTTATATTTGTTTTTATTTTTAGACTAGGTTTTCTTTTATTTGAAATATTTTAGTAAATTAAAGGTAAATATAAAACATCCCTTGCAAATTTTAGTAATCATAAAAATGTTGTATTGGGTTACTATTTGTAACATTAACAGATTATAGAAGTCTCAAGGAATATTTATTCATATCTTCACCTTTGCTTCTTCATCTGATAATCTTTCAGATATTGAATACATTTGTTGTTAGGTGTATCTTTTGTGTTTATCATTCCTTCAAACATTTGTAGTTCTTGTGTTTATTATGAATTTAATCTCTTAATAACTCCTATGCATAAGCAAATTTGTTTGAAGTTTTACCCTTGTGATTCTTATGTAAAGGTGATTTCTATGTAATTCTCTATATTTTGTTTTTTATACACATAAATCCTCCTTAAACAAATAACTACTGTTCATTTTGTGTTTTTAAACAAATGAAAGGAATTATCTATTGCATGTATTTTTTAAATCTTCCCTAGTTTCATTTTATCTATTTCTTGTTATAGGTGGTTTAGTTATGTATCTTCATTCTACCTACAAACATAAATATTTAATTTTATTATTCTACACACAAAATAATTCATCTACAAAAATCTATGCTTGTATTCATTTCTCCCCAATATTTTCCTTCTAATTATTCACCCATAGTATTAACTTTTGTGTTTTTTTTTCATTTTCAGTAGTTTACCATAATCATTATGTTTAAAACTTAGTTTGATTTTCTAACTATCTAGATACAACAAAACTTTATGCCAACTCAAAGTATCATATCTACTGTTAATTTTAATTACTTTAAACATTCACATTTGCATGTCTAGTTAAATAGATCATTTTTAGCTCTACATTTTACATTTTAAACTATGAAAATACATGAAAGAAAAAACATTTAATTAGATCATTTTCATCTTTACATTCTAATTTTTAAAATCTAAAATCTAAAAAATACAAAATACAAAGATATTTAAATCAGTTCTTTTTTAACTTTATATTATGTATTTAAAATTTTAAAAATATAAAAGAAATGAATATTTATTTAGTTCATTTTTAGTTGTGCATTCTTCACTCAAAAAGGCAAAAATATTAAAAAATTAATTAGTTGTTCATTTCTGACATTACACTATGTTAATTAATTAGACTATTGCATGCATAAATAACAACAAAAGAAAAGAAAAATCCTAGTAAATTATTCAACTCATTGGCTTAT
This sequence comes from Torreya grandis, assembly GCA_037957365.1. Lineage (NCBI taxonomy): Eukaryota > Viridiplantae > Streptophyta > Pinopsida > Cupressales > Taxaceae > Torreya > Torreya grandis. The sequence continues at coordinate 1,615,330 of JARHVA010002674.1, forward strand.
TATTACATCCATAAAAACCAAAAAGCCAAAACATAATTATCTTGCATTGCATTTGCATTTTTTAGAATTATAGAAATCAAGAAACATTTTTAATTGAAAATAATGTAGTAATTTATTTGTGCTTTACTACATACAAACTTATTTGTTTGCTTCCAGATCAATGTGTTTTTTTATTATTTAGTTACTTTAGTCTTACGGTTCACAAAATGTTAGTTAGAAACCCACACAATAAATTATAAATCAACTTCAATATTTTAATTTAATCAACATTCAACACCTTCATTCCCACATCCTTGGATGATGATTCTAGAACAAACACTTCCACACATGATAGGAGTTTTTCTTTGAGAAATCACCCTCATTCATGGAAAAAACATACATATATTGAATTTGAGCTTTGGTTAAAGGTATTTCATTCAACCCCATTTCCCCATCTACTAATTAGTCAATTTGAGACTATTGATGAACATACTAGATTGTTGGAAGCTAAATTATCTAGGAAAATTCATTTGTTAGATTATCAAAGAGATAACTTTATCATTTAATTCAACTCTACATCTTCAGGTATAGTCTTATCCCATTTATTGAATTTTTTGGATGCCATTTCTTAAAGGAGGTCAACCTGATAGTGACAGACAAATTCCAAGTGTAATTTAACCTTACTTTTATACATTCAAAGGAAACAATATTAATAAAGAGATACATTATGTAGTCATTTATGGTTTGGTCTTTCTATAGCCCTTAATTTTTGACATTTTTTTATATTAAATAAAATACTAAGTAGTAGAAGAATATTAGTATGTAATAACACATCCATTAGTATGCAGAGTTCATAATCTTGAAAGGGTAGTCCATCTTATCGAAAAAACTCATCCAATTTAATGAGTCTAACCTATTCAATGCATTCAACCCATTCATATACATCATTGGATGCATTGACCCATCATTCTTCTGACTATCTCAACCTGATGTTGAAAATTTGAGTGTGTAAGGTTAGTGTGTTATTTTTCATATGTAAAAATATGGTGAAACCAATGTGAATGTCTTATCCTTTGTGTTTTTCATATTTTCTCTTATTTTATTTCTTTAATCTCTCTCCTCTTCCATTTATTATTTGGGTTCTTATACACCCCTCAAATACATCTAGTAAGTATTTTGATAGACCTATAGGCATGGATGCATTAAAAAAAAAAGAATCCAAGATGAACCTTCATCCTCTAGTTTGGTTAATCTTGATGATCAAAATAGTCAAAGGATTGACAATTAATCCCCTTCCTATAACTCTTCCTCCTTTAGGCCATACACCAAATCTAATGTGGTGTTATAATATTTATGAGACTCCTAAGAGACTTATAACAATTATCATGAGTCAAATGATATGACTATGACTGGTGAGGGTTGTTTACATCCACATTTTTTAACCAAACCTCATATTAGCTTACAAACTCTTGATTTTAGGAGAATTGTAATATTCAATCACTATAATGAAAGTATTTGGAACATAAAAGAGGGACTTAATAGAATGCAATTACCTCCCCTTCCTTATTAGTTTATATCATTCTAATCTAATTCCCACTGAACAACCTAAAGTGATTCCTCCCAAAAAACCAAGAATAAATCACATCATTTTAAGTTGTAATTCTCTTATTTCTAAACCTTGTATAATGGAGGTGTCCAAACCAATCATTTGTCATAATCTAATGATCTCATATTTAACTTGGTGGGATGCATTTAATACTTGGAAAATAACCATGCTCTTCTTAAAAAAGTCTCTTAACTCAAGGTACTATGTCAAATTTTAATAATCAAAACCATTATCTTACCATTTAAACTCCATGATTCCCTTATCTACCTTATTCAAATCAAGGCAATCCCCTTCTAAACAATTATCAATATTAACAAAATATAGAAGGTTCTCTCTCTTACAATACTACATATAACATGTTTATAATAAACTTTCACATTATGTTTCCCCTAATTTTACTCCTATTGGTGCTCTTTTTTCATGCATCACTCTTAATAGTATGGATGCTAGTATGCCTCCTTTAATTCCTCAAAACTAAATACATGTTAGTGCATGAACTTATTATATTACTCCTAGCCATGTGTGATCTAGTTATTATCCCTAATACACTCCATATAGTCATGTTCCAACTTATGCGCCCCATTTTAACTCTTTAAAAACATATTGTTAGATGTATTCCAAGTCCACTAAGTTAAATAATTATTTTCCAGCTTACTATTATCCATCAACTCAAGTGAAAATGCTCACCTTTGTTTCTTCCCCCCAATTGCTTATCCAACTTTTCCTCCTCAAAAATACTTAAGTACTTATTCAATGGATTTTAACACAATATGAACTTATGATGAGTATCTTAAATATCCTCTTGACCTCATCATTTAAGGCATTGTTTTAATTTTCCCATTGCCTTAACTTCTTAAATACAAGGGATATCACAACACTTACATCAAATCTTACGCCATTACAATTATAGAGTTTCACCTTTGGGATGTAGTAATTGAAAATATTTTTCCTAAAACTTGAGGAAATTACCTTAGATTGGTATTATAGTCTCCTTAAGGCTTCTATTCATTTGTTCAAGTATCTCATTCTAAATTTTTTAAGGCCTTTGACATGAATAAACTAATATGCATTAGTATACTAGAATTTATTCACATCAAACAAAAGACTAATGAGTTTTTTGCCTACTTCATTATGAGGTGGCGTCAAGTACTCTACTCTTATGCTATGCTCCAAAGATGGATCATAGAGAATTATGTGACCTCTTTCTCCATTTTCTTAGTTATGAAACTAGGGAAGATGTCTAAAAATTTCATTATTGATCTTACAAATAAGTATTGGGAAGTGATTTGAATATAGACAAAACAACCATAAATAATGTTCGTTTAAATTATGGGACCAATGAGATAACTATTATATCAACCAAAATAATGGGGTTTATTAAAATAATAATAAAAATAAAACTCGATCAAGGGCCCCAAGTTTTAAACCATAACCATAATACAACTACCAACGATGTTACAAACCAAGTTAAGAATAACAATGTTGTGAACAATAATTGAAACCAAAATAATAACAATAATAAGAATGAGAATTAAATAATCCCTAATATTATTTCTATTATAAATTCCATATATTTCAATTGTCTCCCACCATGGGAAAATAAATATCAAAATAAAAATAAAAACTCAAATATGCAATATTAGAACCAAAACTTTATCTATAATCAACCTTATAAAAATAATAATCAATATCAAAATTAAAACTAAGGCTTCAATCAATAAAACCAAAATCAAATACCAAGGGATTATGATCCAAACTTTTATGACCTATTTCATAGATTCATTGATCATGATACTTGTAATTGTAGGGATTATAATAAGTTTGTCCAAATACTCCTTGAGGATCGATGATAATTGTTCATTGATATGTTCTTGAGAAGTGCCAAAGTAAATGATTAACCTTCCTAGAGAGGACCTGTAGCACTATAAAAAACTAATTTACGTATCTATAAAAATTATTTATTGTTCCATTAACCTAAAATAAATAAAACATACCATAGACTAATCATGCCAATTAACCCCCATTGGTTGAAACCCATGATGTGGAAGATTTGACTTATGTAAATATTGATGTCACCCTTTGCCTCAGTCCTTAAGGGAAGACTAGACTCATAGCTTTGGTAGAGATAAAAAATGATAAATAAATAAATATTATTACTCGAACTAAGAAATACCAACCACATACTCCCTTCAAATGAATGCTCTAAAAGATGAATTTTGAGTAACATCCAACCTATTTGGACTTATGATCTTGTTTTAGACCTCACAAATATATTTAGCCACATTTCATTCATGGAATTATTGAATAACTCTCCTACCCATCATGTAGTATATGTCAATACCTTATGTCTTGGCCATATGGATAGTGTTACCAATCTTTTTATGCTCAAATTAATAATATCGATTGAGATATGTACTCCCTAAACAAAATTTTAAGGATATTGGGTACTTAATTGATCTTAGATAATTACCTTCTAATATTTATATGTCCAAGAGAGGAGATCCTTCCTTGTATTTAGAAATGTGGATTTATAATAATCATGTCAAAATAACCAAGGTTTATGATAGAGTTATTTTTAATATAGTCCCCTTCTCTTTTATCTAATAGATGGATCATAGTGAAATAAATTGTTCATCAATTAGAAACACCCTTCAAGGTTATGATATCCTCAAATATTCTTCCATGAGAACTGTAGTTTTCTCTATTACCTTATGGCCTAAAATGGTGCTTAGTGAATTATATGTTCTATATAAGGACACAAATTACAAAATGATATTGGGAAGGCCATGGATTTATAGATTAAAGGCCAACCCTTCATAATTATTTTAGGAGGTAATTTTTCTACATCTTGGAAATATTTAATTTGATCAAGGTGATCCTAAGCCATTCGATGTGCATCAAGTTAATCTTAAGAAAAATCTTGGGTTTCACACTGACTACCATATTCCTAGAAACCAATTGAATAAACCTCCTTCTCCTTTAAATGTAAACTATCTCATCATAGTTATTAAATGAGTTCTAAAAGTGATTTCTTAAATTATTAAACCACCATTAATTGAGAAGCTTGAGGAGAATTTTTTTGAAATAAAAAAATTAGTATAAAAGGGCAAGGTCAAGACCAAAATAGTGGCGACCATATCCATAAAATCAATGGATGAAATTATCAATATCCTAGAGAATTCCAAACCTATCATAGTCCCTTTTGATCCACATTGGGTTGGGACTTATAATCCTCATATACCTCTAGCATTGGAGGCTTTTGATTCAGTACCGAAAATCCCTAACATTTTCATGGTAAAAATATCTTAGAATGAATACATACTACCTAAAGAGAATCATGATCCTTTACCTTCAAAAAATCAAATAACACTCCATTATTATGGGGTAAAATGTCATTTGGGAGTTAGGGTAGGAGTGATTTTGATCTCCCCTGAAGGAAGAATCATGCTTTTCAGATTAAAGTTTAAATTTAAGTGCACTAATAATGAGGGTGAATATTAATCCTTGATCATAGGTATGCTAATTACTGGAAAGTTAAATGTTCAAAATGTTAGGGTCCTGGGAGACTCATAATCAGTTACCAAATAGGTTTTTAAAGTTTATCAAACCAAATTTGAACACCTTCAACTATATAAGAAGGTTGTGTGAAAATTTTATAAAGAGTTTGATTTCATATCCATAAAATTCATGCCTAAAGAGGAGAATCAACTTGATGATTCAATGGTTTCCTACTCTTCATTATTAAGCCCTTGTCAAGAATATTAGAATTTGAATTTATTGTGTATGTGATTTTTGAGTTGGTTGTCCAAAAGATGTCAAACAATGAAATTATTTCTCACATGGAAGAGGAGAATGAATATCTCACCATGGAATTTTTTGAAAAAAGACAAAGCGATCATGGAATTTTGATAGGACTATGATGACCTCCCTAAAATGCATCACAAAAAGGGGATTTCTATTTGTATGCACCTAAATCCACTCACCTTAATAATTTTATTAATCTTGTTAATTCATCCAATAATCATAATCCTAATCAACTAATTAAAATCCTATTTCTTATAATATTTCCTACCCCTCATAAAACCCTTTTATACCCCTATGACTAATTAATTTCCCTATTATCCTACTGATAAGCCAATGTAACTCCTAATCATATTGCAATAACTACCCATTAACCCACCTAAAAATTAAAAATTCCTATTTATTCAAATACACCCTAGCCAACCTACCAACTTATCCTTTCCTACATCCCTATGAACCCTAAACTTCATTTAATCCTCATCTAATCCCCATTATCCCCTAAACTAACCAAGAAACATTTAGAATTAGAGAAGATCCTCTATGATTCTAGGAGTCTCTAAACTAGAAGCATCTAAATAATTTAAAATTCCCCTAAAACTCCCTACACCATCCTATAAATACCAATGCTTGGACTATGGATAAGCTAATTTGGAAATCCATAAGCCTTACATATGATCTCATACTCAACCATCTTAGAGCATCCATACACTCTTGCAATCTATCCAACTATCTAAGGAAGACATTAGAATAATATTGAAGTTATTATCAAGCAATCCACATGAAATCAAATTGCATTGGAATTGGTTAGAAAATATTGGAGAGAAGATATAATGGACAAGGTGATGGTAAGAGTTTACTCTTAAATTATTCATTGTTCCTTCATTTCTCTATTTTTGATGTTATTGTGTTACTGGGTTTAAGTTACTATTTATAGTAGTTTTAATCAATAATTCAAAAATTCAATCATACATTGGTGACTATAATGGGATAAATCCTTCAATTTAACCATTTTACCTATTAGAAGTGTTTTGACAGCTTATAAGATTGATTGGACGAATGAACATCTTTGAATTTCATCAATTTTTTCGCATATAGGTAAAAAGTGATTTTACTCTGCAAATCACAATATTACATCAAAAAAATTGACTTTTAAAATGTGATTTTACATTAACTATCCTTTTTAACTGCTAACAATTAACTATTTTGATAGGTATTGAGCCTTTGGCAACACCTTAGTTCACAAAGGGTGATTTAGATATAAAGTTGTAGTTTTGACATCTAAGTTGAGATTTTGTAGAAGATAGTTTTAAAGAAAAATAGTCAATTTTGCATAGATTTTTAGACTTATGTGTGTTTATAATAATCTTCTACATTGCAAGGATAAGTTGATAGAGCTTCTATATTTAACATTAATAGCTATTTTCTATTGATAAATACCACTGATTTATGATTGTGGTATTATCATATAGTCATGGTATTGCCTTTGCAAAAGGTGACTTTGATCTTGTAATTAAAATTATTAGGTTAATCTACTAACATTGACTATCTAATAGATTATATTTGTCTGCTTGAATATCACCTATTCATAAGAGGAATGAGGAACTACCTGGAGTAATATAAAACATCTATATATACCTCTTTTTCCACTTGGTTCAAAATTGCATTTTTCAAAAAAGTGTTTTTGTCTATTAAAAGTGAATTTGTTTAATAATAAGTTTTGAATTAAATACATTAGGTAATAAATATTACATTCTAATTTTTATTAACATCATCTTGTAAATCTGTTTGACACTCCAAATTCTATGCATAATAAAATTCTCTACATCTAGTACACATTTTGTAAATAAGCAATACTTTTTCATCTTTTCAAAACTGTAGATTGAGTTAGGCAATATTAATTAATATAGGTGGTTTTGTACATAAATAGGTGATTGTGATTTAAGGAATTTTAATAATATATTTGCAAATATATTCTTAGTTTTTAGTCATTTTAATCATCTTCTAATCTTTTTAAAATATTTGAAATTACCTTTTTAATATTTTGTTAGCTTAAATTCTATATTTTAAATGTTTTTCTTTACCTAGAAAAATATAGATTATGACTTGTAGTAATGCATTTTGTCTTAGGATATTAATTAACCACCTATAATTTTATATAAAATATATAGTTACAATCAAGGTTAATAAACCCTCCACAAAATTGAATTTTTACTAGTTATGATATTGCCTAGGACCTATAATTTTGTGCTCTCTAGAAGCAGTTTTGTACTGAACTAACTATGTATTTGCATTTTTGCAATAAAAGAGGTAGTTTTGATTTTTTTTAAACTACTAATCACTTTCATGTAGTACCATCTTAGAGGGAGGCACTAGATTAGTTTACTAACTTATATTCTTATAGGAATAGTGCATAGCCTAGAAATTCTTAATCTTGAACTTATATATATATATATATATATATATATATATATATATATATATATATATATATATATATATATATATATATATATATATATCTTTATATGCTTTGCTTGTTTAATTTACTCATATAGATAATTAATTAGATAAACAAATTTTGTTTTCCTATTTATCAGCCCATTTTTATTTTTATGATAGAACATGATTTTTAATTCATCCACATGCACTTTCTTAGTCAATAAGGGTTTATGATGTGGATTTCATCACCATACATTCAACCAAACTCCATGTTCTAGTAGATTATAAATATCAAGGAAATTTTTTGTTAGGCTAAGCAATTGACCCCATACACATCATATATGAAGGGGAAGAGTTAACTCTCTAAACCAAACATTAGACAATATCCTATGCAAATTTAGGCTACACTTACCTTTGCATATCTTTGGGATGCCCCTAAACACCCTTGTGTATGCCTAGTTTAAGACCTATTGATCATAACAGGCATGTTTTCAAAGTCGGTATCAGCTCCTAAGTGACTATCAAGTGTAGATAGGGTCGAGAGGGTTAGGTATATTTTTTAATGGTCACTAATCTACAACCTCACCCATGAATCCATTAGATGGTGAAGATATCAAGTTACACACCTTTTTGATTGACTAATCATAGGGCTTGTGATTGGGCATGTTTATGTGCATGTTGTGTTAAGGATCATATTAATATGAGTCATCCTATCCCATTTTATTACCAAAAACACCTAGTGAAACCTTAGGACATATCCCATCTTAGGATCAAAACAATTTTTTTCATTTTCATATCATCGTTCATACCTTTTAGGTATTAAACTTTGTCTTGAAACCAAAACTTTAGTCGTCACTCATCTTTCTCTATCCTAGTCATCACTTCATTCAATTTATCCTTAATCATTTTTTTTTAAGTCTACAACCTTATTAGGTTTTATCTATCACCGGTCATCTTATCATCTTGTATATTCATACCTAGCACCCATTTAATTGTCATCTTGCTAGTGTGAAAAGACATCCAGTTGTCTCATCCTCTTTGTCTCCTTGCTAGATCAAAACCTTATAAGTTTGTTACTTTGGTAATATTTGGTAATTATAGTCTTCATATCCTTAAATTAAAATCTAAATCACATCCAATCACCTTTCTTGACCACTTTTAGTCTTGGGTTTAAGATAAAATTAGTATCTAAAACATCCTTCTCTCTCATCATCATATATCAAAGTCACACCTAATCATGATTCTCACATCATCTTCACCATACACCATGTCTATTAAAACCCATACCCGAATTCTAAGAATGGGACAAGGATCTAATCAATAATATGACATCCTTGTGAATCTAGGTGAATTAAACTAAAATAATGATGACACACACAATGGCATGCACATCCATGGAGAGGAAGACTATTTTACAAATGACTTAATCTATAGTGATGAGGTTAGGGCACATTTTGAGCAATACATATATGAGAACCATGATCAAATTCTTTCCTAGGTCATTATAGTGGGGGGAACATTAACCCCTACATTTGATCCAAGCCTGTTACAACACCTCATCTACCCATCTACTAGGCCTAATACTCTACCCCACCAAAATAATGTCAACCAAGAACAAGAAGAAGATAATCTGGTAGATCATGAGAAACAACCTGAAGAAGAATAAGAAACCCCATAAAATAATTATGTTGAGGTTGAAAGGAGAAGATATTCCTTGGAGGATCATTTAGACAAATTGACTCAAAAAATTAATTTCTATGCCTCCCAATTTCATGCTCAAAACCAAAGACCCACTTCACCAAGATAAAACATTAGAAATACCAATCCCAATCACTCAAGACCTATAATTAGTCAAGCACAAGATTACAATCCCCTAATGGACCCCTCATTTACTCAAGAGTGGAGGATGATGAAAGAGACTCTTAAATAGATTTATCCTTGCACCCAAGTAATGAGATATAAATGAGAATAATATTATATGTCTCCCTTAGTTATGAGTATCTTGTAATTACCTTTCCTATCGCACTTTGATGTTCCAAAATTTGAAAAATATAATGGGAAAATGGACCCACACAACCACATGAAATAATTATATGTATCATTCCACAAGGTTTCCTATGATTATGATTACCTTCTTAGACTCTTCTTGAAAGTCTCATAGGACCCACACTAGAGTGGTATATGCATCTACCTAAAGGGTCTATATCCAGTTTTGGATAACTAATAGAGAAGTTCATGTGACACTTATCCTTCAAAATTGAACATGGAATCTCCATTATAGATATTTATAATACTAATCAAATATATGGGAAAATCTTAGCATCATTCATACAGTGATGGAGAAGTCTTGCTAGATTATTTTGTTGCATAGTTCCTAAGAAGGAGTTGGCCAAGATATTTATTAGCAATCTCAATGTTGAGTTAAAATACCTATTAAAACTATAGTGTGCCAATTCTTTCAATGAAATAATAGAGAAGGGGATTCAAATTGAAAAATAACTCATTGATAAGGGGACAATAAATTATATACCCAAAATGAACAGTGTCAAAATCAAGATAATACCTTTTTAGGTAAGCCTAAGGTTTTCAAAAAGAATAAAAATGTCAAATGGGATAGTGTAATAGATTCCAAACATGTATAGACAATGCAAAAAGCTTACCCTAATAATAAAAACCAAAATTTATCCACTATAAGGGTACCAAGGGGAAAACCAAAGCCCCAAATGGGAAATAGGACTCTAACTAGTCTTGGTGTACCCACTAAAATGGTCTTACAACTAATTAATGATAATATGATTACACTCCCTAAAATTTGACCATTGGATGATAATAGCCATGAAAAAATTATTATTGTGAAGATGAATTTTGCCAATATCATAGAGTCAAAGGACATGATACTAAGAAATGCATGTAGTTAAGGCACTACATCTAAAATTTAATTGATAAATGACATATAGAAGTAGAAGGGGAGAGCCCAACTAGTCAATCCAAGAATTAGGAGTTGGGTATATACTATGACCCCTTACCTAAGCATGATCAGAGGCAAAAAAAACCACTAAAGGACTAGGGTCAAGTCTCTACTTCTAATAGAACTGATTATCACTCCATCCCATACCAATACATTAATACCATTAAAGTTCGAGCCCCCCAAGAGCCCACACATCTGACACCCATCATTCTTAAAATTAATAGGGAAATAACTGACTATGTAGTTAATTACATAGAATGCAAAGTTCACCATTCTTAAATTAGCTCCAAAAGACCCATCCACCTCCACATCTCAAAGATTTAATATCTCTAAAAAAGTCTCGAGATCCTATAACAAACCATATGATAACATCCAACAACTTGAGAATACTCTGACCCAAATCTCTCTCTCATGGATCTTCTTAATACATCATCATTACATTGAGAGATACTCAATCAAGTCCTACATGAACTAAAAGTTCCCAAGGATATTGACACTCCCAATTTTAGGCCTTGTTGGGTCATTTATCTCCTTCCCAATAGGTTAATTTTAGTGCATAGGATATGCCACCTATAGGTCCTCATCATAAATATCCATTATTCATTGAAATTTCCATTTCCAATCATAATATCCCTTGGTTACTTATAGAAGGAGGGTTAGCCTTGAATTTGTGCAATCTTGACTTTCTTAAGAAATTTGTGTACTATTAATCTTCATTAGGGTTTACTTTGACAATGATCAAAGAATATGATGATAATGAGATTTCATATATAGACACTATTTATCTTCCTATAGTTATGGGACATGTAGTCCATCAAACCCTAATTCATGTAGTGTACATTGATCGACCATATAATTTACTTCTAGGATAAACTTGGATTCATGAAATGAGATCAATACCCTCTACCCTCCATAAATGTTTAAAGCTCCCACATTTAGAAATGGAGGTTACCATCCCAAGGGAAATAGAACACTTTTTTAGTTGTCAAATGGACCATTCTAATCCTCCTTACTATTTCCCTAGCACTCATAGTTCCTCTTTTAATCCCAAAGCTATGAAGTATGTCCACCCTAATGATCTATCACTTTCTTCATCAAAATCCCAAGACACAACTCACCTTAAAATAACTTTTAAGGGCTATAGGGAGTATGAATATAAAACCCTTTATGTTGAAATGTAACACTCTCCCCACATAGCTACAGGTCCCCTTCTCTGAGGCAAGATAGACCTATTATTTACTAATTCAGGTCAACAACCTTCACTAGTGCATGTCTGTTATTAGATGAATACTTTAAAGAACATGATTATTCATGGATCATTCCTAAAGATGAGGCCCTATAATTTCATAAACAAAAGTACCCCCAATTTAGACATTACTTCAGAATATGAAATATGAGGGCAAAGGACTAATAAGAGAGGAACAATGCATATTTAAACCTATATGGGTTTAATAACACCCAAAACATCTTGTATTAGGGTACAAACCTATAGGCATTTACCTAATCACTATTAATATGGATACTTCTTCGATTCTTGAATAGTCTACCTTTAATGAAGAAGTTGAAACAAGTTTCATATATAGTCTTTATGAATACTTGGCTATCGCCAACCTCTTCCTTGACACCACCATCTCCACCATCAACATCTCCCTCTATTATCCCACACTCGTAGACTGGGATCACAAGAATGAGTCATCTTTTTATCTCTTCCAAAATGATAAGGCCATTATTGAATATCTGGGAGATAGACATTTTATGTCATCATGAGACCACAAGAAAGGATTCACTATTAATCTAAATGAATCTACATATTTTAGAGAGAAACATGTGTCTCTAAACCAAATCAAGGAAGAATAATATAAAGATAATTATCCCTCTCTAAATCTATAATAAATCTAGTCCTCTCCTGATGAACAAGAATCTTATTTGGACATGGAAATCCTAGAATAATTTCCTTCAAGAGAAGAATTACCATCATCCCTAAAATATCTATAGGACTAGTCACCCTCTCTTATTGAAGTGGTTATATAAGTGAATATTGGAACAAATAAAATTCCTAAAATTATCAAACTAGGGGAAATTATTACATCTAAAGAGTAATAGGTCCTCATTGAGATTCTCAAGGAATATATATATGTATTTGCATGGATTTATTTTTTAGACATACAAACTTGATAAATTTATTTTTTTTTAATTTAATAGGACTTTTAACATGCCAAAAACATTAATAAAATGTTACAATAGGTCGACCATAACATATAGGACCAAAACCCCTCTTTAGGTCTTAAGGAGACCTAATTCAATTCGGCCTTCCTTAGCACACATTACCCTTTCAAATATTTGGAACATTATAATAAATATCACATTATAGGAAAATATAAAATAATACTCAAATATAATTTATCCAACTTCACTTTAGGTCCACAATACCATTTAGGTCCAACCACCACTCGAACTTTTTCTCAAAACACTGTTCATACTATCCCTGTTCATACCCAAAAAAATTGTCTTTAATAACTAAAGAAAAAGAACATTTTTTTTACAAAAATACATGTCAAAAAATAACACATATATAACTTAAATAAATCTAAAACCTTCACTAAGTTCATTACACAAGGTAAAGGGACTCAAACTCTTCTCTACAAGTAGCCCAATAAGAACTACCAACTTGCCTCAAAACATAGTCATGTAAAAAATGACCTAAAACACCTATAAAACCACTTTTAAATAATTAAAATTCATGTATATTATCCTAATAATTAATTATACCATTATTATATAGATATATAATAAGGTCACATGGAAATATTAGTCTTGCAGACCTATCTCATAGTCTTGTACCTCACTATCTCATCTGAACAAGATAGGTCAACTTATGAGCAACATTTTCATCATATCCACTAAAATAAAAAACATATATACAAAATTAAAATGTATTATAGATATATTAAAACTTATCCATATACTTTTATTCATCCCTAATCTATGATAACACATCCCTAATCAATTTCTCACTTCTACCTATTTTTTTCACTATCTACACCATTAGGCTTGTTAGAAACTTATCAAATTGTAAGATCATCTTAACACTCTTGAGGTTGATAACCTACTTAAAAATAATCATGGACATAATCCACAATGCTAAATCTCCATCCTTCATCCATTTATCAATTTTGACTTAGTCAACTCTAACTACTACAATAAATCTTTGAGAAATAAGGTTTTTCCCATAGGGTCAACTCACTCACCTAAAAAACCAATCACTCTTGGATGTGATTGGGAGAGTTTAATACAAATTAAAATCACTTAAATTTCCATACCAATCCATTCTAATCACTATATAACAAGATCTTTCACATCAAGTCTAAGTTAGGGCTCTTCGAGTGTTTAAACCATCTTCCAATCTTAACAATCATTCATAAAGCTTATCCCCTCATTATAAAAAATAATTATTATAAATTTTATATAGGACCATTTCAAATATAACATTAATATATTATGTTCCCATGTATATGTTACAAATGCCAATGAGCACTTGAAAGTTCTTCTTGGGTTGAGAACCTTTTATTCTGTGCATACAAGAGACCTCAAAACACTTTTTCTTGCCTTAACCTTAAAATTTTGACCTAAAATTTTGTCAAAATAATTTTAAAAATATAAAATGTCTCTTTCAATACACATATACTCACAATTTCCTTTGAAATTGATCCTGATACCCCATCTAGCCACCATCTTTCTCTCTCTCTGTGCTCTCTAGGCTTTTGATCTGTAAGTCACATTAGGCCTTAAAACTAACCTTATATCCATTGTCCAAGCTATCAAAACATAATATAAATGTCATAAAACCTATTACCATTATCAACCACTACCATAAATTCTTCATATGCTTTGACAATACCTTATGACACCTCATTAAGTCAGTCAAGGTCTATAACTAGTCTAGTTGCATGTTAGGCCTATAGGTCTTAATCATGAAGGCTCACTCTAAGACACTCATGAGCTATCCAATGCATAATTTCATGCTCAAATATCCTCATACAACCTATTATGCCTTTATGCATTCATATAACTATGCCACCAAGCTCCTTCATTCATAAGACTAGGAATCCTATGCACAATCCTTCTCAAGTCTCTTGTTGGGTTTAAACACTTGACAAATTTCACAATTGATCTTGAAGTACTCTTTGATGCATCTAAAACTTGGTCACATGCCTGATATGTTTCTAAACCAATGTAATAAATCTCAAAGATGAAATCAAACAAAAACATTATTCAATGACCTCATGAACAACCTTTGACAATAATGATAATTTCAATGCCAAACCTCAACAATAGAAATAATGCTCAATAATATCCCCCTATTTCATTGATGGAAAACCATACTAAAAATTGATCATAATTATCTCCCTATTCTTTTATTTCTCCCCCTTTGACATGAATGATAAAGTGATGCTTGTAATTCCTTAGATCACACTCCTTGCAACCAACATACTCAACATACAGAACTATGAGATTATGAGACATAAAACAAACATGTTCCCCCTATCTCCATTCATACCTTCTTGGAATAACTCACCTATTCTTGGAGATAATGATCATGATTATATCCCCCTAAGTACTTATTTTCTTCAATGATTTCTAGGGGTAGGAATTACACCCAATTCCTATCTTAAGTGTTCAAAGGTTACCTTTGGAAGCAGTTTGGTTAAGATGTCTGCAATTTGATCCTATGTAGAAAAATATTCAATTTTTACACTTTGTTCACTTACCTACTCTCTTAAAAAATGATACCTAATGGGAATGTGTTTGGTCCTTAAGTTCATGATATGGTTTGTTGAGACACCTATATCACTTGTATTATCATAATAGTTAGGGTTATGACCATCATACTCCACATTGTAGTCTTTTAGGGTCTACCTCATCCATAGGACCTAAGTAAAACATGAATCTACTATAATTTACTCAACCTCACAAGTAGACAATGCTACTAATGGTTGTTTCTTAATTACCCATGAAAATAGGCACCCACCTAGGAAGAAAGCTCCTCCACTGGTATTCTTCTTATGATCATGGATGTACTAACTGCCTTGAAATCCTCCATATCAAACTCATGCAACATATCTCTTATGTACTTGGCTTTTGAGATGTGTTTCTATGCAATTTCACTTTCACATTCAAAGAGGGAAACTGAGAAACTTAAAGAAATGGTCAAGGCTTGTATGTACCTGGAAGTAGTCTGCACACCGTAATCTAGACATTGTGAGAACTCCTCTTTGGTTATGGAGGATGACACCTAAAAGAGACAGACACTAAAACACGAAAAATGTTAGTTGATAAGAGGGTGGATTGCCAAGCAAAAGCTTGGTCCTAGAAGTGCTAAGGCTTCTTGGAGGATGACAATCCACTGTTAAAATAAAATATGACAGAGATAGAAAAGAGAAATAATAAAAGACTAAAAAGAAAGAACTAAAAGCAAATGCGTACCTGATAAAGCTGCAATCTGCTTAGCATAGTCACTAACGACAGTGATATTGCCGATGTCAGTCAGGAAGGTCACTGACGACGATTAGACTGCTGACGTCGGTAGGGTAAGTGGATGAGGTCAGTCGAGGTAATGGCTAGGGATGGATTCAAGTCTAGTTTCTGGTCTGCAGAATGGATTGTGGTCTCATCTGGGGGTCTGAGGGTCTATGAGGGATTTAGAGGGACTGCTTGGGGTCTAAGGGACTGAGAATGTTGTTAGGAAAAGGGGTAAGGGGCAGGAAAAAGGCCTTTCAGCCTTTTCATAAAGCAATTTAGTCAGGTTGATTAGATTGGTCTTAATATGGTCTGTAGGTCTCTGATAGCTTGTGTTGAGTTGATTGGACAGAGGGTGTTGTCTAAAGAGAGACTAAAGGAGTGTCAAAGGCAAAGAAAAGGGAATAAGGGGTGAGAGAAGGTTTTTCAGCCTCTCTGAGAAGAACAGGGAAGGTTGGGTCAAGGATGCTTGGAATAGATGGTAGACAGAATGCTAATATATTTGAAATGACACTGAAATAAAAATAGTACAAATACTTAGCTGTGACACGAGTTGGCAAAGGTGTAAAAGCTGTGTTTCCATTGTTGTTGGTGATGGAGATATCATGCAATCCCTATGCAGAATGTCTGATGTAAGACCTCAGTGCCTAGAAAATGTTGTCAAGAATATTGATTCCTGCAAGAAAACCAAGAAGCCAGAACACTAGAAAGCAAAAGCATGAGCACTTTCTTTCACCAAAAGAAAATTAGAGATTTGTGATTAGCTCTAGAGATTAACGATTTTTGATTTGGGTCCCATCAAAGGGTTAGAAAATTGGTTTAAGTATAACCAACGTCGGCCGAAATTTGACCAACATCGGTGGGTGGAGAATGGGTAAAAGAGCCACCAAGCCCGTTCTCCATCCGCCAAGTGCACTATCTATTGGAGAATGTCAAAGGTTGGGCTAAATACGCATGAGAGTTGGTTAAGCGGTTAGAGAGAAGTAAGAATAGGTCTTGGGTGAGTCATAGGGTGGAAAATAGTCCAAGGCGAGGTGTCAAACGAGGTGTTATAGGTGATGTGTCAAAGGAGAGGATATTGATAATAAATTATTATTTTAAAATTAGTAAGTGCATGTTTTAGGAATGGGTTAGGAATGGACCAAGGGGGAGGATGACCAAGGGTTAGACACTATTTCAGTGTCTACATTTGCCCCTTTTTGTCTTGTTGGTTGCTCTAGACGAACAACAAGACAAAAATAGGAGTCGGTTGCCTCAGGTATGGGATAAGGTTGATTTTATCTTGTTGGTTATTCAAGTGAACTGCAAGACAAAAATAGGAGGGTCGGTTGCCCCGATTATGGATGAGGTATTTCCCCTCAAAGCAGGAGTCAAGAGAAGGGAACCTAGAATCGGGTGCTGATTTGACAAAGATTGGATGAAAAAGGGGTTAAGATAGAGTGAGAATGCTGCAAAAATCATGATTGCACGTACACCACTTCATGAGGATGGTCAGGTCAAATTGTCACAGGTCGAGGGTCGAGGAGTGCCAAAATTGAAATAACCGAGCCCCAACATTTAGTCATCTACTGATTGAGTTATTCAATCTAAGCTGAAGCTCTAATGGTCATTGTGTTCCAGGTATCCCAGGTTCAAGAAGTGCTCCCAAAAACATGAAAATGTCACAAGTAGTGGGGATCAACTGGCTTGCGATCCTATACTTGTGAAGGTCAAAAGTATGCACACAATTTTGCTAACCAATCATGAGGTAGCATACATGCAAAAATAACCAAGGCAAAATCACTTTGGAAGTAGTCATGGTTAGAGGAGATGGTCATGATCTCTAAGGTCTGGTGGTCAATGGATGGAGGCAAAAGTGATCTCAAGTGTGCCCCAGGGGGCCAAAATGACATGTACTGGAGGGCTGACTGATTGGGGACATGATTTTGGGGCAACATGATGAAAAAAGGAGGTTTAAACATTACTAACGTCAGTGATAAAACTGATGTCAGATACATAAATGGACTGATGTCGGTAGGATATCGACTGACGTCAACATACCAGGGCACGATTATGGCAACGTTGATGACCTGCCAAATCTGACAAAACTGGATTAGCGATTGACCAAAAGTCATTTGTGATTTGGTTGACTGAGAGAAAATAGCTCTAGAGCCAAGTGAGTGAAAGTGACACTAGGTTGACCGAGGAGCAGTGTGAGGTTTCAGAAAAACATTGGTGGAGAGAGAGAGACACGTGGAGAGAAATTGGAGGCTGTAGAGATGTTTGTGGGCCAAGAGGAGCTTAACACAGAAGTGATGGAAGAGGGCAGTAGAGGACCCATGGGAGGTCCACCACCAGTGGCACCCATCGTGCCACCATGCCGGTGACACCGAGATGAGGTAGGAGGGTCTCTAAGCCCTATTTGGTTAGATTTTTGTTTTTATTTGTTTTTTGAAATTTTTGTTAATTTAGGTAGAAATTGAGGGGGGAGGGTAGCTAGGAGGGTGGGGAAGGGATCTAGGATAGGTTAGGAGGTATTGAGAGGGTTTTGGGTGGTGTTAGGGGGTAGAAATGGGGAAGCCCTAAATTTAGGGCTCACCTCATTTAGCCCTAGGGCTGAACCAGTCACTGATGTCAGCGTGTTCACTGGCATTGGCCGACCAGTGATCGGCATCGGTCACTAACCTGCCAACGTTAGTCACTAAGTGACCGACGTCGGTTAGGTGAGTGTCATCACCGGCACGATAACTGATGTCAGTGGCTACCTGATCAAAAGAGGGATGAAAATTGGTCAAGTTGAGGGGTTGAAGCTACACCAAGGGCTTCCCAGAGGTCAGGTTAGGCATAAATGGTCAAATAAGTTGGTCAAAATAGAAAGAGGAGGGAAAGTTTTGACATAAGATTGACTTGGGTGGATGCAGGTGAGGTAGACTCTGATGCTGTGAGATCGACTGCCGACATTGCTGATGCAGATGTGTTGGGACATCACAAGAGAGGAGTGGTTGCAGATGAGCGCAGTGGGACTCAGTGGGCTGCAACACTACTACAAAGTGGCATGGGATGTGAGCTTGATGGTGGCGCTGATCGAGCGGTGGGATCATTCCACCAACACATTCCACCTGCCCACTGGAGAGATGATGGTCACAGTGGAGGATGTATACTGGATTTTATAGCTGCTGATACACGGAGTAGACCTATATGCATGCTCGAGAGAGGTGCATGATATTCAGATGGTGACATTGTTTTGAGAGCATGCAGCTGAGGTGAGTTATCACTCAGCTAATTTTGTGTATGAGCCCCTTTACGCTGTAGACAAGGATGCACATCAGCTGGTGATCCTGATGATGATAGGCATCATGGTTTATGCACTGCTAGATGCAAAGGGAGGTAAGTTTTTGGTCGCTATGACCAGAGTTTTGATAGATATGATAGAGTGGCAAACAGTGTTTGCCTGGGCACCAGTGTTTTTGGCCCAAGTGTATAGAGAGCTATGGGGCATTAGCCAGCGGCGGCGATACAGCTTGTGCATTGGCCACCTTTTACATTGTTGGGCTTACGAGCACATCATGGTCACACAACCTCTCAGCCTCCTAGTGGTGATTCAGGCTAGCTTTAGGGTTGGATTCAGGCGATGGCATGAGGTGATGGCACAGACACGGGTGGACGGAGTGGTTAGGGATATTGACCACTACTGAGGGGTACTAGAGGCCCTGATACCTGCAGATATCATCTAGAGACCATACCTGGTGTATCCAGCATTCAGAGATCAGGGAGAGCAGCTGGTCAGGACTCAGAGCATGTGATGGGTCAGAGGTAGGTGAACTGGTGAGCTCGAGAGGATTCTAGCAGAGAGAGTGTGGTGCCAGTATGGGTTGCTATAGGATGTACCTCCTGCATTCCTGCAGTATAGGTGGGATGATATAGAGGTGCCACTCCCACTGCCAGAGGAGACAAAGGGGCCAAATTTTGAGGAGTTACCAGAAGTACCTAGGATAGCCAACCCAAGATGTTTAGAGGCCTACTCGACATGGTGGGCATGTCAGTATATAGGGGTACGGTGGGACTATAGCTTGATCTATAGGCAGTGGTCAGGGATAGAGATACAGTGAGGCAGGAAAGAGATGCTACCATCTAGGAGAGGGATGTAGCATGAGGACGAGTGACCACTTTGGAGAGTCAGGTCACAGGTTTATAGGGGGAGATGGCAGGGTTGACAGGTTGAGTGGCTACTTTGACAGGGTAGGTCACTATTTTGTAGAGTCAATTGGCCACAGCCCAGGCACAGGCATCGATAGGATAGGGCTTGAGAGGACAGGGCTCGATGCAATATCCACTTCAGTAGCTAGTTCAACAGCCCACACAGTCAGTGTCAGTGCAGCCAAAGTTTTCACAACCGCAGGGTTCAGTGTAGGGCACGACAGCAGGTCTGATGGGTCCACCACAGACTGTATCTCTAGTTAGATACAGTGATGTGCTAGATGAGATCGCATATTATGAGAGGGCCATTAAGGGTTTCCCTTAGATATAGTGATACTCTGAGATGAGGGTAGAGCAGAGTCGACAGAGGTCTATGTCTCGAGCAATGGCTTCTGGGTCTCACAGATGACATAGATCAGAGGGGGGAGAGAATACAGCATCTTCCTAGCCACTGCCACCACCACCACAGCCACAACCTTGAGGCCAGATTGTGATGTTATTTTTGATGTATATACTGGCCTGCGAGCCATTGATGCGAGATGTATGAGAGAGAGATAGAGGCATAGATTGTGCGATTGTATAAAACATTAATGTATATATATATGATGTGATTTTGATCATGGATGTGTTATAAAAAATGTTATGGATGTATTTGTATGTTATTTTGATTTGATATATGTTTTGATATGATGTTTAGGATTATGATGCTGATATTGTTGTGTTTATGTGATGATGAATGTATGATTAGGATTAATGATTAATGATATGGATGAAAATGATTAATGTTAATGATTATGAAAATATGTGATTTGTTTATGATGTGATTGGCAGGTGATGAAAGAATGTGATGGAAGAAATGCGATGAAGAAATGGCCGAGGTAACCCCAGAAGACCCCATGTCAACTAAGTGCTACATACATAGCCCCTGTCATTAGGGCCTCAGGCCAATGTAGTTCTCCCAAAAGGGAGGAAAAAGATCGAAGTAGTTGAATCTGGTCATGATAATGATATAGCACGTCCCACTTGTCTAAGGGTACATGCTTTGAAATAATGAGGAGAAGATGATGCTACAACGTTTTCCAAATGGTGTATTCTGTAACATTGGTCGAGGTTCTTCATCCCTAGCAACTATCCATATTCATGATGGATGAATGCTAAAAATGAATTGCAGGTTGATTTATGCATCAACAAGTAATGGTTTATGCTTGACATAAATTGTGTGGTTGATAGTTTCCATGTGTATTGATGTCTATGGAAACTAGAATGATTAGGCTATGTGAGTGGTTAAAAAAGAGTCGGGTTGAATTGTTTTGACAAATAATGTGGTTGAATGTGACCAAAGTGTAGGCAGAAAGTAAAAGGCATAAGCGCCCTTTTATTGACAAGGACCAAAATGACAGCATAGATAAGGGTTGTTAGAACCAAGAGCCCTATTCATGCATTGCATCGTTGACCATGAATTGTGTTAGAGCAGTAATCAAATCACTTCGACATTAAAGTGAAATCGAAGTCCCTTGAGTAGGTGATGGGATAGGAGGAGAGGGTAACCCATTTTTAGAGTATTGATAACTTTGCCCCTTTTTATAGGAGGCCCTGAGACAACTACAAGTCAAGTCCATGACCCATTTTTTTTTTTAGAGGGGACTGATCAATGCGGGAAGTCCACATAAAGATGTCACTTGTTTTGTGGTCATTTTTGAAGCTGATCGATGTGGGAAGCTTCTAAGAAAGTGTTGTTTGTAGCAAGATTTAGTCATAGCCATCCTTCGAGGGAGTGGTCTATATTTTGCTTTATAAATATAAGGGCTTTTGAATAGTTGTCCTTCGAGGGAGCAGTCTATTAGCTACAATAATGAAAGTACAGCTGTCCTTTGAGGGAGCAGTCTGCTTTTTAATTTGATTTTGTAACCTTGGATATTTTGACATCTTGATTTATTTTTGACAGAATGTTGAGTCATGGACAAGACTTATAAAAGGTCAAGGGCTCCCTTTTATGAGGACAAAGCATCCATACTTTATAAAAGGGGTATGGAGGATTTTGTTAAGGGAAAAAGGGTGGAAAGGATTGAGGATCAAAAGGGCAGGGATTGCTTAAGGGATGAGCTCAATTTAAATGTTAAGTGGATGAGTACTCGACTAACAGTAGAATGGTCACAGATGTAAAGCATTAAGGGGCTCAGGTTCTGGTCGGCCTTCAAGAGAAGATAGATGATAAGTCCCTAATCCATACTTGTGCGTGATGATATAAGGTCTGAGCCAATTAGGAGTGAATTTGCCTCTTTTACTCTGTTCCATATTGGTCACATGTTGGTTCTCTTTGAGGACAAGGTCTTCGATATTGAAATCTCTTTCTCTCAGAGTTTTGTTATAGGCTCGTTTGATGTGATTTTGATAGACATGGAGATGGTTGAGGGCAGCAAGATGAAGTTCATCGAGTAACTCAAGTTGAGCTAATCGATCTTGATGAAAGTCATCATTAGAAAGAATGTCATGGAGAGAAATGCGAAGAGATGGGATCTATACTTTGAGAGGTAAGACAGCCTCTGTTCCATACACTAGAGAGAAAGGGGTAGCACCTGTAGAGGTTTAGATGCTAGTGCGGTAGGCCCACAAAGTGAAGGGTATGTGAACGTGCCAATCCCTTCCAGTGTCGTTGACCACCTTCATGAGAATTTTAGTTAAGATTTTATTAGAATCCTCGGCCTGCCCATTTGCTTGTGGGTAGTAAGGCGAAGAAAAGCTGAGTTTAATGCCAAAGGAGTCACAAAGTTTTTGGACAGTTTTGTTTTTAAATGACTTTCCATTATCGATGATGATTTTGTGAGGTACACTAAAATGACAGATCATGTGGGTGTTGATGAAGTCGACAATCTTGTTAGCTTTTATGGAGACAAGAGGAATAGCTTCCACCCATTTAGTGAAATACTCAGTGGCAGTGATGATGGATTGATGATGAAGAGACGAATGAGGGTTAATCTCACTGATGAGATCTAAGCCCCATTGTGAGAAAGGCCAAAAATCTTGAGCAACTTGTAAGGCATGACTAGGGAGATGAAGCAAGTTAGCATGCTGCTGACACTTGATGCAATGCCAAACATAATTGCTATAGTCTTGATGAAGAGTGGGCCAATAATAACCCAAGTGAAGGATGCGCGTGGCAACCGAGTTACCACTGAAGTGTCTACCACAAATCCCGTCATGGGCTTGTTTAACAGCATGAGAGGCATCAATGGATTTTAAACAGCGAAGAAGGAGGCCGTCAAAACCTCTTTTATAGAGAAGGCCCCCTAGCATGGTATACCGAGCGGTGCATTTGATGAAAGCCTGTCGTGCATTGCTAGAGAGGTTGGGAGGAATGAGAGAATGAGCCAAGTAGTCCTCAAGTTGTTTATACCATACATCTTGTGAACTAGAGTCTATGGTGTGGATGAGGTTGATGTTAGTGGAAATGTATGAAGGCGATGGCACACGATGTACCATGACATAAATTCTTGATGAGGATGATGATGAAGAAGGAATATGTGAGGTGAGGGAAGCCATGGTGTCAGCAAACTTATTCGTAGATCGAGGGACAGTCTGCAATAAGTGATGGCCTAAAGATGCTAGAAGGGTGTCAACATGGTGCTTATACCTTTGTAAAATTTCATTTTTACAAAGATATGAACCATTGACTTGATTGATGACAAGTTGTGAGTCACCGAAGATGTTGATGGTCTTGATGTTTAAAGAAAGGGCAGTTTGAAGTCCCAAAATTAAGGCTTCATATTCGGCCATATTATTGGTACATTCAAAGTCGAGTTTGAAAGATAGGGGCATGGGCTCACCTTCATGTGGGATGAGGATGACCCCCACACCCCCACCGAGTTGACATTTAGAGCCGTTGAAGAACATTGTCATTTGGTAGAATGCGTCATCAGTCGAGAGAGTGGCGATAGATTCATCAAAAAACTCACACTGAGAAGGTTGATTTTTGGGAAGAGGGGCATCCGCTAGTTGGTTAGTGATTGTTTGCCCCTTTATAGATTTTTGCTAAACAAATTCTAAGTCAAATTCAATAAGAAGCATGAGCCAACAAGCCATTCGTTGGTTTTGATATGGCTTAGAATGCATGTATTTAAGAGGGTCAGTGTGAGTGATGACAAAGGTTTTGTGATTAAGAAGATAGTGATGAAGCTTGGTAGTGGTAAAGACTAATGCCAAACAGAGTTTCTCGGTATGAGTATACCGAGTTTCATAGTCGACAAGTGTTCAGCTTATGTAGTAGACCGCTTGCTCACGGTGTTGCTCGTCTCGATGCGTGATCATGGCACCTAACGAATGATTGGTTGCTGAGATGTAGAGGTAGAAGGGCTGGTCATCTTTTGGTGGAATAAAGACTGGTGGAGAGACCAAATAGCGTTTGAGGGCTTTAAAAGCCTCTTGGCAATCTTTATCCCATTTAAAGGAGACGTCCTTCTTGAGGAGGTGATGAAAGGGTTGGCAATGGTCAGAAAGCTACAAAATGAAGCGACGGATGGATTGGAGCTTCCCTTGTAGACTGCAAAGTTGTTTGAGATTAGTTAGAGGTGGCATTTCGAGGATAGCGTAGATTTTGGCAGGATCTATCTCGATGCCACAAAGAGAGATAATGAATCCCAGGAGCTTTCCTGAGAAGACCCCAAAGATGCATTTCTTGGGGTTAAGATGAACATTATACTGTAGAAGGCGAGAGAAGATGATCTTGAGGATAGTCAAATGGTCACGATGAAGCTTAGACTTTCCAAGCAGGTCATCTACATAGTCCTCCATGATTTTATGGAGGAAATCGTGAAAGATGTAAGTCATGGCACGCTGATATGTGGTGCATGTGTTTTTCAGACCAAAAGGCATGACCCGATAGTAGAAAGTTCCCCATGGTGTAATGAAGGTGGTTTTGTGCTGATCTTCCAGTGCAATCAGGATTTGGTTATATCCTAAAAATCTATCCATGAGTGATAACATCTCATGGCCAGCTATAAGATCAACAAGTTGGTCAATGTTTGGAAGAGGAAAGTCATCTTTGGGACAGGCTAGGTTAAGGTAGTGATAGTCCGTACAAATCCAGATTCCCCCAGTCACCTTGGTGACAGGAACAATGTTAGATACCCACTGTGGATAATTGATGGGTTGGATGAAGGAAACAGAGAGAAGACGTTGAAGCTCCTCTTTGACAAGGAGCGCAACACGAGGATGCATTTTGTGAAGCTTTTGCCTAACAGGCTTAGCCTCTGGGTTTGTGATGATGTTATGAGTGGCAATGTTAGGATCGATGCCAGGCATGTCAACGTAGGTCCAGGCAAAGGCTTTGTGATTGTCTGAGAGAAATGTGGTATAGTCAATCTGCTCTTGGGTGTCTAAAGATTGACCAGTCTTTAAGACATGAGGAACACCAAAAGATGAAAGGTTAATGTCAATGGTTGATTCATTTAACATAACTTGTGTTTTAGAAGGGAGGGAGCATTGAATGAAAGAATCATCAGCACCCATATAGGTAAGAATGGCTTCATCATCTATGCAGTGAACACTGTTGATGGTTGTTGATTCATCGTCTATCATGCTAGGATAAATGAGAGGGAGAGACCTGGAAACCCCATTGAGCTGATAGGTTGAGGGTTCCAAGTGGATGGTGTTTATGCAAAAAAAAGTAGGAGGGATGGAAACCACTGACTCTGTAGGTGAAGATGGAAGAATAGGCGAGTCTGGAAGAGATTAGTCGATGATGGGTTCAAGGCAAAGGTTTGCAAAATCCTCAGTGGGTTCTTGGAAACCCAGTCCATATCATTTCTTGGCATTATCATCATTGGGTTGTTCGATGGGTCGATGGGAGCCTTGTTCGTAGCACCCAAAGCCAAAACCCTTCCATGCACACCTATAAAGGTAGGTATGTGCAAAGGTGGGGTTGCCAAGAAAGGAGAAATCAGATGTGAATAGTTGAAGTGAGGAGGAAGGATTTGAGTCAGTAGGAGCTTGATCCAGCCCCCCATAGATGAGATTGGTTTGAAGGCTAAGAGGACCATTCTGATCTAATAGTCATAGCTTGGATTTTGATGAAGCTATCCATACTCTTGAGGAGTTTGGAACATGTCTAGAGTAAGTAGGCGATATTCCCCCAGTGAAAGTCTTTGGAAGATATCATCCATGGGGTCCTTGGTTGTTAATTGAGAAGGTGATGTGAGGGCAACCACTGTTTACGTACTAGTTGACGCTTCCACGGATGGAGATGATGTTTGGGTTGGTGCCTTGAGAGGAATAAGAACGTCATTTGGTCGATAAGTTGTGTTACAAGTCTTAAAAGGTGATGGGTCGACAGGAATGACATGGACTTGTTTGTCGTGTTCAAATTTGACACAACGATAAAGTGTTGAAGGGATGCAAGCCATGGCACAGATCTAGGGTCGTCCTAATAGCATGTTATATTGGAATTCTCCCTCAATGATGTAAAAGAGCTCTGGGATTGTGCGTGGACCAATGTGAATATGGAGGACAACAGTGCCAATAGTGTTAGCGGTGGTGTCATTTAAGGATCTAAGGATTGCATTGGTTTTCGATACGTAATTCTTGGGAAGAGCCAATTGATCAAAGGCGTGGGTAGAAATGATATTAATGCTAGTGCCCCCATCAATCATAACTCATTTAATACGGGTTTAATCAACGTAGGCTGTGATGAAAAGAGCAGCATCCTGATCTTCCAAGGTAGAGGTAGGAATTTCAGAATCACTGAAAGTGATAGAGGCGATGGGGGATAAAGAATGGACTAGGGTAGCTAATGGTTGAGGGTCTTCAGGTTGGACCTCAGCTGCTTGTAAGGCTTTGATTAGAGCTTGACGATGCTGGGGGGAGCTTTGGATAAGGTCATATAAGGTCATCTTCATAGGCGTTTGGTGAAGTTGTTTTATCATAGAGTCTTTGATTGCCTCTGAAGAAGGGGGTTGGGATGCACCTAAGATGGAAATCTTGGGTTTTGGTTGTTGAGGTGACTGGACAAAAGGATAGGTCCAAGGAATAGCAGCTTTTTTTTTTTGCCTTGTCCTTTTGTGACCTAGTGGTTATGTGGATAGTATTGATTTCAAAGATAGGAGGTGAAGAAGGGGTCATGGCCTACTGGTGAGATGTTGATGTGGTTAAATAGGTTAGATGGGAAGGTGTCGAGGGTCGGTCAAGAGTGTCCTCAAGGAGAAGAGTGTCTTTTTCCATATAGCGGTGAATGACCACCTTGAGGGCATAGCAAGTCTCGATATTGTGTCATGGCATACGATGGTATAAGTAAATCTTCATATCGTCGAACTAGGAAGGTTTTGACCTGAGGGGTTGGAATGGTTTGATAGATGGGAGGGTTATGCTAGAAGTCTGCAAAAGTTGGCATAATATCAAAGTGTATGAACCTATTAAGGGGTCCGTGCTTGTTGATGCATGACGCGATGGTGACTTTTGCTTGGGAGGTGTTGAAGAAGGCTTTCGTACCACCTTTTGGGTTGGTGGTGCGGCCACATGTGAAGACGGAACTTTCTTCATGAGAGGTGCCAAATTTTTAATAGGGGGTAGACTTGTGGTGGGCAAAGGAAGTAATAGAGGTAATTTGTGTTGGTTAAGGGTCAGAGTAGGGAGCACTCTGATTAGGGTAGAAGGATGAGGGCCTAAAATGGAGGGTAATGTTGATGGTGGAGGAGGGGTTCGCTTCTATGGTCTGGCAGTCTTCTTCAACTTGGTTTGAAGACTACTATTGGTCGAGGTCTGGTCTAAGTCCACCTTCACTTATGGGTGAGTGAGGGTAGAGACAGGGCGAACGTCGAGTGACTTGATCGGTTTAGATGGGGTAGATGTAGGTTTAGAAGCGGGAGTCTAGTCTTTATTGAGAGTCTTGGGTGATTCTACCTTGGGAGGATTGACAGCATGAGATGAGAGGGCATAGGGATGTTGAAGAGCTTTAAGACGCTCCCACAATCCCTGATGCTCAACTTTCCTTGAAGGGAGAAGTTCAATTTTCTCCACTAGCCGAGAAAATGGTTGAGAAGATGTTGGATGAGGTTTGGGTCCTTGAGAAGATGTGTTAGGTGTGGCAGTAGTCTCGGACCCAAGATGTGTGAGAGTTATAACTAGATTGTCATTGGTCGAAGAAGATGGAGAGTCAGGTTCTTCTCTTGGTGGAGAATGAACTAGAGAATGTGGCTCCTCAAGCGGGTAAAGGGCAGGGATTATGGTGCCCTCCACTTGCGGTCAAGGAGTAGGTAAGGTCGGGTCTTCCATAGGCAATAGGAAGGAGGATGGTGAGACCGGTGGTGCTGGTAAGGTTGAGGCATCCTCCAAGATGAGGGAGGTTGATGGAAAACTAATCGGGGAAAGAGGTTCATCCACACATGATGGACTGATAGATGGACTATACTCTTGAGGTTGGTCGGAGATGAAGGGCGAGACCGTATTAACTATTCGAATGTCATGTTCATGAGTGTTGTTAATCAAGGTCTAGACATTGTTTTGGGTCAGTGGATGATTGGGGAATCGTTGCTTGAAGATGTCGATACCCTGATTAGGAGGTGCATTGGGATTATCTAGGATGAGGTCACCCTTTTCAAGCATGTCTTGGATTATGTTTTTAAAGGTTTTGCAGTTTCCTGTGTCATGACCTTTGACACGATGGTAATTGTAGAAGTCATTTTCCCTATACCACGCAAGGATGGCGCGTGAGGGATCAAATTGTGGAGGTGGTCGGATCTGGGGGAGATTGAGAACCCCATGTCTAACAAGTTTTTCTAGTATAGACGCGTATGATTCTCTGAGAGGAGTATACTATCATTATACATATCTCTACTGGAATTGGTGGGTGGTGTTCTGAGATGTGGATGGCTCAGGCTGATTGGTTGAAGAGGATGAAGGTCTAACAACCACAACATTAGCTAAAGCTTTAGACTTAGGATTGGATGATGAAGGTTTAGAAGAAGAAGAGTCATTGGTCTTAGAGTTGAGATTCTTGCTCCATAACTTGACTTTATTCTCCTCAATGACACGTAATTCAAGTTTGTGGGCCATCGTGAAGGCTTCGTCAAAGGTGCAGAAGGTCTGAACCCGTAAGGTGGAAGAAATATGTTTGGCACAGGCTCAGGAGAAAAGTTCAATAAGTTTGGGTTGGGGTAAGGAAAAGGAGAGTTGATTGATGAGGCCTCTCCAGCGAGCAATGAAGTCAGCTATAGATTCATCCTCGAATTGGCAGATAGTATAGAGGTATGTGATCGAGACCTTCTTGGTGATGTTAATGGAGAAGTGATCAAGAAAGAGCTGGGCCAGCTATGTAAATGTGAAGAGGGAATGGCTGGCAATAGAGCTGTACCAGTCAAGTGCAACACCAAAAAGGGACATAGGAAATGTGCATAAGAGCAATGCATCATCATGGGCAATAAGGTAACATGCATGTCTAAATGCCCATAAGTGCTGTTGTGGGTCTTTCTTGCTTTGAAAGTGAGAAAATTTGGGAAGCTCCCACTGGTTGGGGTATGGCCTAATCGGGACGGAAGGATGAATGGGCTCATTGCAAATTTGCTCATATGAGAGAGCATTACGTGAGCTAGAAACGGAGGTCTCTAGGCTAGACATCTTGTCCATCAGCATTTTGATGATATCTGTTGACGGATTGGCAGGTGGAGCGCCCCCTAGATTATAAGGTGCTTGAAAGATATTGAGAGGGGCATATGACGTGGTTGGTTGCGTAGACGTAACATATGGGTAGTTGGTTATTGGAGCAAAATTTGAAGCCAAGGGCACTTGTGTTATGGGGTTGGTAGGCACAAGTTGGATAGGGGCCATCAAGGATGGTTGAGGAGTGGCCACACTTGTTGAAGGTTAGACAATTACTCTTGTGTTGATAGGTGAAAGAGTAGGGGGGATAGAGACCAGTAGGTTTTGGAAAGGTGTGGGATTTGGTTGAGTAGTTTGAGGTTGAGGGGGTACCGGAACCCCCATGGAGGTAGGTTTAGAAGGAGAGGTTAAATTTTGAAGGTAAGACACGGTTGGGTCATTAGTGGAGGTGTTGGCTTGATTGTTTATAGGTTGAATTATAGATGTTGTTGATGTGATTCTTGTCTCGACTAAGGAAGTCAGCATCCCATAGATTGGGTTGCTTAGGGAGTCTCGCGTTTGGCTATGTGCGAGATAGTGCTGAGGGGCTTTGACATTGAGGTCTAAGAATCATGCAAAATTTTGGTCCCCTTCTGGGACAATAGGAGTTTCAGGTGGGGTTGGGCGAGTAGGAGTTCTTTCAGTCTCTGAGTGGAACTCCATTATAGGACTGGTTATGGATGGTGAAGGTGGAAGTGGTTGTTGTCTAGCGTGGTCAAGAAGAGCCTTGGTTTGACTGCGTGTCAAAACCATTCAAGGCAAGAAAGGCTCAGGTTTTAGAAAACTGTGTTTTTTTAGTCTCAAAAAACCAGAATGGGTGTTTAGACATCAAGAAAGTTGGATTTTAAGCTTGCTATTTTTGGGAAAAAAGATTAGACAGTGACCGACGTCGGTTAAAAAAATTGATGTCGGTGAAGAAGTCTGTCAATTTCGATCAGATAATCGATGCCGGTGGAGAGAAGTTGCCGACATCAATTACAAAACCGATGTCGATTACTATGTTTTCCAGAAACTCAAAAAAAAATTTGGAAATAAAGAAGACGTCCTTACCAGCTCAAAAAAAATAGATAAAAATAGAAAAATAAGATGAAGACAGGCAGATCCTAAGCGTTAAATCCCTAGAAATAATTTTATTAGGATCGTGTGGCTTATGCCTTAAAGTGATGTTTGGGGAGGTTGGTTGTTAGAAGGGTCCTAGAAGAGGTAGTCTAAAGATGGTTTCAGGTATGTTTAGGCACTTAAAAGTCTGTGTTAGGTTCCGTACTTGGCCTGGTGCTAAGGAGCAAGCTCCCCTCACTTCATGATTCCAGTGGTAAGCTGGTCTCGCTTAGCCAAAATATACTTTCCCTATAGATTAGACTCTGCCAGAGAACAGAGTGGGCTTTCCCCTTGGTGGTGAAATCCAAGTAGGATCGCTGGATCGGGTAAGGTATCTGCTGGGTGATGAAATCCCAGTCGGGCCTTGTCTCAAGTGAGTTTGATGTTTAATTTAGTGCACATGGTTTGGTTGTGTAACATCAAGTGATCTATGATTAATTCAATATGTGGTTTATTAATTACTAAGTGTGGACTAAGAAATGCAAGCAAGCAGAAATGGAATGTAATATATTTTAAAGCCCCAAATTGAAATGTTAAGTTGGAATGAAAACAAGTTTGAGAAAGGGTTTGAAGAATATGATTTTTGACTAGTCTAGAAATGCAAGAAAAGAAAAAAAAAGTTCTTTTTATTCCTGCTTATGATGTCTTTTAGAAAAGAAGAAAGAGCTGAAGAGGGAGAAACCTAATGCACCTAAATGAAAAAAGAAGGAAAGGAACCCAAAGAAGGCCCTAAGGGTCCCACCAGGTGTGCCAGAATGTTTCTATGCAATTTCGCTTTCACATTCAAAGAGGGAAAATGAGAAACTTTAAGAAATGGTCAAGGCTTGTATGTACCTAGAAGTAGTCTAGGCACCGTAATCCAGACATTGTGAGAACTCCTCTTTGGTTGTGGAGGATGACACCTGAAAGAGACAGACACTAAAACATGAAAAATGTTAGTTGATAAGAGGGTGGATTGCCAAGCAAAATCTTGGTCCTAGAAGTGCTAAGGCTTCTTGGAGGATGACAATCCACTGTTAAAATAGAATATGATAGAGAGAAAAGAGAAATAATAAAAGACTGAAAAGAAAGAATTGAAAGCAAATGCGTACCTGATAAAGTTGCAATCTGCTTAGCACAGTCGCTGACAGCGGTGATATTACCGGCGTTGGTCAAGAAGGTCACCGACAACGGTTAGACTATCGACGTCGGTAGGGGAAGTGGATGAGGTCGATCGGGGTAATGGCTAGGGACGAGTTCAGGTCTGGTTTCTGGTCTGCAGAATGGATTGTGTTCTCGTCTGGGGGTCTGAGGGTCTATGAGGGATTCAAAGGGACTGCTTGGGGTCTAAGGGACTGAGAATGTTGTCAAGAAAAGGGGTAAGGGGCAGGAAAAAGGCCTTTCAGCCTTTCTGTAAAGCAATTTAGTCAGGTTGATTAGATTGGTCTTAAGATGGTCTGTAGGTCTCTGATAGCTTGTGCTGAGTTGATTGGACAGAGGGTGTTGTCTAAAGAGAGACTAAAGGAGTGTCAAAGGCAAAGAAAAGGGAATAAGGGGTGAGAGAAGGCTTTTTAGCCTCTCTGAGAAGAGCAGGGAAGGTTGGGTCAAGGATGCTTGGAATAGATGATAGACAAAATGCTAATATATTTAAAATGACACTGAAATAAAAATAGTACAAATAATTAGCTGTGACACGAGTTGGCAAAGGTGCAGAAGCTGTGTTTCCGTTGTCGCTAGTGATGGAGATATCGTTCAATCCTTGTGCAGAATGTCTGATGCAAGACCTCAGTGCCTAGAAAATGTTGTCAAGAATGTTGATTCTTGCAAGAACACCAAGAAGCCAGAACACTAGAAAGCAAAAGCATGAGCACTTTGTTTCACCGAAAGAAAATTAGAGATTTGTGATTAGCTCCAGAGATTAACGATTTTTGATTCGGGTCCCGTCAAAGGGTTAGAAAATTGGTTTAAGTATAACCGACATCGGTGATTCCGCTGGCGTCGACCGACATTTGACCAACGTCAGCGGGTGGAGAATGGGTAAAAGAGCCACCAAGCCCATTCTCCATCTGCCAAGTGCACTATCTGTTGGAGAATGTCAAAGGTTGGGCTAAATACGCATGAGAGTTGGTTAAGGGGTTAGAGAGAAGTAAGAATAGGTCTTGGGTGAGTCATAGGGTGGGAAATAGTCCAAGGCGAGGTGTCAGATGAGGTGTTATAGGTGATGTGTCAAAGGAGAGGATATTAATAATAAATTACTATTTTTAAATTAGTAAGTGCATGTTTTAGGAATGGGTTAGGAATGGACCAAGGGGGAGGATGACCAAGGGTTAGACACTATTTCGGTGTCTACAAGATGAATATAATTCTTTTAGATTGAGTTATTTACAACCCAAAAAATAATGATAGTTATCCTCGAATGGACATCTCAAATTCTTTCTTCATCACCTCTACAAAGGCCTTTGTCATGTTCTCATTATTTTCATCAAATATGATGTCATCCAAATAGATAACTAAAATCATTTAATGGTCATATTTTTTCTTGATGTATATATTACTATTTATAACTCCTCTATTGAATCCTTGATCCAAGAGATACTTGTCCAACCTAGCATACCAAGCTCTAGGAGCTTGCTTTAGATCATAGAGAGACTTTTCCAATCTATAAACATAATCTTTATCATTTGATAGTGAAAATTATTTAGGTTTCTTAATGTATACTTCTTCTAAATTCCTATTCAAAAAGGTATATTTTACATCCATTCGGTATAACTTGAATCTTTTGAATCTTTCATAAGCTAGAAACAATCTAATGGCATTCAATATTGATACTAGTGCAAAGGTATCCTCAATATATGCATATCAATTCAAATCGTGCATACCCCTTACATACCAATCTATCTTTATTCCTAGTGACTTCTCCATCTTTATTCAACTTGTTTCTAAACACCCATTTTGTGTCAATGACATTCTTGTCTTTAGGCCTAGGAACTAGTTCACAAGTCTCATTCTTCCCTTTTGATCTAACTCCTCATTCATAGAACCTATCTATAATTTGTCTTTTATTGATTCTATAAGACTCTTAGGTTTAATCTTGGATAATAGATCAACATTCTCTTGATTTAGATTACTTACCAATCTTTTCATTGTTTACATACATGTATTATTGTTGCCAATGATTTGAGATTTAGGGTGATCTCTTTTACTCTATTCTGAGGATCATTTTCAGTCCTATCTTTATTCAACTTCTTATTATTTCTCATCAACCTCTATTGTCTCTTTTTCATTCTTGAAGTCTAAATTCTCTACATTTTTCTTTGACTATGACTGATATTTCCTTGTCTCATCAATATTCACATTGGTACTTTCCACTATCTTTTATAGTCTCTTGTTATAACATCCAGAAGTTGAGCTCATTAATGAGTATCTTAAACATATGCCTTCATCATATCTGGAATGAAACTTACCCAAGTCTTCATCATCCCTTTTGATAAAACATTTTCTCCTAAACACTTAAAAGTATTCTACATTTGTAAGTCTACCCTTTTATAGTTGATAAGGAGTCTTGTTGCCTTTAGTCCTTATATATCCTTTATTCAAAATGTAGAGAGAAGTGCTTACTAACTCTCTCCAATATCCATTAGATAATATATATTCATTCAACATAGTTCTAGACATCTCTTGAACTATCTTATTCTTCCTTTCCACTATCCCATTCTGCTAAGGTGTCTTAGTTGTTGAGAATTATCGCCTTATTCGACAAACTTCATAGAATTCATCAAATTCTTTGGACCAAAACTTTCCTCTATTATATCTTAGGCAGTATATCTTCCTATTTTTCTCATTCTCAACAAGAGTTTTGAATGCCTTGAACTTTTTAGGAGCTTCTAATTTCTCTTTTAGGAATGTAACCCAAGTCATTATTGTGTAATCATGAATGAGTAACAAGAAGTATCTATCTCCTTGAATGCTTTGAATTATTGTAGACCCACAAAGATCAATGTGGAATAACTCTAAGGGTTTTGTGGTAGCATATTCCTTGGACTTGAACCTTCTTTTAGCCTACTTACCATGTTGACATGCCTTGGAAGGTATGTTTATAGGTTTGATGATCTTAAGCATGTTCTTCATAGACTTATTAGTGTTAATATGAACTAGGTTTTCAATGTTTAGGTGACCAAACCTTTTTTTCCATATCCAACTTTCATCTATCTTACTCATGAAACATCTCTCCTTCTTGATCTCATTCAATACATATATGTTATTCTCAGTCCTCTTGGCATTGGCAATTAGCCTTCCTAATTTGGCTCTCTTTATCTCACACCCTTTGTCATGAAAATTTAGTGTGTGTTCTTTATTACACATTTGATTTACATTGAGTAGGTTATTTTCAAACCTTCCACATATAACACATTTTGGGTCTTGTTCTTTCTATTATATAAACTCAAGACACCCTTACAAACTACATTGGTAGTTATGTTGTCTCTAAACCTCATTATTCCTACAAAATTTTATTTAATGAGATGAACTTATTTATATCTCATGTCATGTTGCTTGAGAAAGCACTATCTATATACCATTTCATAACTTTAGATTAAATGTGAAAGGCAAGCTGAGCTAGCATAGAATCCTCTTTAGTCTTTTATTCCTCCTTGGCAAATAGACCATCTTAATTCTTGAGCTCAATATGATCCATCCTAACTTGATTTGGATTCCATACTAATGTTTTATATTTTTTGTGTAATTTAGGATATTCATATGTCTTGTTGAATCTTGTAGGCCTTCTAAATGTATTAGAATAGAATCTTGCAATGTGTCTTGTATTATGATAGATGTAGTAAGCAACATTACTATACATACTATGGTTATATAATGACTTATCATTCATTGCATTAGGCTTATTGATTGTTATTTTCATGTTGATATTATTGACTTTTTCGGGCCTCTAATTCTCTTTCTCAAACTTTCTCATTTTTTATATGAATTGTTCATGCTCAATCTTCAAGGAATCTACCTATGTCTTTAATTGGTCATACTCAAATTATTTTGACTTGAATTTTACGTTGAAATATTCTAATTAACTATTGATATCATTGATAGTCTTTTTTTATTCTTAAAATCATCAAGGTATCTTATGATCTCAGCTTCAAGGTCTACTTCAGCTTCTCCTTCTTCACTGTCATAGTAGACTTCATCATACATGTTGTCTTCTCCCTACTAATCATAAGATATAATATGCTTCTTAGGATCACCTTCAAGTTGTTAGACTTGTCATAAAGGACCATGATATGATACAAATTATTGCAAACACAATTACTAAGAGGTGGGGTTGAATCAATATTTTAAAAAATTGAACTTTACCTTATCATTCATGAACTATCAAAATAATATAGTACACAAAGAACACATTAAGAACCATGAGCATGAGAGAAGATCATAACACATAGAACACTTATTTGAGTAGGAAACCCTCAAGGGGAAGAAAAAATAATAATTATGAAAATTTAATATTGTCCTATAGGTAAAATGTCAAGATTTAGTGAAGCACTAGCTTCACTTGGAGAACCAACTCCAACTAGCCAAGCACCAACTAGGCTAAGCTTTAACAAGCACCCACTTGTAAGGAGGTACCAGAACCCTAGATGAATCATAACCAATTCATCCACTTCAAACCTTTTATCACCTTTAAAAACTTTTATTTCTCATACAATAGATGATGATATGCTTATTCAGCTTTACACACACTTCTAACCTTCTCAAACTGGTCTTTAGCCTTCTTCACCCAAATAGGTCTCTTCAAGATAGATTAGGTTATTTGACCTTGATAGTCATCTATAGTACCCTAGTTATTTATTAATGATATTTTATATACACCTTGATTATGATCTTTAATACCTACTATATCTCTTCAAAATTATATATCTTCAACTTCAACTCTCATACACACTAACTAGCCAATTAGGCTTATTAGGCCTTGTTCTTATACTAAGTTTTTATTCATAAACCTCTTGGTCAGACATAAAAATTTGATAAATTATATTTTTAATGAGATAATACTTATTCCATTCTAAAAACAAGAATCAAATATTATAATAGGTCTTTCATATCATATAAGACCAAAACCCCTTATTAGGCCTTAAGGAGACCTAATTAAATTAGGCCTTCATTAGCACACATTACCTTTTGGACTCTTTGGAACACTCTCAAAATTATCACATGGAAGTAAAATATAAAATAACACTCAAATACACCTTATATAACTTCAATTTAGGTCCACAATACCTTTTAGGTCCAACCACCACTTGAACCTCTTTTCTAAACACTGTTCATACTAGGCCTCTTCATACCCAAAAAATCTGTCTTAAACAAATGAAGCATAAGAAAAAAATTCCAAATAACCATGGAAAAAAATAAAACATAAATAAGATAAATGAAATTAAAAAAATCACCAAGTTAATTATAATTCATTACATATGGCAAATGGACTCAAACCCTTCTCTGTAAGTAGCCCAATAAGAACTACCAACTTGCCTCAAAACACAATCATGGAAATAATGACCTAAAATACCTGTAGAACCACTTTCAAGTAATTAAAAATAATGTATATGATATTAATAGGTAATTTTACCATTATAAGATAGATATATGATATGGTCACATGGATATATTGGTCTTTCAGACCAATTTCATAGTCTTGTACCTCATTGTCTCATCTAAACAAGCCATGTCAAATTATGAGCAACATTTTCATCATATCCATTGAATTCTAAAACATATATATAACATTAATATATATTATAGGTATATTAAAACTTATCAATTCACTTGGTTTCATACCTAATTCATGATAACACATCCCTAATCAACTTATCACTTCTACCTGGTTTTTTCACTGTCTACATCATTAAGCCTATTAGTAATTGGTCAACTTGTAAGACTAGTTTAGTACTCTTGAGTTCTATAACCTGTTATAAGAAAAATTATTAATAGGTAGTTGAATAATTATTCAAAAACTTTATTTAACAATCTTATTTAAGCAATCATAGATCATTTAAATAAGCATGTACATCTTAGCAAGCATAAGCACTAATCCATAAGAGCATGAAACACATGAACATAATATATATGTTGTAAACTCTCAAGGGAATGAAAAAACATTGATGATTAAAATGGAATAAATTTTTATAATAAAAACACCAATTTTAGCGAATCACCCACTTCACATGGAGCACCAACCCCAACTATCTAAGCACCAACTCAATTAGGCTTTAGCAAGCACCAACTTGCAAGGATAAACCAACCCACTAGATGACTCATCACCAACTCAAAAACTAAAAAAATTGATCAAATTAATAATACATTTTTTTATCATAAAATATATGATGATATTCCTCCCCATCTCTTTACACAGTTCTATCTCTCTCAAACTAGCCTCTAGCCTTCTTCATTCAACTAGCCCTCTTCTTGACTTGATTAGGTCATATGACCTTGATCCTCATATGAAAAATCTCTATAAAAGATTCATATATCATAATATACACTAATATTATGGTTTATAATACCTTATTATTCTTACCAAGTGTTATATTATTTTTTTACACTCTTCACACTCATAACTTCTCAAATAGGCCTAAAATTGCCCAATAATTATACAAGTCACTTGATCATATCCTTATTATTCAAAAAAAAATTATTATATTACTAGTTCCTCCATGTAATATATATTAATAAATTTCATATACATGGATCAAATCTTATTTTATTCCCTTTAGGTTTCACCTACTTCAATTAGGCCTTATCTCTCTTTTAGGTCTCATGGAGACCTAATGACATTAGGTATATCTCGTAATGTGTAAACATGATTCTATTGGGACATATTTATCCTAAATATAAATTAATATTATTTTAAAACTATAATACACCTTATCCAATAACCTTTGATATCCATAACACCTTTTAGGTTCAACCACTACTTGAACCACTCCAATAATACTATTCATATAAGGCCTATACATACCCAAAAATATATTTTGAACAACTAAAGCATAAAATCAATTTTTACAAAAAAAAATTTAAAAAAATCACATATACATAATTATAATTGAATTATTTTGATCACAAAACTCATTATATGCTTCAACTCAAGGTATACAAGCTCAAACTCTTCTCTATAAGATGCTTACTTCAAACTGCCAATTGGCTTCAAAACATAGTCATGGAAACATGAAATTATGAAATATGATATAAAATAATAAAGGAATTATAATGTATAATAATGATATTATAAATCACTTATATCAACCTTTAAATAAAATATCATAAGCATTAATGGAAACTATTGTTCTTGTAGACCAATTTGTTGACCTTCTCTCTCTCATACCTTATTCAACCAGATAAGCCATTTTGGATTCAATATTATAACCTCTTACAATGAATTAAAATATTATGAAAATAATTTATATATCATTAAAGTCATAAAAAAAATCATTATGTGCATTATATATATCAACTCATGGAATAGAGTCTCAAACCCATCATTGCAACCTACTTACCCAAAATTGAAAGTTTACCTTGAAGACTAGTCATGGTGATTTTGAATTTCAAAACCTATTTAGACACATTAAAAATATATTTATGCATGTGAATGATCCTATATTATCATTATATAATTATAAAATAGTTATATAACATGGTCATATGGTAATATTGGTCTTACATACCAATCTCATAACCTTGCACCTTCATTGTCTCATATTCACTAGACAGGTCAACTTATGAGTAGTATTTTCATCATTACCATTAACATAAAAAAATATATCCAACATGAACATGTATTAAATTTATTTAACATATCCATGCACTTTTATTCATCCCTATTCCATGTTATCACATCCCTAATCAACTTCTCACTTTTACCTGGGTTTTCTCATTATCTACACCATTAGGCTTTTTAGTAATAAGCCAACTTGCATGATTAGTTTAAAAATATTGAGGGATATAATATGATTATAAACCACCATGGACATAAAATAAAATTATCAAACTTAATCTTCCAATGACTTTAATACTTTGACTTGGTCAACTCTGACTCATATATCAAATCTCTAAGAAACAAGGCCTTTTTTGTAGGATCCACTCACTCAATTGACAAACCAATCATACCTGGAGATTATTGTGAGAGTTTAAAATATATTAAAATTAATTAATTTTCCATAAAAATCCATTATGATCCATTTATAAAAATTTATTTCAAATCAGGTCATTATTAGGGTTCTTTGAGGGTTTAAACCATCTTACTATCTTAACGATCATTCATAAAGCTTAGCCCCTTATTCTAGAAAGAAATTCTTATAAATTTGAGTTAGGAAATATTTCCATCTACCATTAATATATTATGTTCTCATTTATATGTTACACATTCCAATGAACACTTGAAATTTCTTCTCATGTTGAGAACCCTTCATTTTGTGCACACGAGAGACCTCAAAACATTTTTTCTTGCCTTAACCTTCAAATTTTGACTTGAAATTTGGTAAACATACTTGAAAAAACATTACATACTTATATAAATTCACAAATACTAAAAAATTTCTTGTAAACTGATGAAGATACCCCATTTGGACACTATCTCTCTCTTTTTTCTCTAGGCCTTTGACTTATACATCAAAACAGGTCTTAAAGCTGACCTTCTAACCATTGTCAAAGATATCAATAACTCATGTAAATTCCATAAAACTTCCTATCATGCTTAAATAATATAAAAAATTAGTCATATGTCTTATAAATATCTCATAATGCCTCATTACGCCAAGTAGGGTCTATAGGTGGTCTAGTTTCATACTAGGTTTGTGGGTCTTACCCTTGTAAGCTCACTATGAGACTCACCTGAGTGTTCTAATGCCTTATAAGCATGCTCAAAAAACCTCATACAACCTCTTATTTTTATATTCAATATACCATCTTTGTAGATTGACATAGCATCTTTAGATTTGTTTACACATTTTTTTAGAGCTTGACTAAGGATCTTCATAGCTCACTGTGTTCTACACGAAGTCTTAAAAACTATTACTTAAAAAAGATGTTGCCATTATTGTTGATTATTTTTCAAGCCTTAAAATTATCTCTCAATATAGAGACATTATTTTGTCTAACTTATAATATCAGGCATACAAGCTCATACCCCACACACCATACATAATGACATCAAATGATATCAACTTTGACATTCATGACAACACTTATAAAAAAACTCACCCTTTATCATTGATAAAAAAACATTATATAAGATGACCACTCTCATCTCTTCTAGTTTGGTCAAACTTCCTTCTTGAACTTTCTCCCCCTTTAACATTAATGATTAAGGTCTTCAACAACTACCATCTGGAAACACACCTTTACAAAAAAAATTCAACATACAAAATATGAAGAATTAAGGCAATATGATCCCCCTCAAACCCTACATACCTTATTCAAAATGAACTTAGGTTACAAGACCACTTCAACATAAATCAAGATCAGTCAACAACTTGAAGAGATCGCCCTCGAACCACACATCCACCATGCTTTTGCTAACTATAGAGTGTTTCTATGAAGCCTAATGCAGTCACCCCTTTCCATAGGGTGCTAAAAAACACCATTTTAGGAGACTCTTAGATCTCCATGCTCTCATAATATTTAATGTTATTCAATATCCTTTTGGGCTTGATTGGCACTATAGGCTTGATCTCTTCATAAACCATTTGATCATCAATGTGAGCTAACAATAAACATTCCTGACTTGATTTCACACCTAAGACATGCTCTATCATAAAAATTAGTCCACTTGAGCTTGTACACTAATCATGACTCATATTTACTACCTTTAGTTTCCATATATTCATTTTCCTTTTTTATTACACTCTAGGGGCTTCAAACTTCATATTTTGAATTGATGACCTTGTAACTCTATTAAGACATAATATTGAAAAGTGTCCCAAATTATGACATCTGTAAAAAACCAAATTAAACATACCATTTGACTGATGTGAATTGTGAATCCTTTTATAGTTTTATGAGTACGAATTATTGGAGGCTCTTCTACACTCTCTTGCTTTATGACCAAATTGACTGCATACAAAATAATAACCATTAAAATAACTAGCATACCTTATAGCATTAAGTAGTTTGATAGGTATTTTCATGTTGACCTTTTTGTCTTCAAAAGTCTTCTCCTTGACTAGAGGTGACATTTTTTGGTCTTATTTGAAACCAAGACCTATCTTGTCACTTGTAGACTTTTGACTACTCAAGATATCATCTACAATCTCAGTGTTATTTTTAAACATCACAAACCTATTCACCTTACTAGATGATTGATCTAACTTATCTTTCAAGGATTCTATTTTATTTTCATACCTGATGCATTCTTCCTTTTTAGCCTTCAATTTGGCATTAACTATCTCCATATTTGCCTCGATGTGATTGATGATATCATCATACTCCTTAGAGGTGTTACTCAATCTCTCCTCAAACAAACCAATCTGATCCTCATAGTCCTTAACTAGTGAAATTAGTTTATGATTCTTTCTTCTTTGAAACATCAATTCCTCTAAGGTACTTGCCAATTCTACCTCAAGATTCATTTCTTCTTCTTCATCTGATTCTACATTAACCATAAGGCCTTTCCCATTTGAATGACCCTCATTGTCTAATTATATGTCCATGAACAAGGTTTCACTATTGTCATGTTTAGGTTCATTACTACCACCATCACTATTAGATTCACTTGAGTCACTTAATCAAAAGAGTTATCTTCTTTAGTGTAGAGGATTCTCTTATTTTTGAAAATTCTTTTCTTACCTTCATACTTCCTAAAATACTTTTTTGTTTTTTTTGGGATTATAAGTCTTCTTCTCATCTCCATGATGTTCATCATGCTCAAATTTATCCTTGTTAGGATACTTGGATGCAAAGTGACCAATATTGCCATCGTTAAAAGATTTGAAGGAAAACTTACCTTTGTACTTACCAGATCCAAACCTTCACTTCCTTGTAAACATGGCTATAATTTGATCATTAGAAATATCTAAGCATTTTATATGTAATTAAAAATGCATTATATCTATAAATCAATCCTAATTCATAGAATGTAGATCATACTTACACTTTTGATTGGGAATACATGAGATAATTAGGAACATGACCAATACGTGGATTTCTTAGACATAATTAGGGGATCTCTTATCTAAAAATTAATAATAGGGAGGGTTCCAAAGTCTCTAGTCAAGCATAATCATGTAATAACCCTAACTAAATACTATGTTTTCATATTCACTATACTAATAATAAGGCAAAGAAATCTAATCTAGTGCGCACCAAATCTTGTGGCATAAAGTGGGGGTAATAAATAACAAATGTAAACATGCATAAGACACATATGTTCACATTAATGTATATAGAATCCTAATGCTTATAAAATAAGTATAAATGCATATCTATCTACTCTTATAAAGGAGGAATAAATTAAAGAATACTTACATTTGAAGATGAACCCATCGAGCCTTAATATATTCTTTGGACAAGGTTCTTTGCAAGAGGTTATTGCGGTATGCAAGGATGACAAGGATAAATTAGCTCTAGAGTACATAACCTATAAATGCATCCAAAAGACTTCACCATAGGATAAAATCTATATCTCTAGAGAAATTATGATACCATAAGATTGATCCTCAAGTAGAATGATGGATAAGAAGATGCTTAATAGCTCTTAATTATTCTTTTCTTCTCTAAATAATGGAAAAATGATCTTGCATATATGTGGATTTAACCTAAGCCCCTCTTAAAATTTTAGATAATAGGGTCGACCCAATCGACCTAATATCATTATTGGCAAAAACTCACTAGGTCATGTGATAGGTTAGCCAAGACCTAACCTAGATCATAAATAAGTTTCACTAATAAGAGTATAAGATTGACGCAATCAACCTAGTCATGTAAACTATCAAAAGGGGTTTTAGGTTAGGAAAAGGGGTACAAAATGTGGTAAAAGTATGGAGGAGTGCGTATAAGAGAAGAAAAATATTAGGGAAATGGTTTTTAGGAGATAAGTGTGTAGATAAAAAGTGTTAAAAGGGATAATAATACTGATAAGCACTAATGGTTTGCCCGCCCCTT
Source organism: Torreya grandis (assembly GCA_037957365.1). NCBI lineage: Eukaryota > Viridiplantae > Streptophyta > Pinopsida > Cupressales > Taxaceae > Torreya > Torreya grandis. The sequence goes on from JARHVA010002674.1 coordinate 1,659,666, forward strand.
TCCTAGTACACCTCTTAGGGCATGCATTCAAAGAGATTATAACTCTATGGGTTCCTCTAAGATAGAAAGCATCAATAATTGATAAAGTTAAAAATATTATGTGTATACCTATGTCCCACTCAAAGCTCATTGCATGTCACTTAAGTGAAATAGGAGATTGTGCTTCGATAAAGAACATAATAACACTCAATACTCAGGCTAAAATAAAATATGCAGTATTTTAAATAAAAAATAACTAAAATTTAAATGATTGAAAGGGAAATAACTAAAAGGTAAATGTGATGTGTACCTTGAATTACCTTTATCATTGGATGGTTATCTGATGTGTTTTTAGTTTTTATTGTAAAGGGCATGGATATTACTTTTGACAAACCCAAGAATATAAAACTAAAGAGCAAACACAAACAAATGTAGGAAAGCCAAGATAACTAGTGATATATGGACAAGACATACTTAGAAATTGGAAATTTGGGGTGATAAGTGCTATGTTAGACCAAATGACTAGGTCCAAATTTTAGATTAAATAGGGTAACCAAAAATCCAATGCTTCTAATGACCAAAAAACTCAAATAAGTAAACTTTAAATAAGAAAGGAACACTCACTAAGTAAAACCAAGGATACATGTTAAAAAGGATGGTAATCAAACATCAATGTGAAATTAGTAACAATACTTACTTAAAAAAAGATGGGCAAGAAAAAATATGTTAAAACAACATTAATGAATGAGAAGCAACAATCCTTACTTAATCATCAATGGAAAAATGTGCATAAAAGGGAAAACAACATTGGTGAGTGAGAAGTAACAAGCCAACCTCACTCAACAATGGAAAAAGTACATGAAAGTAGAAATGAACTCATTTTTATTTTAAAAAAGGGTAGTACAATAATGACAAATGGTAAAATATCTCAAAACATGCCTATAAATGTAAATCCATAGTGTAAATAGAGTAATCCATAGTTTCTCAAACATGTTATTTTGTTAGAAAGATAGATAAAACTGAAACAAAGTAGTGTTAGCATGTTTTTAAGATGTGAAGAAGAAGTATAGAAGAGGAAAAATATATTTAGAATCACAATTTTCCTATCAAGGGGGAAAATAAAATGGGTAGAGGGGATAATGAAGGAAAAACCAAGGTAGATAGAACTCTTTATCAAAGTCAAGACACTCAAATTAGGTCTGTCAAAATAAGAGGACTATAGACCTTCAGGACTCTGAAGAACTTATCTTAGACACACAAGTCTTAAGTTAGAACATGAATTATGTAGATCATCCCATGAAGTCCATGTGCATGAAAAGTAAAATGAACCTACCTTCTCACCATGTTTTCCTCATTTCTCAGCACCCCTTATAGATCCATCGATCTACTGCAAAGATTGGGTACTTGCATGATAAATTAGGTAGAACCATAGATTTTATTGAATTTTCCTATTCTAATATATTGGCCTACTACACCCTAATAGACCTCAATTATATTGTGAGGCCAACTGTGGAGTTTGAGTTTCAATTGGACATAGAAAATGTGTTTGTAATCATGTCTTTTGATGTGATTTTGACTTTTGAGATTTATATGTTGCCTTTTATATATCATTAAATTTTGTTTCAAATGATTTGGATTTTAACTTTCTTGATGGATTTTTTCTATTCCTCCTTTATACAGATTTGGAAAACCAAACATGAATGGTAAATATGACTTTCATTTGAATACTTGGGACTTGGTTGTTAAGAGAGATAACTTCAGAGAGCATGGTGTCTAAGAGTCTCATAAAGTCAAATAAAATAAAAGTCTTATCTTGACTTCAAACTTGTTTTATCTAATGTGGATTGAAAGGAAAGGAAATCAAGAGGATTGAAACATGAAACAATTTGAATTACTTCAAATCATAAAAATGTGACAAAGGGCAAAAAAAAGGGATTCAATGACAAAAAAGTGTGATTCATTATCATAAGAATGAGTGAAATGGAGGGAAACATGATAACATAGATTTTTGTGCAAATCTCATATATCAAAAGAAGTAAAAGATAAAGTTTGAGAACAAAGGATCAAAAAATTGTAACCATTGCTAAACATATTCTAGAAAAGGAATGACAAGATGGTTATTTTATGAGGAAAGCTAGGTTTTATCCATGGTCTTACATTATAACTGATAAAATAGAAGCCCATGAGGGTGTCAAAAAGTATGGAAAAAATAAATGGGATAAGAAAAAGATGATATTTTGTGAGGAAGGCCAAGTCCTATCCATGGTCTTACACTGCAAGGCGTAAAGGAGAAACCCAAGGAGTGCTAAAAAGTGTGTTAAAATGAGAAATAAAAGAGGATAAAAATTACATCATGAGAAGCATCGAGTCTTATCCATGGTTTTATATTGTAAATCATGAGGAAAAGGGAAACCAAAAGAACAAAGGAAGGACTAAGGTTTATAAAAAGAGAGAATTGTTGCAGAGGGAGAGACCTGTGTAAGTATCCTAAAAAAATGTTAGATAGATAGCATATAGAAAGCATGATAAGAAATGAAGGAATATATGATAATGTTTGTATCAAGGATGAGCATGTGAGAGACAAACTTATGTGTTTCAGAAGGTTTCTTGGAGTTGTATTAGTTTGGTAGCATGTAATGGAGAATAAGAATGGGCATTGAAAAATGCCCCAAAGGGTAATTGGATGTAGGGATGGGCATCATAATATTTCCCAATGTCTAAAATGATATGTGGGTGGGCATCACAAGATGAACCAAAGGCTAGAGTAATGTGTGGATGGGCATCACAAGATGCCCCAACAACTAAAAAGAGGAAGAAAAGATAGGAAAAGATAAGAAGCAAAGAGAACCCCATTGAGTGTCTAAATGGATTTAGGTTATCCAAGAAGATTCTAATAGGGGATTTCATGATGATTTAATGAAAATGGATAAAATTCTAAGGAAAGAGAAATAGAGAATTGAGTCAGATAGATAGGATAATAGTAAGAGTATAGAGTCAACTAGGTCAACCTAGTACCATAAATTAGAAAAAAAACATAGTCTAATAATAGTAAAAAGTTGATTAGGTTGACCTAATACTTTAATCTGTCTGGTAAAAGAGATACATGGCTGACTAGGTTGACCTAGTACTATGGGTAGGAAGAAAAAATAGTCTATAAGATATTATTGAACATAATTAAAATAAGGAAAAAAAATTCAATATAATTTGAAAGCAAGAAATGGAAGGAAACACAATCAATTGGGTCAATGAGAATGATCTAATTGAGGCACACAACATAAAACCTTGCACCAATGTTGGACAATGTAAGTTTTTGTAATACAATATACAATAATCAAAGAGAAATCAATCAACTCAAAATTAAATTCTAACTAAGTGGTATTCATGAATGTTGTTAGATTATTTAGTTTTTTTTTAAGTGAGATATGGAAGTTGGCTGAAAGTAGGGAACTAGAAAGCAATCTATGGATGGTTTCAGGTTGTTTAGACTAAAAAGGATCTATGTTAGTAATGGTACTGGCTTAGTATTAGGGCCTACTACCTCACTTCCCAATCTCATATAGATAAAGATGTCAGGTTCTTTGCCAATATATACCATTAACCACATGATTATACTTGGCCAAAAGACCAAGTCAGCTTCCCCCTTGGTGATGAAATCCAAGTAGGTAGGCCTTGGGTAGACAAATGTTTAAATGCATTTTTAAATTATGTGATTTGGTAGTGTGTGAAATAAAGATAAAAATAGTAAAAATAAATGGTATATTGAAAAATCCACCTAAGTAAACTATGTGATCTATTTTAATCATGTAAATAATTGAAAGTGAAAGTGTGAAGTAATTACTAGCATGTAGTTGTTAAATCCAATTTGAAACATAGTACAATCTTTGTTTAGATGATAATGTATGCAAAAATTATAGAATAAAGTTGATAGTATTGATATTATATTACATAAGTAAGGGACTTTAATAATTATGTCGATAGGGTCATCCTAGTCTTTCAGATTGAACACAAAATACAGAACTATGTTGACTAGGTCAACCTAGTTTGTTGTATGAGGGTAGTTTTAAAGACTACAAACTATGCAAAATAGAACTATAAGGAATAACTAAAATGAAAGAGAAAGAGAGAAAAAGACTTTTGTGGGTTGGAAGATGTAGAGCAATGTGAAATTATTGTTGAAGTGCCTTGAATGTTACTTGTAAATTATGCCAATTGTGTCGACTAGGTTGACCTAGTTATGTAGTTCTCTATTTGTTGAAGCCTATAAAGATGACTATACTAGCCTAGTTGACCTATTATGTTTTCTAGAAGCTTTTTAAAATATTATACTAGCTTGGTTGACCTAGTATGTTTTTTGGAAGTCTATGAACATGACTATAATGGCCTAGTCAAACTAGTATTTTTTAGAAGTCTATAAAGATGATTATACCATCTTGGTCGACATATTATGTTTTTTGGAAGTCTATTTGAAATACTATACTATCCTATTTGACTTAGTATGTTTAACAAAAACTTATGAAGATGATTATACCATCCTAGTCAACCTAGTATTTTTTATAAAAGTTTGTAAAAGTATTATGTCGACATGTTTAACTTAGTAGCCTATATTTGATGAAGCCCTGCACAAACAGAACAAAGTAAATTTTGATGTGCCTATGTGTTAAACCTACACACAAAAGTTAGAAACTATACTAGCCATGTCAACCTAGTATCACAAATATAGAAAAATAATAAATAAAATGATAGAAAATGAAAAATGTGAAATTAAATATGCAAGGGTTAGATTCATTTTGGATTCACCATAATGTATGTACTCAAAAATGCATCATGTCTATAAATCAATCATAACTTAGAGAAGTTATATCACACTTATACTTATGATCAGGGATACATTAGATAATCATGAACATGACCAACATGTGGATCCACTAGACCCAATTAGGGGATCTCTTATCACAACAATAATACTAGGGAGGGTTGCAAAGCCTTTAGTCAAACATAATCATTCAATAACCCTAACTAAGCCTTATTTTTTAATATTCACTATACTAATAGCAAGTAAAGAAAATAAATCTAATCTAGTGCTGACCAAAGCTTTTGGCATAAAGTGGGGGTAATAAAGAACAAAATTAAACATTCATAAGGGACTTATACTCATGTCAATTCATATGGAATCCTAATGCATGGAAGAGAATTACAAATGCATATATATCTACTCTTACAAAAGAGGAATAGAGTTAATAATACTTACCTTTGAATATGAACCCACCAAGACTCAATCTCTCCCTTGTCAAAGGTGATTCACAAGAGTTTATTATGGTATGTAAGGATGAAAATGATAAATTGGCTCTAGGCTACACAACCTATCAATACATCCAAAACACTTCTCCATAAGACAAGATCCATATCTCCCAAAAAATTATGAAACCCTAAGCTTGTTCCTCAATTAGAATGGTGGATAAGAAGATGCACAATAGCTCTTATTTATTATTCTCTTCTCTAAATAATGGGAAAATGATCTTGTATATATATGCATATTTAACCCTTAGCCCTTTTAAAAGTTTCAGTTGACAGGGTCGACCCAATCGACCTAGTATCATTATTAGAAGAAACTCACTAGGTCATGGGCTAGGTTGAACAAGAGCTGACCTAGACCCTAAATGAGTTTCACTAATAATATTTCAAGGTGAACCCAATTGACCTAGTCATGTAAACTATCAAAAAGGGTTTTAGGTTAGGAAAAAGGGTATGAAAAGTGGTAAAAGACTGGAAGAGTGTGCAAGAGAGAAGAACAAGCTTATGGAAATGCTTTTTAGTAGATAAGTGTGTAGATAAAAAGTGGAAAGAGGGAAAACAATCATATGAAGCACAAATGGTCTACCCACCCCTTTCTTATTTCACCCCTTAAGGTGTGCACTTAGATAGATTGGGACTTGATGGGTTCTTGTAAGAGAGAAAGCATTAATAATTGATAAAATTGAAAATATCATGTGTATACACATTCCTCATCCTTGACCTTCTTGGATTTTGACTTCTAAACTTTAAAATATTCTTCCTTCTTAAGATATCTTCATTAGTTCTCATCTCATATGCAGTCAAAATGTCATGAAGCCCATCCATCTCTAACTTGTCCAAATCTTGCATATCATCTATTGTAGACAACTTAGAGTCAAACTTAGGATTTAGTGATCTCAACACTTTTTGAACAACAATAGATTATTTCACTTCTTTTCCCAATCCTTTGATGGCATTGACAACTACATCAACCCTTAAAAGGTAAGATATAATGGTTTCATCTTAATTCAACTTTAGGATTTCAAAATATCTTTAGTGGATTTATAACTTGGTCATCTTCACCTCTATATATTATTTATATATAGTATTCAAATTTTCCCATATATTTGTATATGATTCATAGTGCATTACCTTCACAAGCTCTACCTCTAATAGGCCATAAAGAATGGCATTCATTACTTTGGAGTTATTTTCAGTAGCTTTCTTACATTTTACATCAATTGGTAGAATAAGAGGAACACTATATCCATCCACAACTAACTACTAGATATCATTAGCTTGAGACATCAAATAGATATTCATCTTGACATTCCAAAAGGCATAATTGGATCCATTGAATAACATATCCTTACTAGTAGAGAAACCACCTTGAGCTTGTTGACTAGCCATCCTTGCTTCTAAGATCTCCTTTCGGTTTCAAACCCACTTCAAAAGACAAGGATCTAATACCAATTTTTGGAAGAAAAATTATTGATGGTGTGTTGAATTAGTCTTCAAAAAAAATCTTTAACAATCTTACTTAAGAAATCATAAATCATTTAAACAAGCATGTACATCTTAGTAAGTATAAACACCAATCCATAAGAGCATGAAACACATGAACATAATATATATGTGGGAAAATATCAAGAGGAATAAAACCCACTGATGATGTAAATGGACCATATTCCTATAATACAAACACCAATTTTATTGAGGTGCCCACTTTACATGGATCACCAACCTCAACTATTTAAGCACCAACTCAGCTAGGCTTTAGCAAGAACCAACTTGTAAGGGGGCACCAACCCCTTATATGACTCAACACAAAATCAAAAAAATAGAACACTTGATCACCTTTATAATACCTTGTTTCTCATACAATATATTATGATCTTCTTTCTCAACTCTTCACACACTTCTACCCCTCTCAAACTGGTCTCTAGCCTTCTTCGCTCAACTAGCCCTCTTCTTGACATGATTAGGTCATATTAACCTGATAATAATATGTATAAACTCTATAAAATATTAATATATTATGGTTAATAATACCTTATTATACTTACCAAGTTTTATATTATTCGCTAACACTCTTCACACTCACAACTTCTCAAATAGGCCTAAAATTGTCTAGTTTTTATACAAGTCATTTGATCATATCTTTCTTAGTTTTCCAAAAATTATTATCTTATAAGGTATACCAGTAATGTATATTAATAAATCTCATATACATTTATAAAATGTGGTTTTAGTCCCTTTATTTCTAACCTACTTCAATTAGGCCGTATCCCTCCTTTAGGTCTATCTAGTAATGTGTAATCATGATTCACTTGGGACATATTTCTCATCCATAGAAATAAATATTATTTAGAAAAAACTCAAATAAACCCTATCCAACATCCTCTAATCTCCAAAACACCTTTTAGGTCCAACCACTACTTGAACCACTCTGATACTACTATTTATATAAGGCCTGTGCATACCCAAAGAATCTATTTTAAAAAATTGAAGCATAAACTCAATTTTTTCAAAAAAACATGGAAAAAATCACATATAAAAAATTATCATGACCTTAGGTTCATCAAAAACTTCATTATATTCTTCAACTCAAGGTATACATGCTCAAACTCTTCTCTGCAAGATACTTCCTCTAAACTGCCAACTGGCTTCAAAACACAATCATGGAAACATGGAATTATGGCATATGACAGAACATAATAAATGAATTATAATTTATAAAAATAATATTACAAATTAAATATATATAATTTAAATAAAAATATCATAAACATTAATGAAAACTATTGGTCTTGCAGACCAATTTGTTAACATTCTCTCTCTCTCTCAAACCTTATTCAGCCAGACAAGCCATTTTGGATTTAATGTTCCAACCTATTACACTAAATTCCAATATTTTTAAAATAATTGATATATCATTCAAGTCCCATAAAACATCATCATGTGCATTAGATATATCAACTCATGGAATAGAGTCTCAAACCCATCACTACAACCTGCTTACCCAAAATTACCAATTTGCCTTGAAGACTAGTCATGGTGATCTTAAATTTTAAACGTTGTGTAGACACATTAAAAATATCTTTATGTATGTGAATAATCATATATTATAATTATCAGATAGGTATATAACATGGTCATATGGAAATATTGGTCTTTCATACCAATCTCACAACCTTGCACCTTTATTATCTCATCTTCACTAAATAGGTCAACTTATAATCATTGCCATTGACCTCAAAACAATATATCCAACATTATCATATATTATAGGTATTGATCAAAATCTCCATGTACTTGAATTCATCCCTAGTCCATGTTATCATATCCCTAATCAACTTCTCACTTCTGCTTGGGTTTTCTCACTATCTGCACTATTAGATTTTATAATGATGGGTTAAATTGCATGATAGGTTTAACACATTTTAGGGATAGAATATAATAAAAAACCACCATGTACATTAAATACAAGTCTCAATTTTATCTTCCAATGATTTTTATACTTTTACTTGGTCAACTCTGACTCCTACATCAAATCTCTAAGAAATAAAGCTTTTTTGTAGGATCCACTCACTCACCTAAAAAACCAATCATACATGAAGATGTCTAGGAGAGTTTAATATAACCTATAATCACTTAATTAGCCACACCAATCCATTCTGAGAACTTTAGAGTAATTTATTTCACATCAGGTCACTATTATGGTTCTTTGAGGGTTTAAACCATCTTATAGTCTTCATGACCATTCATAAAGCTTAGCCCCTTATTCCAAAAACCAATGGTTATAAATTTTATCTAAGACCCTTACCCATCTACCATAAATATATTAAGTTCTCATGCATATGATACACATGCCAATGAACACTTGAAAATTCTTCACAGGTTGAGAACCCTTCATTATGTGTACATGAGAGACCTCAAAACACTTTTTCCTACCTTAACCTTCAAATTTTGACCTAAAATTTGGCCAACATACTTAAAATAACATGAAATAAATTTTTCAATACGCACATACTCACACTTTCCTTGGTAACTAATCTAGATACCCCATCTAGCTACCATCTCTCTCTCTTTGCTCTTTAGGTGTTTAACCTGTAAGTCATAATAGGTCTTGAATCTGAACTTCTAACCATTATCAAATCTCTACACACCTCATGTAAATTCAAAAAATCTCCTATAATTATTAACTATTTTCAAACATTTTTCATATGTCTTGTCAAAAACTCATGATGTGTCATTAGGCCAAGTAAGGTCTAAAAGTGGTCTAGTTGCATACTAGGTTCGTAGGTCCTACCCTTGTAGGCTTATCATAAGATTCACCTAAGTTTCCAATGCATCATAATCATTATCAAACAAACTCATACAACCTCTTCTTAAGAGATTCAATAAAACATATTCATATCTCTATGGAGCATCTTTGAAGTTGTTTATTCAAATTTTGAAGCTCAATTAAGGATCTTTGTAGTTCACTATGTTCTATGCCAAGTATTCAAAACTGTTTCCAAGAAAATATGTTTCCAAAACTATTGATAAATTCTCAATCCTTAAAATCCTCTCTTAGTAGAGATATATTAGGTTACATGGCATCCTTGTCATATCAGACATACAAGCTCATATCCCACACACCATGCATCTTGACATCAATGACATAAACCCTAAAATCAATGATATCAAATTTGAAATAAATAACAACACTCCTCAATAAAACCTGATTAGAAATCATTTTGGACATAGGATACAAGTCTCAAGCTCCAACCTTCATCCATTTAGCAACTTTGACTTAAAAAACTCTTACTATAAAAAATCTCTAAAAAATAAGGCTTTTTATATATGGTCAACTCTCTCACCTGACAAACCAATCATACCTAGATGTTCCTGGGAGAGCTGAATAAAACCTCCAATCACTTATTTGGTCATACCAATCCATTCTTAGCACTTTAGAACAAGATATTTCACTTTGGGTCTGAGTTAGGTTTCTTTGAGGGTTTAAACCATCTTCTGATCTTAACAATTATTTATAAAGCTTAGCCCCTCAATCTAAAAACCAATACTTGTAACATTTTTTGAGGACACTTCCCCATATACCATGAATATCTTATCTTCCCATACATAGGTTACACAGTCCAGTGAGCACTTGAATTTTCTTATTAGGTTGATAACCCTTCCTTTTGTGCACATGAGAGATATCAAAACACTTTTTCTAATTTAACATTTAAATTTTAATCTAAAACTTGGTAAAAATACTTGAAAAAACATTACATACCTCTATCAATGCACACATATTCACACTTGCCTTGGAAATTGATCTTGATACCCCATCTGGCCACCATCTCTCTCTTTGTTCTCTAAGATTTTAACTTTCAAGTCACATTAGGCCTTAAAACTAACATTCTAGCCACTGTCCAAGTTTTCAACACATCATATACATTTCATAAAACCTCTTACCATGTTAAAAAATACCATACATTCTTCATATGCCTTGACAATACCTTATGACACCTCATTAGGTCAGGTAGGGTCAAGAACTAGTCTAGTTACATGTTAGGTTTATAGGTCTTACCCATGAAGGCTTACTCTAAGACACTCATGAGTGATCTAATACCTCATATGCATGCTCAAACATCCTCATATAACCTCTTATGCCTCTTTTCATCCATATCAAGAGGCTGTTGATGTCTTAAAACTGTGCTAGATCTTAATCAACAACAAGGGGAAGTTTCAAATTGTGGGACAATGTGGCTTGAAAACAACCTCCAGATTTTAAAGAAGCTGGTCTTTTCTTTTGTATTGGGTGTTGGGGAAAAGGGATAGGAGACTAAATAGAAATGCAAAATGTAGGAATTGAAACCTAACTATGGCGATGCGCCTGAGAGTAATCCTAATCCTAACCTAAGCACAGTGAAACTATTATGTGATTCTATTACATTTAAGAGTAGACAAGTACATGATCAATGGAAGAGATTGGAATAACAGAAACAGAGGCTCACAATAGGGGAGTCTTTTGCTAAGATAAAAGAATTGTCAACAAAGGCATAGTGTTTAATCTTCTTAATAGAATATTCCAATCACATAAGAGGCACATAAGTCACGCAAAGTCATGTAAATCTTCAGATTCAAGAAAATGAGACAAAAGCAAATAACATTTCCAATCACTGCACTAGAAAATTTATAGTATATACTACTTTGCAAACAACACAGATAACATCAACAAAGGCATGGAGCTCAAATTTCCTCAATTCATTCAGCCACATAAGGGGCACAGAAACATGCATGATTACATAAACTTTACAACTCAAGAAAATTGAGACAAGAGAAAATGATATTATTGGCCACAAACTTCAAATAGTCTAAAACTATGAGAATTCCCCACCTTTCATTTTACAATCTTGCTTATATAGACTCAGATTTCTCCTTACATCATTGCCTTCTTTCCCGCTTAATTTCAAACTATGACTTAACTTACAAGGGGCAAACTGACGGTTTGTTAATGCCTCAGGAAGCCCATGCTGGAGAAAGGACAGCTGCCCATTACTGTGGCATGGTGATTCTTGACTGGTACCTTCTTCCATGCCTAAAATTCAAATTTTATCACCTACTGGGCCGCACGCCTGTCTATTCCATCTTAAACTCTGAGGGGATAAACAGTCGACTCCTTCAATGCTTTGGAGGCTCCATAAAACTACCCGATCACTGTTCCATCTACTTGAATTAATTCCAACCGATTTTCCCTCCATTTTGCTTAAATAGGTAGGCAAACACTCTATTCTATTAGATACGGGAGAGGACACTTAGCCGATTCATGAAAATTCTCTTTAGGGTCTAAGAGGCACCAGAGAATGACAATTGGTGCCTTTCACCTGATTCATTGAAGACACATGGCTCCCTCTGCTTCTCTTTGGCTGCACTGTAGATTTATTTGGGACTCATAATAGGATCTTATAGATGGCGACACCTGGCAGCTTCCATGGATTTTGAAGTAACACCCGAGGCCCACCACAACCTTTATTCAGCAATGAAACTTGAGGATGATCCCTCAGACATTGACACATGGAAATCTCTGCTACTCCTGGGAAGATACACAACATCTTCCACTTCTTTGTCTAAAGGTACATGGCGCCTTTCACTGCCTTTTGGGGATGGGGTAGAAAGGGACCTGAAGAGTGATACTTGGTAGCCTCTGCTACCTCTGCTGCTTAGCTTGTTGAAAGTCTTTGAATGAAATGTGGGCACTGATATAAGACGTGGGTGCTGACATGTGGTGCATTTTGCTTAACTGCTATTGGGTATCTGGCACATTCCATGGTTCTCTGGAAAGTTACAAAAGGGGCCTCAAAGGATGCCAGCTGTCGGCTTTGTCTCCTAGAAAGCGACACTTGGCAGCATCCGCTTGAACTTGATACTTGTGCAAAAATGGAATGAAGGAAAGTAGAAAGGGAAAAGACCTATACTCGGAGGATGACACTTCACAGCTTCCACTGCATCTCAACATTTAGGTGAAATGAACCCATCCTCTGCTTTGAAACTCTGCTATTATGACCAAGGCGTGCAGGAACCAAAATTGTAGTGCTTGGATAAAAAATAAATTAAATATGACGTAGATTAAAAATTACTCTACAGTTATTGGCGACCACCAGGACTTTTGAGCCTGCTCAAAAAGAACCCAACTCCCACTATGCGGCCATGTGCTCAAAGAACACTTATTTAAAAGAATAGAGCAAGAAAGAATGGGAAAACAGAGCAACATTATTGAAAGCAAACTACTATATATAGTTAATCATGTATATTTTCCTTCCTCCTGGATCAAAAGGAACATTTCTGAAATCCCCTTCATGGCAAGAAGATTTATGGTGGCAGACAAGTGGCTGAAAGAAAAAGAGATTTGGTGACTTGCTCCTCTTGCCTATCACCTGGCTTGACTTGTATCTTAGTGGATCAGAATTAAACATGCTTCCAGCATATACATACTCTGCTTGTCCTTGGAAGCTTGTTGAATGTCAGTCCCTTAGACTGGTGCTCTTCACCAAGAAATCAGTGGCTGCTAGTTTATCACTGTTAGCCCTTTGCAGTGCATCATGGTTTGACCCGTTTCCTTTTACTTCATGGTAGACCACATCAAACTCATCCTTTGTTGCATTATCCTCCTCTTTCATGACTTTATCCTCTTGAAAGGATAATTTTGAAAGAGCACAATAATTTTTCACATACAACTAAGGATTAATGTTGTTATGTTCATTTGTAACCAATTCATAGCTATCTTGAAAATTAAGAAGAAAGTCTGAGATTATTTCCTCTTCATCAGAATTCTAGCTTGCATAATTTCTTGGGGTTACAAGGGCTCCCATATTTGGTATAGGTATAGCTACGACTCCTCATAGCTCTCTAGTTCATGTGGTCTTGAAAAAGAGACTTCAAGACTGGTCCCACTAGGCATGCCAAAAACTGTTGATGTATTGAAATTGCACTAGATCTTAATCAACAAGGCAATGTTTCAAGCTATGGGACAATGTGGCTTGAAAACAACCTCCAAATTTTAAAGAAGTTGGTCTCTTATTTTGTATTGGGTGTTGGGGAAAAGGGATAGGAGACTAAATAGAAACGCAAAATGCAGGAATTGAAACCTAACTATGGCAATGCGCCTAAGAGTAATCCCAATCCTAACCTGAACACAATGAAACTATTATGTGATTCTATTACATTTAAGAGTAGACAAGTGCATGGTCAATGTAAGAGATTGGAATAACAGAAATAGAGGCTCACAACAGGGGAGTCTTTTGCTAAGATACAAGAATTGTCAACAAAGGCATAGTGTTCAATCTTCTTAATATAATCTTCCAATCACATAGGAGGCACAGAAGTCACACAAAGTCATGTAAATCTTTAGATTTAATAAAACGAAACAAAAGCAAATAGCATTTCCAATCACCGCATTAGAAAATCTACAGTATAGACTACTTTCGAAACAACACAGATAACATCAACAAAGGCATGGAGCTCAAATTTCCTCAATTCATTCAGCCACATAAGGGGCATAGAAACATGCATGATTACATAAACTTTACAACTCAAGAAAATTGAGACAAGAGAAAATGATATTATTGGCCACAAACTTCAGATAGTCTAAAACTATGAGAATTCCCCCCCCCACTTTCATTTTATAATCTTGCTTATATAGACTCAAATTTCTCCCTACATCATCGCCTTCTTTCCCGCTCGATTTCCAACTCTAACTTAACTTACAAGGGGAAAACTAACGGTTCGTTAAAGCCTCGGGAAGCCCATGCTAGAGAAAGGGTGGCTGCCCATTACTACGGCATGGTGATTCTTGACCGGTACCTTCTTTCGCACCTAAAATTCAAATTCTATCACCTACTGGGCCGCACACTTGTCTATTCCATCTTAAACTCTGAGGGGATAAATAGTCGACTCCTTCAATGCTTTGGGGGCTCCATAAAACTACCTGATCACTGTTCCATCTACTTGAATTAACTCTAGCTAATTTTCCCTCCATTTTGCTTTAATAGGTAGGTAGACACTCTGTTTTATTAGATATGGGAGAGGACACTTAGCCGATTCATGAAAATTCTCTTTATGGTTTAGGAGGCACTAGAGAATGACACTTGGTGCCTTCTGCTTGATTCATTGAAGACATGCGGCTCCCTTCGCTTCTCTTTGGCTACACTGTAGATTTATTCAGGACTCATAACAGGCTCTTACAGATGGCAACACTTGGCAGCTTCCATGGATTTTGAAGTAACACCCGAGGCCCACCACAACCTTTATTTAGCAATGAAACTCGAGGATGATCCCTCAGACGTTGACATGTGGAAACCTCCACTGCTCCTGGGAAGATACGCGGCATCTTCCACTTCTTCATCTAAAGGTATGTGGCACCTTCCACTGCCTTTTTGGGGATGAGGTAGAAAGGGACCAAAGAGTGACACTTGGTAGCCTCCGCTGCCTCTACTGCTTAGCTTATTGAAATTCTTTGAATGAAATGTGGATGCCAATATGAGACGCGAGTGCTAACATTTGGTGCATTCTGCTTAACTGCTACTGGGTATGTGGCACAGTCCATGGTTCTCTAGAAAGTTATAAAAGGGGCCTTGAAGGATGCCAACTGTCAGCTCTATCTCCTATAAAGTGACACTTGGTAGCATCCACTTGAACTTGATACTTGGGCAAAAATGAAATGAAGGAAAGTAGAAAGTTAAAAGACCTGTACTCGGAGGATGACACTTGGCAGCATCCGCTGCATCTCAACATTTAGGTGAAATGAACCCGTCCTCCACTCCAAAATTCTGTTGATATGACCAAGGCATGCAGGAACCAAAATTGTAGCACTCGGATAAAAAATAAATTAAATATGATGTAGAGTAAAAATTACTCTACAGAGGCCACCAAGATCCTTCATTCACAAGACTATGCATCATATGCACAAGCCTTCTCAAGTCTCTTACTAGATTCAAACACTTGAAAATTTTGGTAACTGATCTTGAAACACTCTTTGATGTTTATAAAACTTTCTCACATGAATTATATGTTTCTAAACCAATCTCATATCTCTCAAGGATGCAATCAAACAAAAACATTGTTCAATGACCTAATGAACAACCTTTGACACCAATGATAATTTCAATGCCAAACCTCAACAATAGAAACAATACTCAATAAAAATACAAAAAATCCTAGAAGATGGGTGTATTTTACCAATTTACTATTCTAAATGGATATCTAACATTTTCCTCATGACTAAACCAAAGGGAGGAATCAAAATCTATATAGAATTATAGGACATAAATAAAGCATGTCCCAAAGATGACTTTCCCTTGCCTAATATTGATATGATCATGGCACCATAGGGTATAAGATATTTTCCCTCATGGATGGTTTATCTAGCTATAATAAAATCAAAATTTCTCCCAAAGATCAACATAAGACTATTTATCACTCTATGGAGTATCTTTTGTTACCAAGTGATGCCTTTTGGTCTAAAAAATGTGGGAGCTACTTACCAAAGGCTATGATAGTAATATTCCATGATATGATGCATGATATTGTATAATATTACATGGATGATATACTAGGAAAGTATAAGCTCCAATTAGAGCAAACTATAATCCTAAGAAGATTTTTTGAGAGGATTAGTGAATACGAGGTTAGAATAAACCGTAAGAGTTATGTATTTGGAGTTACCTCAGGTAAAATTTTGAGATTCATAGTCTCCATAAGAGGCATTGAAGTAGATCTTTCAAAAGTGAAAGCTATTATGTAAATGCCTCCCCCTTAAGAATTTGAAGAAATTAAGAATCCTTCAAGGTAAACTAAAGGCTATTCATCAGTTTATATCACAATTGGTAGATAAGTGACATTTCTTAACCCATATCTTAAATAAGGAAGCTCGTTTTGATTAGAACTCAGTATTTCAAAAGGATTTTGATAATCTAAAGCAATATTTGGTGTAGCTTCCAGTTTTATCACCACATATCTCGAAAAAGTCATTACATTTGTATATCTCTGCTATACTCTATGTTATAGGTTCCCTACTATACAAATATAATGATGAAGGTAAAGAAAGATTAATTTATTATCTAAGCATAACTTTAATCTCATACAAGATTAACTACACCCCTATTGAAAAAGCTTGCTTTGGCTGTAATCTTTGCCTCACAAAAACTCTAACACTATATGTTGAATAACCAAGTTAAGCTTATAGGTAAGGTTGATCCTCTCAAGCACATTCTATATAAATTTGATTTAATTGGTAGAATGGCCAAATGGATCATGTTACTAAGTGAATTTGATATATAATATGTAAATAAAAAGGCCATTAAAATACAAGCCATTGTGGATCAACTTATAGCAACACCAATTACAAACACTAAGCCTCTAATCATGGCCTTCATGGATGAGTCTATATTGGCTACTTAAGATTTAAATGAATAAAAGTTATATTTTGATGGCTCTTTTACCATGTATGGGTCAGGATTAGGAATATTTTTGGTAACCCCACAAGGTCACCTAATCCCTAAATCCTTTTGCATCACTTTCCCATGCATGAATAACATTGTTGAGGATGAGGCATTAGTGGCTAGACTATAGCTCACCATCCAATGGAACATCCAACATCTTCAAGTCTTTGGTGATTCTCAATTGATCATAAATAATGTGAAAGAAGAGTTCTAAACAAAATATGAGAAATTACTCCCCTATAAATAATTAGTGGACTAATTAAAGAATTTTTTTCAACCAATAATATTTAAGTAAGTTCCTAGGGGAAGTAATAAATCTGCCAACTTAATGGTGATGATAAGTTCTCTAATATATCTTCTATAAGATGTACCTGAAGGAAAAATTTTAATTGAATAATTATTATTTTTAGCTCATCAATCAATGGATCATTATAAAATTTGTGTTGTACCTAATCCTATTCTACCATGGTATCATGAAAGTTACACTTACCTCTATGATAATGTGTTACCCCCACACCTCAATTGTCATCAATGAAAAGCCTTCATTCATCACACATCACATTATATCATCCTTGCCAACATTCTCTATCAATGAGGA